>CATNWA010016488.1:0-157500 GCA_951230385.1 Staurois parvus
CCCCCCCCCCCCCCCACCCCCCATCCGGGGCCCCTACCGCCCCCCCCCACCCGCTCTCCCCGCCCCCGCTTTCCCAATCGCCCTTTGGACCCCGCAAATCTTTATCGGCCTCCCCAGATCCCGCATTACTATTCCGCTCTCCCTGGACCCCACTTTCTCGAAAATTCCGCTTCCCTGGACCCCCATTCACTTATCCGCTCTCCCGGCCCCGCATTCACTATACCCTTCTTCTTTTGGCCCCCGCATTCCTATATCCGTTCTCCCGGCCGCTTCACTTTTCCCGTTTCCCCGGCCCCCCGCACTCATATATCCGCTTCCCGGACCCCGCTTCACTAACCGCTTCCCCGCCCCCGCATTCATTATAGCTTTCCCCAGACCCCCGCTTTCACTTTTCCTCTTTTTTTTTTGGGACCCCGCTTAAATTTTTCCGGTTCCCCGGACCCCGTTTCACTTATCCATTTCCCCCCGGACCGCATTCACTTTTCCCGTTTCCCCCGGCCCGATTCACTATATCCGTTTCCCCCGGCCCCCCGCATTCACTTTTTCCGTCCCCGGCCCCCGCTTTCACATATTCGCTCCCCCCGGCCGATTCACTATTTCCCCCTTTTCCCCGGCCCCCGCTTTTTTCATATATCCGCTCTCCCCGGCCCCCACATTACTATATCTGCTCCCCCCCGGCCCCCCGCATTCATTATCGCTCTCCCGGCCCCGCATTCATTATTTCGCTCTCCCCGGACCCCCATTCACTAATGTCTCCCGGCCCCCCATTCACTTATCCGCTCTCCCCGGCCCCGCATTCATTATACCCGCTCTTCCAGCCCCGATTCACTATTCCGTCTCCCGGACCCCGCATTCACTATACCCTCTCTCTTTTGGCCCCGCTTCACAAAAATTCGCTCTCCCCGGCCCCCCGCATTCACTATATCGTTTCTCCCGGCCCCCCGCATTCACATATCCGCCTCCCCGGGACCCCCCATTCATTATATCGTTTTCCCAGCCCCCGTTTCACTATATCCGCTTCCCGGACCCCGTTTACTTATCCTCTCTCTTTTGGACCCGCATTCATTATCCGTTTCCCCCGGCCCCCGCATTCATATATCCGCTTTTCCCAGACCCGTTTTTTTTAAACCTCTCTCTTTTGGACCCCATTCATATATCGGTCCCCCCGGCCCCCCCCGATTCACTAATCCCTTCCCGGCCCCCGCTTCATATATCGCTTCCCCGGACCCCCGCTTCCTTTCCGTTCCCGGACCCGCTTTTCATTTCCCGCTCTCCCGGCCCGCATTCATATATTCGTCCCCCCGGACCCGATTCACTATTTTGTTTCCCCCGGCCCCCGCTTCCTATACCCGTTTCCCCCCCGGCCCCCAATTATTTCTGCTTCCCCCGGGGACCCGCATTCAATATCCGCTCCCCCCGGCCCCCGCATTCATATACCCGCTTCCCCCCGGACCCCGCATTCACTATATCCGCTCTCCCCGGCCCCGTTTTATTATCCGTCCCCGGACCCCGCATTATTATATCCGTTTTTCCCAGACCCGCATTCACTTACCCGCTCCCCCCGGACCCCGTTTCACTTATCCTCTCTCTTTTGGACCTCATTCACTTATTGCTCCCCGGACCCCGCATTCATATATCCGCCCCCCTGGACCCCGCATTCATATATCTCTCTTTTTGGGGCCCCCGTTTCACTAATCCGCTCTCCCCCCCCCCCGCTTTCACTATTCCCTCCCCCCGGCCCCCCGCATTCACTATTCCGCTTCCCAGGCCCCCCGCATTCACTATAATCCGCTCTCCCCGGACCCGCATTCATTATATTCGCTCTTCCAGACCCGCATTCTCTATTTATCCGTCTCCCTGGACCCCGCATTCACTATATCCTCTCTCTTTTGGACCCCGCATTCACTATATCCGCTCTCCCCGGACCCCGCATTCACTATATCTGCTCGTCTCCCGGACCCCGCATTCACTATATCATCTCTCTTTTGGACCCCGCATTCACTATATCTGCTCTCCCCGGACCCCCGCATTCACTATATCTGCTCTCCCTGGGACCCCGCATTTTACTATCTTCTGCTCTCCCACAGTACACCAGAACATGGACATTTAACTATTTTAGTAAATATAAACGGCTAAATCCCTTTTCTCATCAGTATAAAGCTGTCTTGTGACTTCTATCAGTGTCCAGCCCAAGCATGGGTTAATCTTGTAGGAGGAGTTTTTACTTGTCCCCTGATTGTCCTATGAAGCTGCATCACCCCTGACTCTCTGTTCTGGACAGCGCTGATTGGGCCCTGTGCTGATCACATGCACTCTCCCAAAGAAAAAAAAAAAAAACCTCTTTAGCAATACACACCAAACTGAGCATGTGCAGAGTGACTCCTAGGGCTCTGTTACTGTCAGCAGATGAATTGGGGACAATAGAAGAAGGGGAGGATCAGAGAAGACCAGATCAAACAGCCCTTTTACACAATGCGGGAGGATTAACCCCTTAGGTTGCACAGTGAGTATAACCAGCATGCTTTGCTGCATCTTTTGTTTTGTGGTGTTTGGATGTTCCGGCTCATTTCTGTGCAGACATTATTGCAGTGTCTAACATATTATTTTTCATGCAAAAACCTCAAAGTATGGTGTACCGGGTCCATGTGAGTACCGGGTCCATGTGAGTACCGGGTCCATGTGAGTACCGGATCCATGTGAGTACCGGGGTCCATGTGAGTATCGGGTCCATCTGAGTACCGGGGTCCATGTGAGTTACCGGGTCCATCTGAGTACCGGGTCCATGTGAGTACCGGGTCCATGTGAGTACCGGGTCCATCTGAGTACCGGGTCCATGTGAGTACCGGGTCCATGTGAGTACCGGGTCCATGTGAGTACCGGGTCCATCTGAGTACCGGGTCCATGTGAGTACCGGGTCCATGTGAGTACCGGGTCCATGTGATTACCGGGTCCATCTGAGTACCGGGTCCATGTGAGTACCGGGTCCATGTGATTACTGGGTCCATGTGAGTACCAGGTCCATGTGAGTACCGGGTCCATGTGAGTACCGGATCCATGTGAGTACCGGGTCCATGTGAGTACCGGGTCCATCTGAGTACCAGGAAAACGCTTTGCATGCATTTTTCATGATGAAAAAAAGATTCTGGACAATATCTGGAAATGGAAGAGTTAAAAAAAAATTTCCAAACGCAAACGGTTATAAGCACGTTTAGCCGCATTTACAAGCGTTTGGCGTAGGAAACGCTGATAAAATCTACTCCTGAATGCACGTTCGGTGCGTTAAAAAAAAAAAACACTGTAAACTCAACTGCCTGTATAGGACGATGTGTACAGACATATAGAACATTGGGGAGAGTTCAGGGGCTGCTGAAAAAAATGCAGAAAAGCTCCTAAATGTCTTCTTGCTTACTACTACTCATGTGATCACTGATTGGCCAATCGGTGATCACATGATCGGGACCTCGCACAGATGTCCCTTACACAGCAGTAACCGGATCACGGTGTCACGCGCTCCCAGTCCAACATGGCAGGTGCCTTTTATGAACCCGCCCCTGCACTGCCACCGTCCAGCTGTTATATACAGCGGCCAGATGAGAAGTGGTTAAAGAGGAGGAACCAGGGGCGGGGATGACAACTCATGGGGCCCCTGGGCAATAGGGGATAATGGGGCCCTGTGTCCTTGCCCAAACTCAAAGCCTATAAAAGGTACCAGGGGCATCTCATGGGGCCCCCTACTGACCCCGGGCCCTCGGGCAGTGCCTGAATGGTCAGTCCACCCCTGGGAGGAACCATCCTATATCTGGGAGAGGATGTCTGTTGAAGATTTCCTGCCATGCTGATTCCTGATCACACTGCGCATAGTGACCCGTGTTATACGGCCTAAATGTCCGGTGAGGGGCTCATTTTTTCGGGTGTTTGGTGACATCAGAATCTTCTCCTGCAACTTGTTCATTTATTTGAGGACTTATATGGATTTTTTATTTCTGACATTCCTATACATTGTAATTAGCGCCGCATTTCTTTTGTTCACAGAGGAGAAACATGCTGGGGGGGTTACTGGCTGCAGAAAAAAAAAAAACGTCAAAAGCCCAAAAACAGCCGCTGTAAAAACGTCCCGTGTGCAGGAGGACTACGTGGCTGGGAGTGAAGCGGATTCATCGACTTCATATGTTGCATTTATTTCTAAACAACTTCATCGTGATAATGACGTGCATTTATTTGTGGGATTTTTTTGTCATTTTTTATATGATTTTTATTATTATTATACAGTATTTATAAAGCCCCCATAGTTGGCTCAGCGCTGTACATGACAGAGGGGGACAGAACATGTGACAGAACAATACCAATACAATGCAAAACATGAGGGGATCGAGGGCCCTGCTCCTTGGAGCTTACAATCTAGGAGGGAGGGGGTGGTGGCACAGGAGGAGATAGCTGTGGGGGATGGAGTGGTAGGAAGAGTGGAGGAGGTCGGCAAGTTAGCAGGGGGTGGGGTAGACTTCCCTGAAGAGATGGGTTTTCAGGGTGCGCCTAAAGGAGAGGAGCGTAGGTGATAATCTGATGGGTTGGGGCAGGGAGTTCCAGAGGATGGGTGACACCCTGGAGAAGTCCTGGAGGCGGGCATGGGAGGAGGAGCCCAGGGAACTAGAGAGAAGGAGGTCTTGTGAGGAGCGGAGTGTGCGTGTTGGGTGGTACTTGGATATTAGGTCAGTGATGTAGTTCGGGGCAGTATGGTGGACGGCTTTGTACGTCAGTGTTAGGATTTTGAATTTGATCCGTTGCGCAATCGGAAGCCAGTGGAGGGATTGGCAGGAGAGAGGGGTGGAGGACACTGAGTGGAGGCCAGTGGAGGGATTGGCAGAGGGGGGTGGAGGACACTGAGTGGAGGCCAGTGGAGGGATTGGCAGAGAGGGGTGGAGAACACTGAATGGATGTCCAGTGAAGGGATTGGCAGAGGGGGGTGGAGGACACTGAATGGAGGCCAGTGGAGGGATTGGCAGAGGGGGTGGAGGACACTGAGTGGAGGCCAGTGGAGGGATTGGCAGAGAGGGGTGGAGGACACTGAGTGGAGGCCAGTGGAGGGATTGGCAGAGAGGGGTGGAGGACACTGAGTGGAGGTCAGTGGAGGGATTGGCAGAGGGGGGGTGGAGGACACTGAGTGGAGGCCAGTGGAGGGATTGGCAGAGGGGGGGTCGAGGACACTGAGTGGAGGCCAGTGGAGGGATTGGCAGAGAGGGGTGGAGGACACTGAGTGGAGGCCAGTGGAGGGATTGGCAGAGAGGGGTGGAGGACACTGAGTGGAGGCCAGAGGAGGGATTGGCAGAGGGGGGTGGAGGACACTGAGTGGAGGCCAGAGGAGGGATTGGCAGAGGGGGGTGGAGGACACTGAGTGGAGGCCAGTGGAGGGATTGGCAGAGAGGGGTGGAGGACACTGAGTGGAGGCCAGAGGAGGGATTGGCAGAGGGGGGTGGAGGAGATGGAGTGGTTGGAAAGGTGAATGAGTCTGGCAGCCGTATTCAGGATGGACTGAAGGGGGATAGCCAGCGGTGAGGCAGGCCAGTGAGGAGGGAGTTGCAGTAGTCGAGTCGTGATATGATGAGGGAGTGGATGAGCTGTTTAGTGGGTTCTGGATGAGTATTATATTATGTATAGTATGGATACAAAGTAACTATAATAATGGGTATATGAAGGGTTAATACATCTGAAATACCATAAGCTGAAGGTAAAGATGGCCGCCTAGCTGGTGGCCTCAGCGGCGTGACGTCAGGACGCTGCAGCTCCTCACTTTGCTGGATGTGTATTTGCGCTGTTGTCACTTTATTTACCTGTGCTGATTGATTTGTCACTTTCTTTGGCACTACTTGCACTTTATATATCATCAAGATTTATTGGAATAATTGCATTATATTTATTATATTATTCTAGCGCCGCACCTTATTATATTAGTTGGTCTCAGAAGGTTATTGGTGCCTTTCGGTGTTACATCAGCTCATCCCCCTTAGCGCTCACTTGTAATGCCTTTTTATGCCCATGGATGGATGGATGAAGACATGGATGGATGGATGGATGGATGGTGACATGGATGGATGGATGGAGACAGGGATGGATGGATGTAAGACATTGATGGATGGATGGTGATTATGGATGGATGGATGGTTGAAGACATGGATGGATGGATGAACGGATGGTGACATGGATTGATGGATGGATGAAGACATGGATTGATGGATGTAGAGAGACATGGATGGATGTGGGAGTTTCCTTTGAATATTAAAAACAATTGAAATAAATGTTCGGTTTGTGGTGCTCAGACACCAGTTTAGTTCCTCTTTATCTGCAGCAGAAAGAAGCCGGTCTCCACCCTGGCTGTACAGTCGGCAGGGCTGGATGCACAGAAATACTCGTTCAGTGGCTGACCCTGCCCCCTCCTACGTCTCTGCACAATGCCCGGAGTCCACATCTCTGCACAATGCCCGGGAGTCCATGGCACAATTCCCGGAGTCCTCTCTGCACCATGCCCAGAGTCCATGTCTCTGCACATACCCGGAGTCCACGTCTCTGCACCATACCCGGAGTCCATGTCTCTGCACAATGCCCGGTGTCCATGTCTCTGCACAATGCCCGAAGTCCATGTCTCTGCACCATGCCCGGAGTCCATGTCTCTGCACAATGCCCGGAGTCCATGTCTCTGCACCATGCCCGGAGTCCACTGTCTCTGCACCATGCCCGGAGTCCACGTCTCTGCACAATGCCCGGAGTCCACGTCTCTGCACCATGCTTGGAGTCCATGTCTCTGCACCATGCCGGAGTCCATGTCTCTACACAATGCCCGGAGTCACGTCTCTGCACCATGCCCGGAGTCCATGTCTCTGCACAATGCCCGGAGTCCATGTCTCTGCACCATGCCCGGAGTCCATGTCTCTGCACCATGCCCGGAGTCCCTTGTCTCTGCACCATGCCCCCCCCCCGGAGTCCATGTCTCTGCACAATGCCGGAGTCCATGTCTCTGCACCATGCCCGGAGTCCATTTGTCTCTGCACCATGCCCGGAGTCCATGTCTCTGCACCATGCCGGAGTCCATGTCTCTACACAATGCCCGGGAGTCCACGTCTCTGCACCATGCCCGGAGTCCATGTCTCTGCACCATGCCCGGAAGTCCACGTCTCTGCACCATGCCCGGAGTCCATGTCTCTGCACCATGCCCGGAGTCCATGTCTCTGCACCATGCCCGGAGTCCATGTCTCTGCACAATGCTGGAGTCCATGCCGGTCTAACCATCTTTTCGGGTTTCCTACTAGAACTTTGTGATCTCCCTGCAAAAAAAAACGATTTAGTTCTTTTGAAAAACACTAAGAGAAGCGTAAAAGGAAGACAAACTCTTTTAGGTTCCCCAAACATTTGATAAAAAGCGTTTTGCGGTCCTGGGAGATGAATGGTGTCATTGATGAATCCCCTCTGCAGACGTGTCATCTGCCGGTGTGTCGGGGATGGATGGCGGACCGGGATGAATTATCCTCCTACAGAGAAGGAACCTTTGTGATCTTTCCATATTAAATAGCTTCAGGTTTGCGGCATGCGCCCGCTCGGTGACACCATATTTCAGCTCCCGTATTCTGCCTCCTAGGCTGGGCCAGGGAAATGTTGATGGGGATTATGTACGGTTTCTGGCAGATGCCGTTCTATTACTCACCCCGCTGTGATGGCGTGGAAGAAGCATTGGTGTTTGCACGGGCTCCTCGGCGAGATGTATGCGCAGCGATCTGTCACTCAGCTCCCGGCCCGCTCTGCACTCGGCCTCTGGAAATGCTTTAACCTCACTTAGCTTTGTGGAAGGAGAAGTTTGTTCGGTTGTGAAAAAAGTCCAAAAATAGATTTTTGTGGCCCTCAGAGACGGTTCAACTCATCAGACGGATCTATGCAAAGCCTACGCATGGCCAGATGATATCTCCAGGATGGCCCATCGTCCTCGAAATTGTTTTCCTGTCCTATTGGACCTACCACCCCCTCTTCCCCCAAAACCACTCTCTCCCCGCTACTCATTGCGTATAATACGAGGACTGTACCAAAAGTCAAGCCAAAGTGGGCAGAACTTTTTTTATGAGCTTACATAGGTCGTTCAGATTTTACAGGTTGGTACTGTAACACCCTCCTAGCTAGGCTGCTGGATCAGAGGGAGCAGTGGTTGTTTAGTCCAGTCTGCTCAGGGTTCCACAAGCGGGGAGTTTGATTGCGTCCTGCTGCCTCTAGAAGAAGTTCCAAGAGCCTAGGGAGGCAGAATTCAAATAACCGGCATGAAAATTTAGCAGGACTTGGCCAATCCTTGGGGAGGTGGGCTCAACTGGTGGCTGGTGATGCTGATAAATAGTCTGTAGGCTCGAGGAGATGGTCTTCCCAACACCCCTGAGAGGAGAGGGTGACTGCTATATCACCTAGAGCCTTTGGATTGGACGTTGAGCCACAAAATAACAGAAATTATGGACTTCTGAACAATCTCTGAGAACCTCTTTCTGTGCTGAAATTTGATACATGGCCCCTGGCCATGAACCTATAGATTGCTCCAGTCTACTGCTACTTGTGCTCCATATTGCTGCATGGTCTCCAGCTGTGCATCTATGGACCGGTCCAGTCTACTGCTACTTGTGCTCCATATTGCCGCATGGTCTCCAGCTGTGCATCTATGGACGGTCCAGTCTACTGCTACTTGTGCTCCATATTGCCACATGGTCTCCAGCGGTGCATCTATGGACGGCTCCAGTCTACTGCTACTTGTGCTCCATATTGCCGCATGGTCTCCAGCTGTGCATCTATGGACCGGTCCAGTCTACTGCTACTTGTGCTCCATATTGCCGCATGGTCTCCAGCTGTGCATCTATGGACCGGTCCAGTCTACTGCTACTTGTGCTCCATATTGCCGCATTGGTCTCCAGCTGTGCATCTATGGACGGTCCAGTCTACTGCTACTTGTGCTCCATATTGCCACATGGTCTCCAGCTGTGCATCTATGGACGCTCCAGTCTACTGCTACTTGTACTCTATATTGCCACATGGTCTCCAGTTGTTCATCTATGGACTGGTCCAGTCTACTGCTACTTGTGCTCCATATTGCCGCATAGTCTCCAGCTGTGCATCTATGGACCCGGTCCAGTCTACTGCTACTTGTGTGCTCCATATTGCCGCTATGGTCTCCAGCTGTGCATCTATGGACTGCTCCAGTCTACTCTAGGACTTGTGCTCCATATTGCCGCATGGTCTCCAGCGTGTGCATCTATGGACCGGTCCAGTCTACTGAATACTTGTACTCTATATTGCCACATGGTCTCCAGCTGTGCATCTACTATGGACTGCTCCAGTCTACTGGCCCCTCCAACAACTGACCTCCCAGCAACATTAGACCACTATGCAAACATAGATCCCCTCCAGTGACAACAGATACCCAAGCAGCCATCATCAAAAGACCCTCCAGCCTCCCTCGCCATTGCATACATTCAGTGCTGGAGGTGCGAGAACTGCACCTCCAGCACTGAATGTTACTGGTTTACTATAGAGGAAGGGTTACTATAGAGGAAGAGTTACTATAGAGGAAGAGTTACTGTAGAGGAGGGGTTACTATAGAAGGTTACTATAGAGGAAGGGTTACTATAGAGGAAGGGTTACTATAGAGGAAGAGTTACTATAGAGGGAGGTTACTATAGAGGAAGAGTTACTATAGAGGAAGGGTTACTATAGAGGGAGGAGTTACTATAGAGGAAGAGTTACTATAGAGGAAGTGTTACTATAGAGGAAGGGTTATAGAGGAAGGGTTACTATAGAAGAGTTACTATAGAGGAAGAAGTTTACTATAGACGGAAGGTTACTATAGAGGAAGAGTTACTATAGAGGAAGTGTTACTATAGAGGAAGGGTTACTATAGAGGAAGGGTTACTATAGAGGAAGGGTTACTATAGAAGAAGAGTTACTATAGAGGAAGAGATTACTATAGAGGAAGAGTTACTATAGAGGAAGTGTTACTATAGAGGAAGGGTTACTATAGAGGAAGGGTTACTATAGAGGAAGAGTTACTATAGGGGAAGGGTTACTATAGAGGAAGGGTTACTATAGAGTGAAGGGTTACTATAGAGGAAGGGTTACTATAGAGGAAGGGTTACTATAGAGCAGTGGTTCTCAACCTTTCTAATGCCGCGACCCCTTAATACAGTTCCTCATGTTGTGGTGACCCCCAACCATAAAATTATTTTCGTTGCTACTTCATAACTGTAAATTTTGCAGTGGGAGGAATAGTGCCACATCATTAGTGTCAGTGGGAGGAATAGTGCCCCATCATTGGTGTCAGTGGGAGGAATAGTGCCCCATCATTGGTGTCAGTGGGAGGAATAGTGCCCCATCATTGGTATCAGGGGGAATAGTGCCCCATCATTGGTGTCAGCGGGAGGAATAGTGCCCCATCATTGGTGTCAGTGGGAGGAATGAGATAGTGCCCATCATTGGTATCAGTGGGAGGAATAGTGCCCCATCATTAGTGTCAGTGGGAGGAATTAGTGCCCCATCATTAGTGTCAGTGGGAGGAATAGTGCCCCATCAATGGTATCAGTGGGAGGAATAGTGCCCCATCATTAGTGTCAGTGGGAGGAATAGTGCCCCATCATTAGTGTCAGTGGGAGGAATAGTGCCCCATCATTGGTATCAGGGGGAGGAATAGTGCCCCATCATAGGTGTTAGTGGGGGGAATAGTGCCCATCATTGGTGTCAGTGGGAGGAATAGTGCCCCATCATTGGTGTCAGTGGGAGGAAATAGTGCCCCATCATTGGTGTCAGTGGGAGGAATAGTGCCCCATCATAGGTGTTAGTGGGGGGAATAGTGCCCCATCATTGGTGTCAGTGGGAGGGAATAGTGCCCCCATCATTGGTGTCAGTGGGAGGAATAGTGCCCCATCATTGGTGTCAGGGGGAGGAAATAGTGCCCCATCATAGGTGTTAGTGGGGGGAATAGTGCCCCATCATTGGTGTCAGTGGGGGGAATAGTGCCCCATCATTGGTGTCAGGGGGAGGAATAGTGCCCCATCATTGGTATCAGGGGGAGGAATAGTGCCCCATCATAGGTGTTAGTGGGGGGAATAGTGCCCCATCATTGGTGTCAGTGGGAGGAATAGTGCCCATCATTGGTGTCAGTGGGAGGAATAGTGCCCCATCATAGGTGTTCGTGGGGGGGATATAGTGCCCATCATTGGTGGTCAATGGGAGGAATAGTGCCCCCATCATAGGTGTCAGTGGGAGGAATAGTGCCCCATCATTGGTGTTCAGTGGGAGGAATAGTGCCCCATCATAGGTGTCAGTTGGGGGAATAGTGCCCCATCATTGGTGTCAGTGGGGGGAATAGTGCCCCATCACTGGTGTCAGTGGGAGGAATAGTGCCCCATCACTGGTGTCAGTGGGAGGGAATGAGTGCCCATCACTGGTATCAGTGGGAGGAATAGTGCCACCAACACTGGTGTCAGTGGGAGGAATAGTGCCCCAACATTGGTATCAGTGGGAGGAATAGTGCCCCCATCATTGGTATCCAGTGGGAAAGGGAATAGTGCCCCATCATTGGTGTCAGTGGGAGCACTAGTGCCCCATCATTGGTGATCAGTGGGAGGAATAGTGCCCCATCATTGGTGTCAGTGGGAGGAGTATAGTGCCCCATCATTGGTGTCAGGGGAGCAATAGTGCCCCAACGTTGGTGTCAGTGGGAGGAATAGTGCCCATCGTTGGTGTCAGTGGGGAAGTATAGTGCCCCATCGTTGGTGTCAGTGGGAGGAATAGTGCCCCAATCGTTGGTGTCAGTGGGAGGAATAGTGCCCCATCGTTGTGTATCAGTGGGAGGAATAGGTGCCCCATCGTTGGTGTCAGTGGGAGGAATAGTGCCCCATCGTTGGTGTCAGTGGGAGGAATAGTGCCCCATCGTTGGTATCAGTGGGAGGAATAGTGCCCATCGTTGGTGTCAGTGGGAGGAATAGTGCCCCATCCAATTGGTGTCAGTGGAGGAATAGTGCCCCATCATAGGTGTTAGTGGGAGGGACAATAGTGCCCCATCACTGGTGTCAGTGGGAGTAAAAGTGTCCCATCACTGGTATCAGTGGGAGGAATAGTGCCCATCATTGGGTATCAGTGGGAGGAATAGTGCCCCATCATTGGTATCAGTGGGAGGAATAGTGCCCCATCATTGGTATTCAGTGGGAGGAATAGTGTCCATCTTGGTGTCAGTGGGAGGAATAGTGCCCCATCATTGGTATCAGTGGGAGGAATAGTGCCCCCACGTGCCCCCATCATAGGTGTCAGTGGGATGAATAGTGCTCATCATTGGTGTAAGTGGGGAGGAATAGTGCCCCATCGTTGGTATCAGTGGGAAGTATAGTGCCCCATCATTGGGTGTCAGTGGGATGAATAGTTCCCCATCATTGGTATCAGTGGGAAAGGTATAGTGCCCCATCATTGGTGTCAGTGGGCAGGAATAGTGTCCCATCATTTGGTCGTCAGTGGGAGGAATAGTGCGCCCATCATTGGGTGTCAGTGGGAGGATAATAGTGCCCCAACATTGTATCAGTGGGAGGAATAGTGCCCCATCATTGGTGTCAGTGGGAGGAATAGTGCCCCTTCATTGGTGTCCAGGTGGGAGGAATAGTGCCCATCGTTGGTGTCAGTGGGGGGAGGAATAGTGCCCATCATTGGTATTATGTGACACCCAATGATTGGGCACTATTCCTCCCACTGACACCAATGATACTTACTTGCTGACGCCCTGCTCCAGCCTGGGCTCGCTCGCTCCTCCCTCCCTCTCCCATGGTACAGACAACTTACCGGTCAGATGGTCTTCCCCTTCTCCGGGGCCGCTCTCCTCTCTTCACTCGCTACGATCTTCACGGTGCCGCTCGGCTCCTCTTTCCAAGCTCCACCTCCTCGCCGGTGATTGGCGCCTGTGTGCCTCTCCTTGAGCTACAGTTCCGGCGGCCAATCACCGAACGAGGGATTGATCCGGGGGTCTGTGTCCAGGCTGACAGGGACGGCATTGTCATCCGCCCACACCTGGAGACGGATAGAGCAGCGGTGTCTCGGTTCCTAAGGCCATCGGAAATATGTGTTTTTCGATGGTCTTAGGCGACCCCTGGGAAAGAAAGTGTGTTCGTTCGACCCCAAAGGGAGTCGCGACCCCAGGTTGAGATACCGCTGCTATAGAGGAAGAGTTACTATAGAGGAAGAGTTACTATATAGAAAGAGTTACTATAGAGGAAGAGTTACTATAGAGGAAGGTTTACTATAGAGGAAGGGTTACTATAGAGGAGAAGGGTTACTATAGAGGAAGGAGTTACTATAGAGGAAGGTTACTTAAGAGAAGGTTTACTATTAGAGGAAGGATTACTATAGAGGAAGGTTACTATAGAGGAAGAGTTACGATAGAGAAGGGTTACTATAGAGGGAAGAGTTACTATAGAGGAAGGAGATACATATAGAGGAAGAGTTACTATAGAAGGAAGGGTTTACATGGAGATCATATCCCCCCTTATAGAGGAAGGGTTACACATTGAGAGCACATATCCCCCCCTTATTTATTTTATACCTGGAGATCATATCCCCCCCTTATGTATTATACATGGAGATCATATCCCCCCCTTATGTATATACATGGAGTATCATATTCCCCCCTTATGTATTATACATGGAGATCATATCCCCCCTTAAGTATTATACATGAGATCATATCCCCCCTTATGTATTATACATGGAGATCATAATCCCCCCCCTTATGTATTATACATGGAGATCATATTCCCCCCTTATGTCTTATTGGATGCAGTCCCCCCTTATTATTATACATCCCGAGATCATATCCCCCCCTTATGTATTATACCTGGAGACGAGTTATATCCCCCCCCTTATGTATTATACATGGAGATCATAATCCCCCCTTATGTATTATACAATGGAGAGATCATATTCCCACCTTATGTATTATACATGGAGATCATATCCCCCTTATGTAATATACCATGGAGATCATATCCCCCTTATGTATTATACATGGAGATCATATGCCCCCCTTATGTATTATTGACATGGAGATCATATCCCCCCCTTATGTATTATAACATGGAGACATATCCCCCCTTATGTAATTATACATGGAGAATCATATCCCCCCCTTATGTATTATACATGGAGATCATATCCCCCTTATGTATTATACATGGAGATCATATCCCCCCCCTTATGTATTATACATGGAGATCATATCCCCCCTTATGTATTATACAATGGCTGATCATATCCCCCCCTTATGTATTATACATGGAGATCTTATATCCCCCCGTTATGTATTATACATGGAGATTATATATCCCCCCCTTATGTATTATACATGGAGATCATATCCCCCCCTTATGTATTATACATGGAGATCATATCCCCCCACCCCCCTTATGTATTATACATGGGTGATCATATCCCCCCTTATGTATTATACATGGAGATCATATCCCCCCTTATGTATATACATGGAGATCATATTCCCCCCCTTATGTATTATACATGGAGATCATATCCCCCCCCCTTATGTATTATACATGGAGATCATATCCCCCTTTTGTATATATACATGGAGATCAGATCATATCATATCCCCCCTTATGTATTATAACATGGAGATCTATGTATTATATATGGAGATCATATCCCCACTTATGGTATTATACATGGAGATCATATCCCCCTTATGTATTATACATGGAGATCATATCCCCCCCTTATGTATTATACATGGAGATCATACCACCCCCCCTTATGTATTATACATGGAGATCATATCCCCCCTTATGTATTATACATGGAGATCATATCACCCCCCCTTATACATGGAGTATACCCCCACATATTATAACATGGAGAATCATATTCCCCCCTTATGTATTATACATGGAGATCATATCCCCCCTTATGTATTATTATACATGGAGATCATATCCCCCCTTATGTATTATACATGGAGATCATATCCCCCCTTATGTATTATACATGGAGATCATATCCCCCCCTTATGTATTATACATGGAGATCATATCCCCCTTATGTATTATACATGGAGATCATATCCCCCCTTATGTATTATACATGGAGATCATAATCCCCCCTTATGTATTATACATGGAGATCATATTCCCCCTTAATGTAATTATTACATGGAGATCATATCCCCCCTTATGTAATTATACATGGAGATCATATCCCCCCCCTTATGTATATTATACATGAGATCATATCCCCCCCTTATGTATTATACATGGAGATCATATCCCCCTTATGTATTATACATGGAGAACATATCCCCCCTTATTATTATACATGGAGATCAATACCCCCCCCCAGAATCTCCTCTTCTTAGTAGAGAATACACTCAGTTCCTCTAATCTTTCCTCATAGCTGATCTCCTCCATGCCTTGTATCAGTTTGGTTGCCCTTCTCTGTACTTCCTCCAGTTCCCCAATGTTCTTTTTTGTGAATTGGAGTCCAAAACTGAACTGCATATTCCAGATGAGGTCTTAATAATGATTTGTACCCCGGGGGGGAGGGGGGGGGGTATCTCTCTCTCTGGAGTCTATACCTCTCCTAATACAAGAGAGGATTTTTGCTCGCTTTAGAACCCGCAGCTTTGGCATTGCTGCCATTATTAAGCTTGTTATCTACCAGAACCCCCCCAGATCCTTCTCCACCATTGACCCACCCAAGATCCTTCTCCACCATTGACCCCCAGATCCTTCTCCACCATTGACCACCCGGATCCCTTCTCCACCATTGACCCCCCAGATCCTTCTTCACCATGACCCCCCCAGTTCCCTTCTCCACCATTGACCCCCCAGATCCTTCTCCACCATTGACCCTCCCAGATCCTTCTCCACCATTGACCCCCCCAAGATCCTTCTCCTCCCATTGACCCCCCAGATCCTTCTCCACCATTGACCCCCAGATCCTTCTCCACCATTGACCCCCCCAGATCCTTCTCCACCATTGACTTCCCAGATCCTTCTCCACCATTGACCCCCCAGATCCTTCCCCACCATTGACACCCCAGATCCTTCTCCACCATTGACCCCCCCCCCCCCAGTTTTACCCCTCTAGTATGTATGATGCATGGATATTCTTAGCCCCCAAGTGCAGAACCTTACATTTATCACCATTAGCCCTCATTGGCCCCATAGTCCCCCAATTACACAGAGCATTGAGGTCGGCTTGTAAATTGGAGACATCCTGTAAGGACGTTATTCCCCGGCACAGCTTGGTGTCATCTGCATAGACTGGAATGGGATTTTTAATCCCAGACCCTCGGCTCTCCTGGGTCTCTCTCCTCATTGGTTGAGACAGCAGCAAGAGTTGTTGGCTCCTGCTGCTGTCAGTTACAGCCAATGAGCCAATGAGGAGATAGAGGGGGTAAGATGGGGCTGAGCCATGGCTCTGTGTGTAAATAAACAGGCAGAGCAGAGGCTCAGGAGCGAGCCTGCATTTGTGCCCCATAGCAAGCTGCTTGCTCTAGGAGCACTCAGCAAGGGGGAGGGGGCCAGGAGTGCCAGCGAGGGACCCAAGAAGAGGAGGTTGGGGGCTGCTCTGTGCAAAAACCATTGCAGAACTGGTAAGTATAGACATGTTTGTTGTTTTTGTTTTGATTGCCTTTAATATCACTTTAACTCATTACTAACCTACTAAGTGACATATCGGCATGGATGTCACTCCACTTCCTCAAACTCAATATTTCCAATACTGAGCTCTTAGTATTCCCCCCAGCCCGTGGTTATCTCTCGCCTTGACTATTGTAACTCCATCCTCATTGTCCGACCTCATCGCAGGCTATCCCCTCTTCAGTCTGTCATAATGCTGCTGCCAGACTCCTCCACCTTACTAACCGTTCTGTATCTGCCACCCCTCTCTGCCAATCCCTCCATCGACCTCTATTCAGTGTCCTCCACCCCTCTCTGCCAATCCCTCCACTGGTCTCCATTCAGTATCCTTCACCCCTCTCTGCCAATCCCTCCACTGGCCTCCATTCAGTGTCCTCCACCCCTCTCTGCCAATCCCTCCACTGGCCTCCACTCAATGTCCTCCACCCCTCTCTGCCAATCCCTCCACTGGTCTCCACTCAGTGTCCTCCACCCCTCTCTGCCAATCCCTCCACTGGCTTCCCCATTGCCCAACGGATAAAATTCAAAACACTAACAATAACGTATAAAGCCATTTATAACTCCGCTCCAAATTACATCACCAATCTTGTCTCTAAATATCACCCAAACCATCCTCTCCGCTCCTCGCAAGACCTCCTACTCTCCAGCTCCCTTGTCTCCTCCTCCCATGCTTGTCTCCAGGACTTCCCCAGAGTTTTCCCCATCCTCTGGAACTCTCTACCCCAATTTATCAGACTATTGCCTACTCTGCTCACTTTTAGGTGATCTCTGAAAACCGATCTCTTTAGGGAAGCCTATCCTTCCCTCAGCTAATAATGGAATCTTCTACTCCTCCAACCAGTTCATCCCCCACAGTTACTACCTTTTGTACCACTAGCCCCTCCCTCCTATATTGTAAGCTCCTAGGATCAGCCCCTCCTATCCCTTTTGTATTGAACTGTATTGGTGCTGTATTGTCTCCTGTTATATTGTAAAGTGCTGAGCAAACTGTTGGCGCCATAAATCCTGTATAATAATAATAACTCTCCAGCATCTACCAAAAAACAAAATATCACATGTGATTGGACTGGCACTTTAAGTGATGCAGGAATGTGTTCCTTTCTTCACATTGTGCAACCAACAAGCTTTTAAAATTTTCATTCTGTAACACACAGCACAAAAAAAAAATTCAATATAGTCTTCATGTAGGAGTCTAATTTTTCATATTCTCGGGCTGATTCCTGAATTTTAACTAAGCGTTCTTTGTCCATCCAAAAGTGCAGCCTAAGCAGAGTTCCCCTCGTAGAGCACTTTCCTCCTCTGATCTGTGACCCTGTCTTTGAGCGGAATGACTTTGCAAGATATCTTATTGGCAAACGCTTGACTCTCCCAATAGAGAACATTTGGTATGGTGTCAATTAGACGGTACTGCACAATGTGGAACAATACAGCCTCAATGTATTCCGGCTCCAAACTGCTTGCAAGGGTTTAATTTAGCTAAATAAAGAGGAAAAAAGAGATGAACACCCCAAGGACACCAAAGTGATGTGCAAAAAAATCCGACAGAAAACCGCAGGGCTGGGATCGCCCCCAATGAATGCTTTAACAGAATGGGAAGTTGTTTTTGGCCGTCTATGTAAAGTCGATCTATTATTCGACTGTTTGTCTCGGTCGTGCGCGTTAAAAAGAGATGGGAATCCTCGTAATTATCTTTTCTATGCTTCTCCCCCAGCACAGTGGCAATAGATGCCTTTCATTTCACGCTACTAATATGCCTCTGTGAATGCCATTCATGTCATTATTTGCGTTGACTCCACTGGATATAAAGGGCCAATATGGCCTGATGAGAAAATGGATGTTGCTAAATATTTGTATATATACAAAGTTGTTCTTCCAGAACAACAAGCACTTGGTGCTGGTGGGTGGCGGACTACCTCGTGTGTGGCTTACGTGAGCAGCCAAGCCAACCCCCAATGTGTCACTAACCTGCTGGGCTTTGCCTAACTACTCTTCCCAATGTGTGGGTGATGGGTGGAAAAGGACCCCCAATCCATCATCGTGGCTGTGTGCTTTATCCCTTCACTCTCAGGGGTTCCAGACACTGGGTACCTTCTCCAGGCCCGACAGCCAGGGAACACCAGTAGACCTCATGATCACAATCTTCAGAGCAGCAGTTTTACCGAATAATGGCACCACAAGGCTGGCTGTGGTCAACGTTCTTTTCCTGAATGCCTGAATCAATCATGGCTCCAATAGAACACAATTCCATGGCAAACAGACTTTTGATCCCAGGCCTTGCCCGTGGCTGCTCTTGCCCCAGCAGATAGAGGTGCCTATGTTCTTCCTGACCCATAATGGGGAAAACAGAGGGGGTGAACCAGCTTCATGGCTCTCTCTTCTGTCTCCTGTAACTAGGATGGGAACCTCAGGCCACTCTACCCTCCCCCAGAAGCGGGGAGAGCAGGAGGACAGCAGATGATGTTGCCTCTTCCTCTTCTCTCCCCAGACTGATTGTCAAGGAAGGCTTGCCCATAGTACAGATGATGTTTCCAGGTGCATACGTATTCGCATGTGCAGGCCGGCAACTGGCCAGACAGATGTTCATGGATGTGGGCAAAGGTGTGAAAAATGTACATGAGCACTAGTGTAACCAGACATGAGCCAGTATCTAACACTGGTGCCAAATGGGCTATTCAACCAATGCTGCAGCGTTGGCTCATTGCTGTTTGGTCTACAGATTCTATCTGCTTTGTTCTTGATTCCTGTGTCTGACCTCTGATCCTGACCCGACCTGCTCCTGACCACATTTGTGGCCTCCTGTTCTTGCCTTAACTGCCTCACCATTGCTGACATTGGCCTGTGACTGTTACTGACCCGGAATGCCTGGCCTTGCATCCTTCTCATCTAGCCCGCTACAGCTCTTCAGTCCAGCAAGCTCACATCTGGCTCCTGTTCTCTGCTGCATTACCACAGTCTGCCGCCAGTCATGCTACATGCCAGCTCATCTGTTGCCAGCCTGTCCTGCTGCCACATCTGCCTGCTGACAACTGCTACCTATGCAGACTACTGGAGTGGTCACAGGCACTCATACCCCGCCATGCTATTGCGGCTGCTGTCTCATACCAAGGGCCCCTGAGCTGGAGCTGTACGAGAGGCCTTCTTCTTCTTCCAGGATCGCTAACCAGGTATGTGACACCGACCCTTCTCCTCCCTACTAGGATCTGCCTAGTCTCCAATCCAGCCGGAAGAGGCACCTTAAAGGGGATCCCCATTCTACCACCTGCCTTCAATGGTGTTTCTGTTAAATTGACCATGTCAGCGTAAAATGTAGGCCAGATTAGATTATCCTGCAGGAGAAGAGGTGAGTATAGAAGGTCCAAAAAAGCTCATCAGTGGTCCCATTGGCAGAGAAGCCCTTTGTCATATGTCTAAGGATAGGTTGGAGTCATTTGGTATAGTATGGTGACGGCGTGTTGTCCAGATTGCAGACCAAATGCTGCCACTGTACTATACCGAATGACTCCGACCTATCCTTAGACATAGGACAATAGGCACCTCCGCTGACTGGACCACCAATACTCATCTTTTTCAAACACCCACCTGAGCACCCCAAAAATGGATCCAGGGTTTAGGACCCTCATGACATCGAGAGTGACCACTTTCATCCTGTGTGGAGACAGGGTTTTCTCCACCTGTACACATGGAAGGTTGTGTGCCTCTGCCCCATATGGTGACCTCAACCTCAACAGATGTCAGTTATTCTCCTGTTTTCTTTTCCCTATTGATGAAGGAATGTTATATGACCTCTGAACTGACTACACTATAAGGGCGTTCCTGCCTCCCTCTCTTCAAAGTGATTTTACACACTTTTAAAGGGTGCCATGACTGAAAATGTTTGAGAAACTCTGGCCTGGCACATGCACTTTCCATTGCAGCCACATAGAGATGGAAGGAACCAGCATTCCCTACTCACTCCTTCACCACCTCTGCACTACTCAGATATTAGCTTGGGTTGTGACTCTTGGTATAGAAGAGCGCTGGGTGAATAGGGAATACTAGTTCCCCACATCCACCACACTGTATTACAAACTCTCAGTGACTTGCACACAGCCAATGCCAGAGGGGGAGAGCTGGCTGGAGAGGATAAAACTGGGGTGTGTTGGGTATATACATCCCCTGACATATTGTACTGCACCCCCAGATCAGATAGGCTAGATCCAGCCCTGCACCAAACCAGAGAACTGGTATGTAGGCTAATAGGCTAATGCTGGAGCATTCCTGTTGGTACAATCTGCTGCGCCTTCATTGACCAATAGAAGTCTGTCGTGGATTGTAGGCCAGGCTCTATTGCTCTACTGCATGCAGTCTGCAGGGAGGTGAGGACCTGGCTTTCTGGCAGGGGTGCCTGGATCAGGCTGGCTGAAGAGATTTAGAAATCCTTCAGTGGGTAAGGCAGTGCACATAGAATATGGAGCACTTCCTCACTACGGGTCGCTGAGATTTGGGTCCCCTTATAGTCCTGCACAACCAGGCAACATGCATTCTGTTCAAACCTTGTACACAGATGACAGTAAACAGTCCTTGAGTTTTTTTTTCTGAGGTTTATTAGGGGTATTGAACTTGGATGGGGTTGAGGGGTGTATTGGATGCCCAAGGGAGCTGTGAACTGAGGACAAACTCCTTAGTAACGATGTACGTTAAACATCAAGGTCTCTTTGTTGGAAGAGCTCTACAGCCCTCCAGGTGTACCACCTCAGACGCCAGATGAATTCTCCTCTTCACCCAACTGCCTTAGGGAATCCCTGGGCAAGGGAATCCAGACATTGCCATTTTGAAATGTACAGTCCCGGGTGAGGAGCTAGTCACTAGAATGCCCTCTTCCCTTATCTGGCCCAGGGGGTGTAGGAAAACTAACTCAGTCCTCTCCGGTAAGCTTGTGGGTTGGCCTTCAGTCCTTACTCTGGGCTTGCTCCTTCCCTTCTTCCCAGGCTATTTTCTCTCAGGGGATGGTGAGACTGAAAGATTCTCCTGTCCAACAACTCTGCCTGTAGGTAGTCCCCTCCTTGGGCCCCCTCCCAGGTTCCACACTCCAGCCTTTATTCCATCTTTGACAAGGCAGGGGCCGAGGAACGGACAGGCAGGCCTAACAATGTAACGCACTGGCTGACGACAACCACCACACCCACAGACCGAAGTCCCTCAGGGCGCGGAGTCTAAGTCCCAGGCTGCCCTTCACCAGGGCCCCTGATGGTGGGGATGGACTTGACGCAGCCAGGAACCAGGTAGCGGCCCCCGAGACACCTCAGCTGCTGCGGTAATGGCCGCCGCCATTGGCGTGTAGCTGGTGGAAGAGACAAAAGAGTAGTCAGACAAGCCGGGTCAACAACAACAGGACAAAACAGTACAGGACAGCAGACGAGAATCACAGGTCACGAGCCGGGTTCAGCAACAGAGGGTCAGATCAAAGGAGAATACAAAGAATAGTCAAGTCACAAGCCGAATCAGATACCAGGAGAGTCACGAGAGTCAGAACAGAGTAATAGCAACACAAAGACACAAGACACAAGTGCAAAGAGCATGTGCGGGCCACAGGCTTATATGTCATCAGCCACACCCCTCTGGGGGATGGACCACAGAGACCTGAAGGCATAAAAGGATTCCCACCATGCACAGCAGAATCCAAGATGGACGCCAGCACATGGAGTAACATAACCTCAGGGAAAAGGTAGGACCTTGACAATCTTCCACCCGAACATTGCTGCTGATCAGGCTCTTCTCATTTTTAAGGGCTATCCTGGCCCCATGCCAAGCCTTCTGCTTGGGGATTGGCAAAGATCTCTTAAGTATGCAGACCAGACCCCCATCCACTGCCTTCTATAAACTTCTCAAACTTCTTTAGCAGGGGAGGTATCAGGGAACTGACCTGCAGAGCTCTCAGCCCCGATCCAGAGTGGCCTTGCTGACTCATCCCAGGCTGCTATCTAAAACCTATGTTCCCCTAGCTAACCAGAGGGCCACTACATATACTTCATTCTGTATTTAGTTGTTTTCCTTGAGTCCAGCATTGAATGTAAATGTGCATACAAAGTCATAGAAGAATATTGACATGCTTTCATTTTCAGTAACATTTCTGAGCTTCAATTAAAAGATATTCTTTCTTACTCTTCCTGCTACAAAAGCAGAAAAAAAAGGATAATACTTTCTGAAATAAATTAGAAAAAATGTTCTGCCTGCAATTCAATGGCTTTAACATTCCTGTCTAGTGGGCACAATGTGCATAAATCTATGTTATTATAGCACCTACCACAGGCATTTCTCCCAGATATTACAATGCAATTAGAATACAGAGGTTATAATGATACGCATGGATAAACAGTAATGCTGGATAGGGGACATATGCTAAGACTGATGTTTTTTTTTCAGGTGCCGCACTTTAATAATAGTAATGACTCTTCTCAATTAATGTATTGAAGATAGTCCTGTATCTGTGGGCCACTATGCCTCACCAGGGACAACGCCTCTTATTACAGAACCATGAATCATAATGCAGAACGTACCAGAAAAAGGCGCAAAATAGAGTAACATAATATACTACGACAGGAGCATCGGGAAGCTATAGATGTGGCAGGCGGCACTGGAAGAGCCAGTTTTTGACAGGGAAAAGGTGCATGACAGCCTGTCTATAGTAACTCTTCCTCTATAGTAACTCTCCCTCCATAGTAAACTCTTCCTCTTTAGTAAACCTTCCTCTATAGTAACCCTTCCTCTATAGTAACTCTCCCTCTATAGTAACCCTTCCTCTATAGTAACCCTTCCTCTATAGTAACTCTTCCTCTATAGTAACCCTTCCTCTATAGTAACCTTCCTCTATAATAACTCTTCCTCTATAGTAACCCTTCCTCTATAGTAACTCTTCCTCTATAGTAACTCTATTAACCCTCTATAGTAACTCTTCCTCTATAGTAACTCTTCCTCTATAGTAACTCTTCCTCTATAGTAACTCTTCCTCTATAGTAACTTTCCTCTATAGTAACTCTTCCTCTATAGTAACCCTTCCTCTATAGTAACCTTTCCTCTATAGTAACCCTTCCTCTATAGTAACCCTTCCTCTATAGTAAACCCTTCCTCTATAGTAACCCTTCCTCTATAGTAACTCCTTCCTCTATAGTAACCCTTCCTCTATAGTAACCCTCCCTTCCTCTATAGTAACCCTTCTTCTATAGTAACCCTTCCTCTATAGTAACTCTATAGTAACCCTCCTCTATAGTAACTCTTCCTCTATAGTAACCCTTCCTCTATAGTAACCCTTCCTCTATAGTAACTCTTCCTCTATAGTAACTCTCCCTCCATAGTAACTCTTCCTCCATAGTAACTCTTCCTCTATAGTAACCCTTCCTCTATAGTAACCCTTCCTCTATAGTAACTCTTCCTCTATAGTAACCCTTCCTCTATAGTAACACTTCATCTATAGTAACCCTTCCTCTATAGTAACTCTTCCTCTATAGTAACTCTTCCTCCATAGTAACTCTTCCTCTATAGTAACCCTTCCTCTATAGTAACTCTTCCTCTATAGTAACTCTTCCTCTATAGTAACCCTCCCTCTATAGTAACCCTTCCTCTATAGTAACCCTTCCTCTATAGTAACCCTTCCTCTATAGTAACTCTTCCTCTATGGTAACTCTTCCTCTATGGTAACCCTTCCTCTATAGTAACTCCTCCTCTATAGTAACTCCTCCTCTATAGTAACCCTTCCTCTATAGTAACCCTTCCTCTATAGTAACCTTCCTCTATAGTAACTCTTCCTCTATAGTAACTCTTCCTCCATAGTAACCCTTCCTCCATAGTACCCTTCCTCCATAGTAAACCCTTCCTCTATAGTAACTCTTCCTCTATAGTAACTCTCCCTCTATAGTAACTCTTCCTCCATAGTAACTCTTCCTCTATAGTAACCCTTCCTCTATAGTAACCCTTCCTCTATAGTAACTCTTCCTCTATAGTAACCCTTCCTCTATAGTAACACTTTAATCTATAGTAACCCTTCCTCTATAGTAACTCTTCCTCTATAGTAACTCTCTCCTCTATAGTAACTCTTCCTCCATAGTAACCCTTCCTCATAGTAACTCTTCCTCTATAGTAACTCTTCCTCTATAGTAACCCTCCTCTATAGTAACTCCTTCCTCTATAGTAACCCTTCCTCTATAGTAACCCTTCCTCTATAGTAACCCTTCCTCTATAGTAACTCTTCCTCTATGGTAACTCTTCCTCTATGGTAACCCTTCCTCTATAGTAACTCCTCCTCTATAGTAACTCCTCCTCTATAGTAACCCTTCCTCTATAGTAACCCTTCCTCTATAGTAACCCTTCCTCTATAGTAACCCTTCCTCTATAGTAACTCTTCCTCTATAGTAACTCTTCCTCCATAGTAACCCTTCCTCTATAGTAACTCTTCCTCTATAGTAACCCTTCCTCCATAGTAACCCTCCTCCATAGTAACTCTTCCTCTATGGTAACCCTTCCTCTATGGTAACTCTTCCTCTATGGTAACCCTTCCTCTATAGTAACCCTTCCTCTATAGTAACTCCTCCTCTATAGTAACTCTTCCTCTATAGTAACTCTTCCTCTATAGTAACTCTTGCTCTATAGTAACTCTTCCTCTATAGTAACTCCTCCTCTATAGTAACTCCTCCTCTATAGTAACTCTTCCTCTATAGTAACTCTTCATCTATAGTAACCCTTCCTCTATAGTAACCCTTCCTCTATAGTAAGCCTTCCTCTATAGTAACTCTTCCTCTATAGTAACCCTTCCTCTATAGTAACCCTTCCTCTATAGTAACCCTTCCTCTATAGTAACCCTTCCTCTATAGTAACCCTTCCTCTATAGTAACTCTTCCTCTATAGTAACCCTTCCTCTATAGTAACCCTTCCTCTATAGTAACCCTTCCTCTATAGTAACTCTTCCTCTATAGTAACCCTTCCTCTATAGTAACCCTTCCTCTATAGTAACCCTTCCTCTATAGTAACCCTTCCTCTATAGTAACTCTTCCTCTATAGTAACCCTTCCTCTATAGTAACTCTCCCTCTATAGTAACTCTCGCTCTATAGTAACCCTTCCTCTATAGTAACTCTTCCTCTATAGTAACCCTTCCTCTATAGTAACCCTTCCTCTATAGTAACTCTTCCTCTATAGTAACCCTTCCTCTATAGTAACCCTTCCTCTATAGTAACTCTTCCTCTATAGTAACCCTTCCTCTATAGTAACCCTTCCTCTATAGTAACCCTTCCTCTATAGTAACTCTTCCTCTATAGTAACCCTTCCTTTATAGTAACCCTTCCTCTATAGTAACCCTTCCTCTATAGTAACTCTTCCTCTATAGTAACTCCTCCTCTATAGTAAGCCTTCCTCTATAGTAACCCTTCCTCTATAGTAACCCCTCCTCTATAGTAACCCTTCCTCTATAGTAACTCTTCCTCTATAGTAACTCCTCCTCTATAGTAACTCTTCCTCTATAGTAACTCTTCCTCTATAGTAACTCTTGCTCTATAGTAACCCTTCCTCTATAGTAACTCCTCCTCTATAGTAACTCCTCCTCTATAGTAACTCTTCCTCTATAGTAACTCTTCCTCTATAGTAACCCTTCCTCTATAGTAACTCCTCCTCTATAGTAAGCCTTCCTCTATAGTAACTCTTCCTCTATAGTAACCCTTCCTCTATAGTAACCCTTCCTCTATAGTAACTCTTCCTCTATAGTAACCCTTCCTCTATAGTAACTCTCCCTCTATAGTAACTCTTCCTCTATAGTAACCCTTCCTCTATAGTAACCCTTCCTCTATAGTAACCCTTCCTCTATAGTAACTCTTCCTCTATAGTAACCCTTCCTCTATAGTAACCCTTCCTCTATAGTAACCCTTCCTCTATAGTAACCCTTCCTCTATAGTAACTCTTCCTCTATAGTAACCCTTCCTCTATAGTAACTCTCCCTCTATAGTAACTCTTGCTCTATAGTAACCCTTCCTCTATAGTAACTCTTCCTCTATAGTAACCCTTCCTCTATAGTAACCCTTCCTCTATAGTAACTCTTCCTCTATAGTAACCCTTCCTCTATAGTAACCCTTCCTCTATAGTAACTCTTCCTCTATAGTAAACCCTTCCTCTATAGTAACCCTTCCTCTATAGTAACCCTTCCTCTATAGTAACTCTTCCTCTATAGTAACCCTTCCTCTATAGTAACCCTTCCTCTATAGTAACCCTTCCTCTATAGTAACTCTTCCTCTATAGTAACTCCTCCTCTATAGTAAGCCTTCCTCTATAGTAACCCTTCCTCTATAGTAACCCCTCCTCTATAGTAACCCTTCCTCTATAGTAACTCTTCCTCTATAGTAACTCTCCTCTATAGTAACTCTCCCTCTATAGTAACTCTCCCTCTATAGTAACCCTTCCTCTATAGTAAACTCTCCCTCTATAGTAACCCTTCCTCTATAGTAACCCTTCCTCTATAGTAACTCTTCCTCTATAGTAACCCTTCCTCTATAGTAACTCTTCCTCTATAGTATCCCTTCCTCTATAGTAACCCTCTTCATAACTGAAGCCTAGTAAGAAGTGTTTTCTTTTGGGGGTGGTGCTTTACCAGGTTAGTTGTATGGGGCCCCGTGTTTTCCATCAGCAGCCCTGGGTGTAGTCATTCAGTGGGGGTATTTCACACATCTTCTGACCATCCTATAGTAGAAGAAGATGTGCTGCAACCACACATAAGGATCCTTCAGGATGGAGAGTGGGGAGAAGGAAACCGTAAATATGTCACATTTGCCAGCCCCTCTCTCCACTATAGTAGAAGATGGAGGTCCCATTTCCCGGGAATATCTTACTCCTTCCTGAGACCAGGAATTGCAATCACCCAGATAGAACTTTATAAGGAAGGCTCCTGATTCAGATATAATAATGGTACTGGGACTCGCCGGTGAAACAATGGTATTGGTGCATCCCTAGTCGACGCAAGAATATTGGGTGCTAAGGCCCCCCCGGTATTACCAGAGGTGTAATCAGGGCCGTGGATAAGGGGGTACCACCAGTCCTCCTGTACGGGGCCCAGGCAGTGCTACCGGCGTCCCTCCTCTCCTTCCCACCGGCAGCGGCAAGCACACATAAGGATCCTTCTGGATGGAGAGTGGGGGGAGGGTCCAGTAAATATGTCCCATTTATGAGCCCCTTCCTTCACCAATCACTCATTGTGTTCATAACTGAAGCTTAGTAGACAGTGTTTTCTTTTGGGGGTGGAGCCCTATCAGGTTGGTTGTATGGGACCCAGTGGTTTCTAAAAGCAGCCCTGGGTGTAGTCATTCAGTGGGGGTGTTCCACACATCTTCTGATCGTCCTCTATAGTAGAAGAAGATGTGCTGAAACCACACATAAGGATCCTTCAGGATGGAGAGTGGGGGGAAGGAACCCATAAATATGTCACATTTGCTAGCCTGTCTCTCCACTCTAGTAGAAGATGGGGGTCCCAATCCCTAGAACATCTTACTCCTTTCTGAGACCAGGAACTGCAATCACACAGATGGAACTTTACATGGAAGGCTCCTGACTCAGATATAATAACGGTACTGGTACTCGCCAGTAAAAAATGGTATTGGTGCATCCCTAGTCGCAGCAGGAATATTGGGTGCTAGGGCCCCCCAGTCATAGTCATAGGTGTAGTCATTCAGTGGGGGTGCGCTACTCATCTTCTGATCATCCTCTATAGTAGAAGATGTGCTGCAACCACACATAAGGATCATTCAGGATGGAGAGTGGGGGGAAGGAACCCATAAATAGGAGCCCCTCTCTCCATTCTAGTAGAAGATGGGGGTCCCATTTCCCTAGAACATCTTACTCTTTCCTGAGACCAGGATCTGCAATCACACAGATAGACCTTTATACGGAAGGCTCCTGATTCAGATACAATAACGGTACTGGTACTCACCGGTAAAAAAAATGGTATTGGTGCATCCCTAGTCGAGGATAGAGAGTGGGGGGAAGGAACCCGTAAATAGGAGCCCCTCTCTCCATTCTAGTAGAAGATGGGGGTCCCATTTCCCTAGAACATCTTACTCCTTCCTGAGACCAGGAACTGCAATCACACAGATAGAACTTTGTAAGGAAGGCTCCTGATTCCGATATAATGCCGGTTTGGCTGTGTGTGATGGGGGGGCACGGAAGGTCAAGGCACCGAGGTAGCACTTAATGTTTTATTTCTCTGGGAAGACCTCCTTTATACATGACCACTCAACCTTATCACCCCAAATAAGCCACAAACATTTCTACGGCTTTACATCAAGGATTGCGGTTTTGTATCTTTAACATGCGTGCCAAAAATACATCGTCCCCCCACCCCCGGGCATTTCTATTTCCCCCCGAGGCTGTAAACAGGGTGGACGTCAGCGCTGCAGAGATGGGTTTTGGGTCCTCCTTCTCTACAGATGAACACCGGGGATCTCCGGCACATTGTAGGTTAACAGAGCCCTGCAGACATTGCTGCATTGCAGCCAAATCCTGACTGGCAGTGACAGCATCGCGCGGCTCGCTCTTTTCGCCCATCAAGTAGGATATGCTGGGAACATAAAAAACGTGAAGCCAATTACAATCACAAAACCCCATTTCCTTTTTTTTTTTTTTCTCTCTGCTGCTTTTTTTTTTTTTTTACTTAAATGTATAAAAGAGGAATTTATTAACGGATTCTGGACTTGGCAGTTTATTATGTAAATTGATTCTGTATAATGAAATCATAGGGCCGTTTGTTAAACTTACAACTGCCGTAATTATAAGGCTTTCGCTGCCAATAGCTCGTCCCGACCTGACTGACAGATGGCGAGGAATGCCCGCTTGTTGCTAGCGAGAAGCTTTCTTAATGATCTCATTATTTCAACAAGTCATTGATATTTTTGCTCCTGACACGTTGGGATAGGAGAGAGGGCCGGGGCGGAATTTTATGAAGTTTTCAGAGTACGCGGAATAAAACGGCGATGGCATCCTTCAAGCCGCGGCGTTTATCGTCCGCCGTGCATCCTCCTCCCCCGTGGTTATTAAGAAAAATTACAGGAAGAGCGAGGTAATTAAAGGAACGGTTTAGGAAATCACTTTTTTCCTCCCCCTTGAGCAAATGAATATTCCTAACTGCGCAAAGATGAGGTCCTAGTAGCCTCTAAGTGATGAATAACGCCATTAATATTCTTTACCATTGTTTGAAATGAAAAGAAACATCGATTAGACAAGAAAAAAAAAAAACAGAAAAAACTGAGACACAAAAACTATTTTTTTTATCTCAGTAAAGATTTCAGAGGTAAATGTTTTCCTGTTTTGCAAATACAATAAAGGAGAAAATAGTATAATAATAATACTACTAATAATAAACAATGTTACTTATACAGGCGTACCGCGGTTTACGAAATTTAATGCGTTCTCCGTATTGCCAAAAAATTCATAAACTGAAACTTGGTTTCCCATAGGAATGCACTGAAAACCAATTAATCTGTCGGGAGGTCAGAAAAAAGTTTTTAAAAAGTCGCTGTCACTAAAGGTCGGTGCTGATTTTTAAATGTAATTACCGGCTTTTGTTTTCTTCACTATAGCTCAAAGAATCAGTTGTCACTCCCTCCCCCCAGCTAAAAGAAAGAAAGTTTCCTTTTAGTTTGTTTCCTGAGATAAAAGAAACAATGGTTCCTTTTAGTTTGTTTCCCGAGATAAAATAAACAATGTTTCCTTTTAGTTTGTTTCCCGAGATAAAAGAAACAATGTTTCCTTTTAGTTTGTTTCCTGAGATAAAAAAACAATTTTTCCTTTTAGTTTTTTTTCCTGAGATAAATAAAAACAATGTTTTCGCAATGTTTTTTAGTTTGTTTCCAGAGATAAAAGAAACAATGTTTCCTTTTAGTTTGTTCCCCGAGATAAAAGAAACAAGGTTTCCTTTTAGTTTGTTTCCTGAGATAAATAAAACAATGTTTCCTTTTAGTTTGTTCCCTGAATAAAAAAGAACTATTTTTCCTTTTTTTTGTTTTTTTTTCCTGAGATAAATAAAACAATGTTTTCCTTTTAGTTTGTTTCCTGAGATAAAAGAAACAATGTTTCCTTTTAGTTTGTTTCCCGAGATAAAAAGAAAACAATGTTTCCTTTTAGTTTGTTCCCTGAGATAAAAGAAACAATTTTTCCTTTTCGTTTTTTTTCCCGAGATAAATAAAACAATGTTTCCTTTTAGTTTGTTCCCCCGAGATAAAAGAATCAATGTTTCCTTTTAGTTTGTTTCCCGAGATAAAAGAAACAATGTATGCTTGAGCTCTGGGGAAAGTGACAGCTAATTCTGTGAGCTATAGTGAAGGAAAAAAAAAACTTAAATGGCATTTAAAAAATCAGCACCAATATACACTTCGTATTGTGAAAAAAAATGTGTAAAAAGTTTGTAAACCGAGGCGGTATTTTCAATGGATTTTCATTCGTTAACCGAAAATGACTTTAACTGAGGAGTTCGTAAATAGATGTACGCCTATAATTACAATACCAACAACAATAATAAGAGCAATAATAGTAGTAGTAATAATAATAGATAGAAAAAGAAGAAGAAAACATATTGTAGAAATTTGTTTCATACTCGCAGATTAAGGCCTCATTTCCATGGGGCGTACATAACACCCATGCATCCCCACATGGAAGAAAAATATATTTGAAATATATTTTAAAAATATTCTTCCCAAATATATTGACATATATTTGAAATACTACAATTTTGACCATAGTCAATATATTTCAAAATATATTTCACTAAACATTAAAATAACATATATATATATATATATATATATATATATATATATATATATATATATATTAACTGCATGTTGAAATGTATTTGTTTTATATATTACAAATATATGAAAAATATATTTAACAATATATATTGTTGAAAATATATCTTCAGATTTTTTTTCAATATATTTTTACATATATTTGTAAATGCGTTCCAAAAATGTTAGATTTGTATTTTTAGAGACATACGGTATATTTGAAAAATGTATTTTTCAGATATTTTGTAATAAAAACGCATTTCAGTGTGTGTATATATATATATATATACACAGTATATTTAAATGTATTTTGAAATATATTGAATACGGACAAAATTGTAGTATTTCAAATATATGTCAATATATTTGGGAAGAATATTTTTAAAATATATTTAAACTATATATTTCTTCCATGTGCGTCTCTCTCTGCCGGTAAACATGGCCCTCCGCAGGTGGATGGTTATGTACTCCTTTGTGTGAACGAGGCCTTAGATTTCAATACACATCGACCAGTCGTAACATTCTGTCCACTGACAGGTAAAGTTGAGTAACGTTGATTATCTCATTACGATGACACCAGAAAGTGGGCGGGATATATGAGGCATCAAGTAAACATGTTGTCCCTGAAGTTGATGTGTTGAAAGCAGTGAAGAAATGGGCAAGTTAAAGGATTTGAGGGGACTTTGACAAGGACAAAAATTGGGGTTAAAAAATTTCAAGTCCTGAGCTTACTAGCCAGGCCTTAGAGTTACTCGCCCCAACAAACACACACAAACAGAGACACATGTACACACACACAGACATGTACATACACACATACGCACTCAGAGACACATGTACACACACACAGGCAAGTACAGACACGCATACACACAGATACATGTACATACACAGAAATACACACGAACAGACACATGTACACACACACAGACATGATTACATACAGTCAGGTCCATAAATATTGGGACATCTACACAATTCTAACATTTTTGGCTCTATACCACAATGGATTTGAAATGAAATGAACAAGATGTGCTTTAACTGCAGACTGTCAGCTTTAATTTGAGGGTATTTACATCCAAATCAGGTGAACGGTGTAGGAATTACAACAGTTTACATATGTGCCTCCCACTTGTTAAGGGACCAAAAGTAATGGGACAGAATAATAATCATAAATCAAACTTTCACTTTTTAATACTTGGTTGCAAATCCTTTGCAGTCAATGACAGCCTGAAGTGTGGAACGCATAGACATCACCAGACGCTGGGTGTCATCCCTGGTGATGCTCTGCCAGGCCTTTACTGCAACTGTCTTCAGTTCCTGCTTGTTCTTGGGGCATTTTCCCTTCAGTTTTGTCTTCAGCAAGTGAAATGTTTAATCGGATTCAGGTCAGGTGATGATTGGCCATTGCAGAACATTCCACTTTTTTGGTTGCTTTTGCAGTCTGCTTTGGGTCATTGTCCATCTGCACTGTGAAGCGTCCAATGAGTTGTGAAGCATTTTGGCTGAATATGAGCCGATAATATTCCCGAAACACTTCACAATTCATCCGGCTGCTTTCTGTCAGCAGTCACATCATCAATAAATACAAGAGAAGCAGTTCCATTGGCAGCCATACATGCCCACGCCATGACACTACCACCACCATGATCACTGATGAGGTGGTATGCTGAGGACCATGAGCAGTTCCTTCTCCATACTCTTCTCTTCCCATCACTCTGGTACAAGTTGATGTCGGTCTCATCTGTCCATAGGATGTTGTTCCAGAACTGTGAAGGCTTTTTTACATGTCGTTTGGCAAACTCTAATCTGGCCTTCCTGTGTTTGAGGCTCACCAATGGTTTCCATCTTGTGGTGAACCCTCTGTATTCACTCTGGTGAAGTCTTCTCTTGATTGGTGACTTTGACACACCATACACCTACCTCCTGGAGAGTGTTCTTGATCTGGCCAACTGTTGTGAAGGGTGTTTTCTTCACCAGGGAAAGAATTCTTCGCTCATCCACCACAGTTGTTTTCCGTGGTCTTCCGGGTCTTTTGGTGTTGCTGAGCTCACCGGGGCGTTCCTTCTTTTGAGGAATGTTCCAAACAGTTGTTTTGGCCACGCCTAATGTTTTTGCTATCTCTCTGATGGTTTGTTTTGTTTTTTCAGCCTAATGATGGCTTCACTGATAGTGACAACTCTTTGGATCTCATCTTGAGAGTTGACAGCAACAGATTCCAAATGCAAGTAGCACACTTGAAATTAACTCTGGACCTTTTATCTGCTCATTGTAATTGGGATAATGAGGGAATAACACACACCTGGCCATGGAACAGCTGAGAAGCCAATTGTCCCATTACTTTTGGTCCTTAACAAGTGGGAGGCACATATGCAAACTGTTGTAATTCCTACACCGTTCACCTGATTTGGATGTAAATACCCTCAAATTAAAGTTGACAGTCTGCAGTTAAAGCACATCTTGTTCGTTTCATTTCAAATCCATTGTGGTGTATAGAGCCAAAAATGTTAGAATTGTGTCCATGTCCCAATATTTTATGGACCTGACTGTACATACACAGACACCTGTACACACACACAGACATGTACATACACACATACACACTCAGAGACACATGTACACACACACAGGCAGTACAGACACGCATACACACAGACACATGTACATACATACACAGACACCTGTACACACACACAGAGACATGTACATACACACATACGCACTCAGAGACACATGTACACACACACAGGCAAGTACAGACACGCATACACACAGATACATGTACATACACAGAAATACACACAGACAGAGACATGTACATACATACACAGACACATGTACATACACACAGATACATGTACATACATACACAGACACATGTACACACACACATACATGTACATACTTGCAGACACATGTACACACAATGTACATACACACAGACACACACAATTACACACATATGTACACGTACACACACACACCATCCCCTCCCCCATAAAAAGTTGCAGTACTTCGTTGTTCACTCACAGAGCCGGGTACTGCACTCTAGGGGGAGGCAGAGAGCACAGCACACACTCCTTCCTTTGCTTTCACTGCGCTCAGCTATTGAGCAGTCCTGAGGGCTCTCTCAGTGCCAATGACAGATCCGGCCTGAGCTCCGAGCCTGCTCAGCAAGACGGCCCTGGGGGACACACTCGCCCCACCATAATTTCCACTCGCCATTGGCGAGCAGGCGAGTGGAAATTTCAAGCCCTGGTTTAGACCATTGTTTCTCAAGTAATGGGTAACAAACACAAAGTGGGTTGCAACCAGAGGCGGACTGGGCCACGGGACAAGCAAACCCAGGCTTCTCTAATGCCCCAATAAAACATCCGGTGCGTTGACAACATAGCTTAACCACTTTCTGTCCGGCCCATGTGCATAAACGGGAGCAGTGCAGGAGCGGGTGGCCATTTATAAATGTCCTCCCGCTTCCCTGCCTGTGTGTGCTCCCTGTGTGAGGTCCCGATCATGTGATCACTGATTGGCCAATCAGTGATCACATGAACAGTAGTACACAAGAAGTCACTTCTGACATCATTGCTTACTACGTGTGAAATCTGTGAATGATCACAGAGATCACATGGTACAGGGCCATTCATAACAGCCTTGTACCATGTGACAAGCTGTGACCCATCACAGCTTGCACAGTGTAAAAAAAAAAAAATCTTCATCACCCCCCCACAAGTAGTACAGCAGTGTCACCATGGTGATACTACTGCTAGGGTGACAGTATGTAAAAAAAAACAAACTAAAAAATAAAAATGTAAAAACATTTTTTGACAAATTATAATTTTTGGTTATAAACTAATTTGGGTTATTTCTTTTTTTGCTAAAAAGATAACTGAATACAGTTTGGCCAAGATTTCTGAAGAAAGATTATCTATTTACAAAATTTTATAAGAAAAAAACTTTTTTTTTCAAAATGTTGTACTTTTTCATTTATATAGCAAAAAGATAATAATCCCAGCAGTGAATAAATACCAACAAAAAAAGCTTTATCTGTCTAAAAAAAATGCTAAAAAATTCATATGGGTAAAGTGTTGCATGACCGCGCAATTATGATAGCACTGAAAGCTGAAAATTGGCCTGGACTGGAAGAGGGGGGGGGGAAGTGTCCGGATTGGAAGGGGGGGGAAAGTGTCCGGACTGGAAGGGGGGGAAAGTGTCCGGACTGGAAGGGGGGGAAAGTGTCCGGACTGGAAGGGGGGGAAAGTGTCCGGACTGGAAGGGGGGGAAAGTGTCCGGACTGGAAGGGGGGGAAAAGTGTCCTGGACTGGAGGGGGGGAAGTGTCTGGACTGGAAGGGGGGAAGTGTCTGGACTGGAAGGGGGGGAAGTGTCTGGACTAAAAGGGGGGGGGAAGTGTCTGGACTGGAAGGGGGGGGGGGAAGTGTCTGGACTGGAGGGAGGTGAAGTGTCCGGACTGGAAGGGGGGGGGGGGAAGTGTCTGGACTGGAAGGGGGTGAAAGTGTCCGGACTGGAAGGGGGGGAAAGTGTCCGGACTGGAATGGAGGGTGAAAGTGTCCGGACTGGAAGGGGGTGAAAGTGTCCGGACTGGAAGGGGTGAAAGTGTCCGGACGGAAGGGGGGGGGAAGTGTCCGGACTGGAAGGGGGGGAAAGTGTCCAGACTGGAAGGGGGGGAAAGTGTCCGGACCGGAAGGGGGGAAAGTGTCCGGACTGGAAGGGGGGGAAAGTGTCCAGACTGGAGGGGGGGGAAAGTGTCCGGACTGGAAGGGGGGGGAAAGTGTCCAGACTGGAAGGGGGGGAAAGTGTCCGGACTGGAAGGGGGGAAAGTGTCCGGACTGGAAGGGGGGGGAAAGTGTCCGGACTGGAAGGGGGGGAAAGTGTCCAGACTGGAAGAGGGTGAAAGTGTTCGGACTGGAAGGGGGTGAAAGTGTCCGGACTGGAAGGGGGGAAAGTGTCCGGACTGGAAGGGGGGGGGAAGTGTCCGGACTGGAAGGGGGGGAAAAGTGTCCGGACTGGAAGGGGGGAAAGTGTCCGGACTGGAAGGGGGGAAAGTGTCCTGGACTGGAAGGGGGGAAAGTGTCCGGACTGGAAGGGGGGAAAGTGTCTGGACTGGAAGGGGGGAAAGTGTCCGGACTGGAAGGGGGGAAAGTGTCCAGACTGGAAACTGGGGGGGGAAAGTGTTCCGGACTGGAAGGGGGGGAAAGTGTCCAGACTGGAAGGGGGGGAAAGTGTCCGGACTGGAAGGGGGGGAAAGTGTCCGGACTGGAAAGGGGTGAAAGTGTCCGGACTGGAAGGGGGGGAAAGTGTCCGGACTGGAAGGGGGGGAAAGTGTCCGGACTGGAAGGGGGGAAAAGTGTCCGGACTGGAATTGGGAGAAAGTGTCCGGACTGGAAGGGGGGGGAAAGTGTCCGGACTGGAAGGGGGGGAAAGTGTCCGGACTGGAAGGGGGGGGGTGAAAGTGTCCGGACTGGAAGGGGGGGAAAAGTGTCCGGACTGGAAATGGTAATAAAAACTTCTGGCTGAACTAATATAAATTTTAAGACGGCTGGGACTGCAACTATTATTGCGGCCAGCCAGTTCCATTAAGGTGATACGCACGGTGCACTTTGCAAAGTGGTCCCATGGTCCTCAAGCTCAATCCTTCTTCCTCCGCACTGGGAGGAAGTGACATCACGATGACGAAACACATCGGACAGAGCTAATTGCACCACTTCCACTTCGCATGAGTTTGTATGTGGAGCGCAACGGCGTTTTTAGAATGGATTGTTTTTTAACCGCCTCACACCCGCCATATAAGGAAATGACGGGCGCAAGGCGGGTTCTCTCGTTTTTTTTTTACATACTGTCACCATAGTGACATTGCACTACTTGTGGGGGGGGTTATGTAAAAAAGCAATCATTTCTCCCTCTCTCTGGCTGCATTCCCAAAGCCATTGAGAAATACTGTGTGAGCAGTGATTGGTCACAGCTTGTCACATGGTACAAGGCTGTTGTGAATGGCCCTGTACCATGTGATCTCTGTGATCATTCACAGATTTCACACGTAGTAAGCAATGATGTCAGAAGTGACTTCTTGTGTACTACTGTTCATGTGATCACTGATTGGCCAATCAGTGATCACATGATCGGGACCCTCACACAGGGAGCACGCACAGGCAGGGAAGCGGGAGGACATTTATAAATGGCCACCCGCTCCTGCACAGCTCCCGTACAGTACAGTGTTGCGTGTTGCAATTGTCATTCAAAGTGTGATAGCGCTGAAAGCTGAAAATTGGCCTGGACTGGAAGGGGGGGAAAGTGTCCGGACTGGACTAAAGGGGGTGAAAGTGTCCGGACTGGAAGGGGGGGGAAAGTGTCCGGACTGGAAGGGGGGGGTGAAAGTGTCGGGACTGGAAGGGGGGGAAAGTGTCCGGGACTGGAAGGGGGGGAAAGTGTCCGGACTGGAAGGGGGTGAAAGTGTCTGGACTGGAAGGGGGGTGAAAGTGTCTGGACTGGAAGGGGGGGTGAAAGTGTCCGGACTGGAAGGGGGGGAAAGTGTCCGGACTGGAAGGGGGGGAAAGTGTCCGGACTGGAAGGGGGGGAAAGTGTCCGGACTGGAAGGGGGTGAAAGTGTCCTGGACTGGAAGGGGGTGAAAGTGTCTGGACTGGAAGGGGGTGAAAGTGTCCGGACTGGAAGGGGGGGAAAGTGTCCGGACTGGAAGGGGGGGAAAGTGTCCGGACTGGAAGGGGGTGAAAGTGTCTGGACTGGAAGGGGGTGAAAGTGTCCGGACTGGAAGGGGGGGAAAGTGTCCGGACTGGAAGGGGGTGAAAGTGTCTGGACTGGAAGGGGGTGAAAGTGTCCAGACTGGAAGGGGGGAAAGTGTCCGGACTGGAAGGGGGTGAAAGTGTCCGGACTGGAAGGGGGTGAAAGTGTCCGGACTGGAAGGGGGGGAAAGTGTCCGGACTGGAAGGGGGAAAGTGTCCGGACTGGAAGGGGGGAGAAAGTGTCCGGACTGGAAGGGGTGAAAGTGTCCGGACTGGAAGGGGGGGAAAGTGTCCGGACTGAAATAACACTGACGTACAAAGCCGTCCACCATACTGCCCCGAACTACATCACTGACCTAATATCCAAGTACCGCCCAACACACACACTCCGCTCCTCACAAGACCTCCTTCTCTCTAGTTCCCTGGTCTCCTCCTCCCATGCCCGCCTCCAGGACTTCTCCAGGGTGTCACCCATCCTCTGGAACTCCCTGCCCCAATCCATCAGATTATCACCTACTCTCCTCTCCTTTAGGTGCACCCTGAAAACCCATCTCTTCAGGGAAGCCTACCCCACCCCCTGCTAACTTGCCGACCTCCTCCACTCTTCCTACCACTCCATCCCCACAGCTATCTCCTCCTGTGCCACCACCCCCTCCCTCCTAGATTGTAAGCTCCAAGGAGCAGGGCCCTCGATCCCCTCATGTTTTGCATTGTATTGGTATTGTTCTGTCACATGTTCTGTCCCCCTTTGTAATGTACAGCGCTGAGCCAACTATCGGTGCTTTATAAATACTGTATAATAATAATAATATATGTGTGTTATTTGTTGTTTGTACCCGGAGCACAGCCCAGAAACAATAGTGCGCATTTTGTTTTTGTTTTTTTTTTACCTAAAACACACTGACAGTATCTGACACTGGTACCAAATTTTTTTTTTAATCCTGACCTTTGACCCTAACCTTTTGACCTTTGACCCTGATCTTGACCCAAACAGTAACCCTGGCACTGAACTACATCAAACCTTGATCTAGTTATTTTTTTCTTTATTTTTAAATCTTTATTTATTTATCTTTTTTTTTTTTTTTTTAACAAACATTTTTTTCCCTCTATGCCAGGAGTTAGAGAGATACAATGTATAAATAGAATGTATATAATGATACAATGTATTTTTTTTTTTTTTTTAACAAACATTTTTTTCCCTCTATGCCAGGAGTTAGAGAGATACAATGTATAATAGAATGTATATAATGATACAATGTATAATAGAATGTATATAATGATACAATGTATAATAGACTGTATATAGTGATACAATGTATAATGGAATGTATATAATGATACAATGTATAATGGGATGTATATAGGATGATACAATGTATAATAGGATGCATATAATGATACAATGTATAATAGGATGTATATAATGATACAATGTATAATAGAATGTATATAATGATACAGTGTATATTGGGATACATATAATGATACGATGTATAATGGAATGTATATAATGATACAATGTATAATGGAATGTATATAATGATACAATGTATAATAGGATGTATATAATGATACAATGTATAATGGAATGCATATAATGATACAATGTATAATGGAATGTATATAATGATACAATGTATAATGGAATGCATAATGATATAATGGAATGATACAATGTATAATGGAATGCATATAATGATACAATGTATAATGGAATGTATATAATGATACACTGTATATTGGGATGCATATAATGATACAATGTATAATAGAATGTATATCTTGATACAATGTATAATGGAATGTATATAATGATACAATGTATAATGTTTCATTTATAATTTTTGCATAATTGTTTTTATCCATTATTCTTTTTCTTTTTCTTTGTTTCTCTTTTTTCCACTTCGCGTTCCTTTTTCTTTTTCTCCTTGTTGTTTTCTGAGATCACTGTTTTTGATACAATGGTTTTATATGTTTTGTTACAATGTATCAGTAGGCGTATCCTCAGGATTCAGGATGTCTGATTGGGACGGGTGTTCTTTATTCACTAATATGGATATAAGACGGCACTTTTGTTGTTTTCTTTGTTATAATTAAGCATGAGATGGTGTGAAACGCGTTAACAGGTCCTGTATTCATGTCCTGGTGTTCTGTGTGTCCTATGGATCAATACATACACACTATATTCATCTATCCTCCGGGGTGCGGCTGACCTGTCTCCCTGTGGCATCATGTGTGGTGGTGAGCCAGAGCCTATACCTGTTGGTGATTGATCCGGATTATTTGCCTGAGCGGTATACCTCTGTTCTTTGGATTCATCCAATAGCTATAGGATTGACAGCACAGCATCCAATTTGATTTATATAACTACACTTCCTTCTGGCCAGCCAACCACGCAGGAGGGAAGAAAAGCACCACTGGACGCCAGCAAGGGACTCTGCTAGGTACTTTTCCTGGGTTGTGGATGGGTGATGGAAAGCGCATTTTGAAAGGAGTGAAAGAAAACAGGAAAGCAAAGGTGATGGGGGGGGGGGGGGGGCTCGCTGAAAGTGTGCATGAAAGGAAAGGGGAGGTGTAACATTCCATAATGTGTAAGATTCAGGTAGTTGAGATGTGATCAGTAGAAATATATAATTGTGGATCTAGTTTAATCCCGTGTTAAAGATCAGTATTCAGTATTCAGTCAGAGACATATGTTCCCCAATCAGCATCTGAAAGGACAGAGCAGCTTCTAGGCTCGAGGTGTCAATAAAACGTCACCTATGTAGCCAGAGTTTGCCACCTTCTTGAACCTAAAAGAAGAATCCTAGTCATTTTGGCTGCAAGAGTCAGCAGGAGACTGGGAGGAGGCTCCGAAATGTCTGCCAGATTTGAGTTATATCCACACATTAGAGGAATATATTTAATCTCTCATAAAAGCAAAAATATTAGTTGCAGAGGGATGGAAATACTTCCTTCTGATTGGACACACTGTATGCTCCATCTACATGTAAAAGTGTATTTGTAGCCTCTGTAGAATCCCAGAGAAACACATAAAACGGTTATATGGTGCCTGATTGTGTGTCAGGGAATGGGAAGATCGCCGTGGCGATCGAATCTGCACATGTGTAGAATCCTGACAAAACGTACAGGCAGGCGGGCACTAGGACCCAGGAGCGCCTGTCAGGAGTCGGGCGGGCTATTTAAACCCGGCTCTTGCAATGCTCAAGTGCCGTATGGTCTTTCCTGAGTTTGCGTTGCTGCTGATCCTGCCTGATCCTGATCTGCTGACTTCTCCTGCTCTGACCCCTGGCTTGTCTGACCATTCTCCTGCCTACTCCTGCACTTTTGATCTCCAGTTGCCAAACCCGGACCGTGACCCAGTTATTCCTCTGCCTGCCGTTTGTACCAACCTGCTCCGCTGTTTCCGACCGGCCTGTCTGACCTCGCTTACTCTACCTCCTCACATCAGACTCTCACCTGCTGCGTACCACCGACAGGTGCCTCTACCACAGCTGGTTGCACCCAAGGGTCGCGACCTGGTCTCGGCTTGCTCCAAGTCCATCCCCACCATCAGGGGCTCTGGTGGACAAGCAGGTCGGAACTTAGATTTCCGTGCCCTGTGTAATTTGGTCTGTGGAACGCTAGAGGCTACCATCAGCTGGTCCCTAACATTGCGTCAGCTGAACAATGATTGGTACTGTCGCGATCGGACTGACTCTCTGTTGTCAGACATGTATTCCTGACCCAGTAATCCGAACCGTTCTTGGCCCATTCGAGATTGGGCACTTCAGAACACAGAACATCCTGTGCGCTGGTACAGGAACACCCCCCAGGGTTGATTGGTCAAGGGCTAAAGTCCCACCTACATCCATAATTCAACAAGTTGAGGACCCTGAGATATGGACGGGGTGATTCATTCGGAGCCGGTTCCATATGACTGGCGAATCATGGACTTTGTTTGACTTGCTCCAGTCACAGGATAATTATTTCTGTTTTTTTATTCCCTTTTTACGCGTTTCGTGGTATAAAGACTGCTTCCTCAGGACCCCATATCTCCATATGACAAAAAAGTATACATAGATTGATTCTTTGTTTCTAGAACAATAAAAAAAATGAATATTACGAACATGCATGGGTAAATATACAGTTACAAATCATCAAAGACCTTATTAAAAAATGTTCTCACCTATGTAGCCAGAGTTTGCCACTTTCTTGGACCTAAAAGAAGAATCCTAGTCATTTCAGCTGCAAGAGTCAGCAGGAGACCGGGAGGAGGCTCCGAAGTCTGCCTGCTTTGGGTTATATCCACAGATCAGAGGAACCTGTTTCATCTCTACATGTAAAACTGTATTTGTAGCCTCTGTAAAATCCTGGAGAAACACATAAAACGGTTATATGGCGCCTGATTGCGACAGCTGAACAGTGACTGGTACTGTCGCGATCGGACTGATGCGCTGGTGTCAGAAATGTATCCCTGACCCAGTGATCCGAACTGTTATTGGCCCATTCAAGATTGGGCACTTCAGAACACAGAACATCCTGTGGGCTGGTTCAGGAACATCCCCCCCTCCCCAGGGTTGATTGGCCAGGGGCTAAAGTCTAGCCCATATCCATATTTCAATGAATTGAGGACCCTGAGATATGGATGGGGTGATTCATACGGAGCCGGTTCCATATGACTGGCGAATCGCGGACTTTCTCTGACTTGATCCAGTTGCAGGATAAATTTTGGTAAAAGTTTTATTTCAGTTTGTATGCGTTTCACGGTATAAAGACTGCTTCTTCAGGACCCCATATCTCCATATGACAAAAAGTATACATCCAGTGAGGGAAATGAGTATTTGCTCCCGGCTGATTTTGAATGTTTGCCCACTCACAAAGAAATGATCGGTCTAAAAATCGAATGGTCATTTGTTAGACATGCATTTCTTTTGAATTTTTTGTTGCTATTCTGTCTCTCAGTGTTACAGTACACCTACCATTCGATTTTTAGACCGATCATTTCTGTGTGAGGGGCGAACATTCAACATCAGCCGGGGATCAAATATGCATTTCTTCACTGTAGATTGATTCTTTGATTCTTGAACAATCAAAAAAAAAAATTAATATTACAAATACGAATGGGTAAATATACAATTACAAATCATCAAAGACTTTATAAAATAGAAGGAAGGTATTTCTACCAATAGGAGGGGGAGAATGAAAAAAAAAAAGGGAAGAAATAAAAAAAAATAATGCACATAAATGTAGTGTGAACAGAGATACACACAAAACCAAGAGATATAAAAGAAAGCAGAAAAAAGTGAAGCGCCGTCACAGGGGTCCAGGTTGTAGGAGAGGCCAACCACACATCCAGGAGAGGGATTCTCCATAGACACCTGAGCCCATAAAAGCTCTGCTATATCAAGCATGCACATGAAGTCAGATATGGGGTGAATGCAGAAACCATATAAATCATATTCTGTAATTACAAAATATTAGTGCGGCGCTCTGTCAATCATAATATAATAAACAACTAAAAAGTCCATAAATTCCAGTCCTTTGATGACCACCAAGGACTGGAATTTATGGACTTTTTAGTTGTTTTTATTATATTATGATTGACAGAGCGCTGCACTAATATTTTATAATTACAGAATATGATTTATATATTTTATTTTATTTAGGTTAATGTGGTAGCAAATTATTTGTTTTATTCACTTTTACTTTACTATAGCGCAGTTTGTGTGTTGAAGGTCATTGAGACCTATAACAAATACATTGTTTGATAAATGTAGTACATAGTAACTATGTAAGAGTTACTCGCCACCAGTTGCCCCACTCAACCCCTAACCTGCCCCGCCCCTAATGAAGAAAGGAAATGGGAAGGAAGCGAGGGAGGGTGGGGAGAAAAGGAGGGAGAAAGGGGTGGAAGGAAGGGAGAAAGGGAGGGAGAAAGGGGTGGAAGGAAGGAAGGCAAGGGAGGGGTGGGAGGAAGGGAGGAGTGGAAGGAAGGGAGGGGTGTAAGAAAAGGAGGGAAGGAAGGGAGGGGTGGGAGGAAGGAAGGAAGGAAGGAATGAAGGTGGCTGAAAGAAATGAAGGGAGATGTGGAAGGAAGGGAGGATGGAAGGAAGGAAGAGGTGAGTGGAAGGAAGGGAGGGGTGCAAGGAAGGATCGGAGGGAAGAGAGGGGGTGGGTGGAAGGAAGGGAAGGGTGGAAGGAAGTAAGGAAGGGTGGGTGGAAGGAAGGGAGGAAGGGGTGGTTGGAAGGAAGGGAGGGGTTTAAGGAAGGATTGGATGGAAGGGAGGGGTGGGTGGAAGGAAGGAAGGTAGCTCATACGCACATGCTCATTCACAAGCATCAGAACTGTCAGCCGCTGTGTTCAATTTCCCGCCCACACATCCTCTGAAGCTGCACGGACTGGAGTTAATTCTATATAAATTATTTAGCACCACAAAATTATACTTGACTCTGTATCCTCTAAAAGGAGTGGTACTGGGAGGTGGGTAGGGGGTGGAACCAAGGAACGGTGCTCGGAGGTGGGTAGGGGGTGGAACCAAGAACGGTGCTCAGAGGTGGGTAGGGGGTGGAACCAAGGAACAGTGCTTAGAGGTGGGTAGGGGTGGAACCAAGGAACAGTGCTCGGAGGTGGGTAGGGGGTGGGAACCAAGGAACGGTGCTTGGAGGTGGGTAGGAGGTGGAACCAAGGAACGGTGCTCGGAGGTGGGTAGGGGGTGGAACCAAGGAACGGTGCTCGGAGGTGGGTAGAGGTTGGAACCAAGGAACGGTGCTCCGAGGTGGGTAGGGGGTGGAAACCAAGTAACGGTGCTCGGAGGTGGGTAGGGGGTGGAACCAAGGAACAGTGCTCAGAGGTGGGTAGGGGTTGAACCAAGGAACGGTGCTCGGATGCTAAAGGGTAGGGTGGTGGAACCAAGGACGGTGCTCGGAGGTGGGTAGGGGGGGCGGAACCAAGGAACGGTGCTCGGAGGTGGGTAGGGGGCGGCGGAACCAAGGAACGGGTGCTCGAAGGTGGGTAGGGTTGGAACCAAGGAACGGTGCTCAGGAGGTGGGTAGGGGTGGAACCAAGGAACGGTGCTCGGAGGTGGGTAGATAGTAATACAAAGGGGAACCAAGGAACGATGCTCAGAGGTGGGTAGGGGTGGAACCAAGGAACGGTGCTGGAGGTGGGTCAAGCGGGTGGAACCAAGGAACGGTGCGGAGGGGGTGGGGTGGAACCAAGGAACGGTGCTGCTCGGAGGTGGGTAGCGGTGGGTGGAACCAAGGAACGGTGCTCGGAGGTGGGTACGGGTGGAACCAAGGAACAGTGCTCGAAGGTGACCAGGGTAGGGGGTGGAACCAAGGAACGGTGCTCGGAGGTGGGTAGCCTGGAACCAAGGAACGGTGCTCGGAGGTGGGTAGGGGGTCAGGAACAAGGAACGGTGCTAAAAGATTTGTGTGGGTAGCGGGTGGAACCAAGGAACGGTGCTCGGAGGTGGGTAGGGGGTGGAACCAAGGAACGGTGCTCGGAGGTGGGTAGGGGGGGGTGGAACCAAGGAACGGAGTGCTCGAGGAGGTGGGTAGGGGGTGGAACCAAGGAACGGTGCTCGGAGGTGGGTAGTGCGGGTGGAACCAAGGAACGGTGCTCGGAGGTGGGTAAGGGGGGAACCAAGGAACAGTGCTCGGAGGTGGGTAGGGGGTGGAACCAAGGAACGGTGCTTGTAGGTGGGTAGCGGGTGAAACCAAGGATTGGTGCTTGGAGGTGGGTAGGGGGGTTGAAACCAAGGAATGGTGTTCGGCAATGAGGTGGGTGGGGGGTAGTAATACCCTTTACTACAACTTAAACACCAATTTCAAGATGGAAAAGTGGTAAATCACTAGAGCTCCAATCAGAAACAAAAAGTTCCTATAAAAGATAAACAATAATGACAAAAAGACCTTAATAAAAGGTCCATATAACTAAAGATAATTGTACCAAACACAAATGAGCACTAAATATACATAGTAATCCTGGGGTTCCTGAGCACAAGTGCGTTGATGGAACTGATGGATCTAACATGGAGGTTTCAGAGCCTCTTGATGTAATTGTCCCAGCAGGTTACCAGCTGACCTCCTGGCCGGGAAAGGTAACAGATATAGAAAAATATCTAATACATTTATAATAGATATATATAATATAGAACATATCTATACGTTTCCTTTCTTTGGATGGCAAGTCAAGTGGTGAGGACATCTCTGCATCAGACATACAATGACTGTGATATCGCCTCCAAGTCAGGTGTCAGTCAGTTCTTCAAGGCTTGACATCTCTTATGTCTTGGAGGGACACTTCTTTAAGGTGGGATTGGAGGGTGAACCTTCTGTGTGCTGCTCTCCCCAGACTCCCCCCCCCCCTAATAATTACCTGAGCCCAATCTCCATCCAGCGATGTGCATGAGAGCAGCAGCTCTCTTGGCTCTCTCCTTCCTCATTGGCTCAGAGACAGCAGTGGGAGCCATTGGCTCCCACTGCTTTCAATCACAGCCAGTGAGGAGAGAGTAGGGGTGGGACCGAGCTGCGCTCTGTGTGTCGAGCGGGAACTTTGAAAATCTGGAGTTCTGCCTTAATGCTGATTTCACACGACTGCAGCTCCTGCCTGTGATCCGGGCATTAGGACAGCTCCACACATAACTAAAAGTGGAACTACACTGTGTCTGAGCACCACAAAACTGGAAACTCCATTTCATTCATTTTTAATATTCAAAAAAAGCAAACTTCCCCATCCATCCATCCATCCATCCATTTCTCCATCTATCCATCCATCCATGTCTCCAACTATCCATCCATCCATCCATCCATTTCTCCATCCATCTTTCCATCCATCCATGTCTCCTACTATCCATCCATTTCCCCATCCATCCATCCATCCATCCATGTCTCCAACTATCCATCCATGTCTCCAACTATCCATCCATCCATCCATCCATTTCCCCATCTATCCATCCACGTCACCAACTATCCATTAATCCATTTCTCCATCTATCCATCCATTTTGCCCTCCATCCATGTCTCCATCCATCCATCCATCCATGTCTCCATGCCTTATATTGAAGAGAAATCACTTTAAAAAAAAACACACCCTAGCTTTTCTTGCTGCGGCCATCTTGAGTAACCCACATGAAAAAAAAAAAATGTATTTGAAATAATATTTTAAAAATATTCTTCCCAAATATATTGACATATATTTGAAATGCTACAATTTTTGGCCGTATTCTATATAATTTCAAAATATTACTCAATATATATATATATACTGTATGTTGAAATTAATTTTTTATATATTACAAAATATATGAAAAATACTTTTAAAAATAGATTTTTTAATTCTTCAGATTTTTTTTTTACATATAAAAGTATTTTTAACATATATTTTGAGCACATATATTTGTAAATGCATTCCAATAATGTAGATTTGTATTTTTAAAGACATGCAGTATATTTGAAAATGTATTTTTAAAAATATTTTTCATATATTTTGTAATAAAAACTAATTTCAACATACCGTGTATATATATATATTTTTTTATATTGAAATATATTTTGAAATGTATTGAATACGGTCAAAATTGTAGAATTTCAAATATATATTAATATATTTGGGAAGAATATTTGAAAAATATATTTCATATATATTTTTCTTCTTCCATGTGGGAAAGGTAGATGAATTACTTCCTGGAACCCATCTGCCCTAAGCTCAGGCACTCAAACAGGAGGGTGTGCTTAGCTGCGAAAGCTCCTCCTATCAAGACTCCCGGGATGTATGACATCATTTTGTTCTATGCCAGAAACCAGGAAGACCTTCCTATCTATTTGCTAGTACTAGCCTTACCCCCTCTGGGTGATCGATGCACATTGGGGGACCCCTGTGGGTGATCGATGAACATTGGGGGACCCCTTTGGGTGATCGATGCACATTGGGGGGACCCCTTTGGGTGATCTATACACATTGGGGGAACCCTTTGGGTGATCAATGCACATTGGGGGGACCCCTCTGGGTGATCTATGCACATTGGGGGACCCCTCTGGGTGATCTATGCACATTGGGGGGACCCCTTTGGGTGATCAATCCAACACATTGGGGGGACCCCTTTGGGTGATCGATACACATTGAGGGAACCCTTTGGGTGATCTATGCACATTGGGGGACCCCTTTGGGTGATCGATGTACATTGGGGGGACCCTTTTGGGTGATCGATGCACATATGGGGACCCCTCTAGGTGATCTATACACATTACAGAGATCGTAACAAACTTTGTAGCAGATTCCGACCTTCTGTTGTTCTGAAGAAATATCTGTTTGTGTCTCTGTGTCCTGTGCAGAGTGACTGTGAATGGGAGCGACTTTATCATCATCAATCAGCTGCTGCACCTGCGGGGCTCTCATGAGGACAGCGGCAGGGTCTGCATCCCTTTAGACGATTTTTGCCCCCTTTGGGAGTATCTCACCAAAAATGACATTTTTGTTGCAGGGAGGCCAAAATCTGACTTGTATCTTAGTGCAGAAAATCAGTGAGCCAATCACACAAGCAGGAAATGACATTTATTGGGGGCAGTCCATATTTAATATTCACTAGTAGGTCCATAGAGAACGCCTCCAGGCGGCCATATTGCATCTTACAGAAAATGACAGCAGCTGCAGATTGAAAAGGAAAGGAAACTTAATAATTTTCAATTACATTGTGTCACAACTGTATACGCTGCATTTTTATTACTATTATTTTTTATATTTTTTTAATTGGCTATAATTTTTGGAGTTACCCTTTAACCACTTGCCCCCCAGGCACTTATACCCCCTTCCTTACCAGGCCAATTTTTTTTTCAGCGCTGCCGCACTTTGATTGACAATTGCGCGGTCATGCAACATTGTACCCATATGAAATTTTGATCATTTTTTTTCTACAAATAGAGCTTTCTTTTGGGTGGTATTTAATCGCCACTGGGCGCTTTACTTTTTGCGCTATAAATTAAAAAAAGTGCAAAAAATTTGAAAAAAAAAAAAAAAGTTTATTTTGTTTCTTTTATAAAATTTTTCAAACAGGTATTTTTTCTCCTTCACTGATTTGCGTTGATGAGGCGGCACTGATGGGCACTGATAGCGGCACTGATGGGCACTGATAGGCAGCACTAAAGGGCACTGATAGGCAGTACTAATGAGGTGGCACGGATAGGCGGCACTGATAGACAGCACTAATTAGGGGTCACGGATAGACGGCACTGATATGCAGCACTGATAGGCGGCACTGATAGGTGACACTGATGATGGGTACTGATAGACGGCACTGACTGGCATCACATTCTGGGCACTGACTGGCGGCACTGACTGGCACAACCCCTTTGGGCACTGACTGGTGGCACTGGGTGGCAGCACTGGTGGGTGGCACTCTGGGTGGCACATTGGTGGACAGCACTGGTGGGTGGGCACACATTGGGTGGCACTGGTGGGCACAGGTGGGTGGCGCTGGTGGGCACAGGTGGGTGGGCACAGGTGGGTGGCACTGCTGGGCACATGTAGGTGGCACTGCTGGGCACAGGTAGGTGGCACTGTGAGAGTGGCACAGGTGGGGGCACTGCTGGGCACAGGTGGGGGCACTGCTGGGCACAGGTGGGGGGCACCGCTGGGAATGGGTGGGCGGGGCTAGTGGGCGCACAGCTGATCGGAACTTGCAGGGACTGTCTGGAGCTGACTGGGCACCCGATCAATCAGGGCACTGATCATCAGTGCCCTGATGATCGGTGCCGATCCCCGCTCTGACAACTGCCGGTTCTCGGCAGTACTTTCTCACGATCTGACAGCGTGAGGAAAGTGCAGCCGAGAAACCGGCACTTGCATTTTCCTGTGATCAGCGTGTCATTGGACACCGCTGATCACGCAGGTAAAAGGCCGGTGGGATCGGCCTTTCACCACATTCGTGATATTCACTGTGTCCGTAGGACACAGCGATCACGGAGATCGCCGGGTGCGCGCCCCTGGGGCGCGAAAAGGAGAGCTGCAGTTCTGGGAGGAAACTTAACATTTTCATATGACGTCCACTCAGAACTGGCCGGCCGCGGTGAAGCCGTCATTCAGCTAATGGCGGTCGGCAAGTGGTTAAAAATGTGTGTTTGAGTCAAATTTTAAAAAAAGAAAAAAAAAGCTACAAAGTAACAGAAAAGTTTTCCTTTCCGTCCTCCTTCCTGTGTTTGTTGCCGTTTAATTGTGCGCATCGCTTTGCCGCCTTGTTGGGGAGTCCATTACCGATGAATAATAATACAATTAATAATGGTCTGTCGGTGGATGACAGCGGTCCTATTGCTCGGGGAAAAAAAAAAAAACGATTCTGCCTTTAATTAAAATCTTGTTTAAAGGTAACCAACCAGAAAAACAGAATCTCTTCCTTTTTAATTGCTTGGAACAAAGAGATCCTTTTGGCTTCAAGCTTTGCCGTCCTCGTGTTGGTTTACAAAGTGTCAGAGAATGGCGGAGACGAGTTTCCAGAGTGTGAAGACGCCTCCAATGTGACCCCCGATGTACTAGGCTGAGCCGGCGAATTACAGGCAGGCGGCTGAAAATAACTGCGTTCTCCGTGCGGCTGTAATGACTCGTCTGGACCTTGTTATAGTCGACATTTTAGTTGATTATCTCCCGGGTGATAAATATGCTTTTGGCTTTGTTTCAACTTTCATCTGTGACAAGAAACTGGAGGACCAAACGTTTTGAGGAATAGAATACGCAGCTGGATGGACTGCAGGCGACTCGAAGGCGCAAAGTGGAGTCACATGACAAAAAAACACGCCGCATGTGAATCATACCTCTCATTGTATTTAATGCGGCTGAGATGAAAAATGAACAAAGCATATCCCTCTATAGTGTGCACTTGCCTCAATCCAAAGCACTGAGTGTGATTTCTGTCTGCTTCCTCCTTACTGTATATAGCGCTGGTAATATACGCAGCACTTTACATATATAGTACATTGTACATTCACAGCAGTCTCTGACCCTCAAGGGGTGTAAAATCTAAGGTCCCTAACCAGGGGCAGACTGACCATTCAAGCACTTAGGCACTGCCCAAGGTCAGTAGGGGGCCCCATGAAATTCCCCTGGTACCTTTTATAGACTTTTTTGGGTGTGCTTTGAGTGTGGGCTTGGACACAGGGGCCCTATGATCCCCTATTGCCCGGGGGCCCCATGAGCTGTCAGTCTACCCCTGTCCCTAACTCACATCCATACATACACATACTGGGGTCAATTTAGACAGGAGCCAATTAACCTTCCAGCATGTCTTTGGAGGGTGGTAGGAAACCAGAGTACCTGGAGGAAACCCACGCAGGCACAGGGAGAATATGCAAACTCCAGGCAGGTGGTGCCGTGTCTGGGATTTGAACCAATGACCCGAGTACTGCCAGACGGAAGTGTTAATCATTTACCGCTGTGCTGCCCACTCCTCTGCTATAAGTGAGACACTTCTGACAGCCAACACCAGACAATCTTGAGATGCCCCCCTCCCCCCCCCCCTGCACACAGCAAGTGACTGACAGCCTGAGATGTGCATGTTTCCCTATGAGAATGTGTAGGGGTGTGTGTCCATTCCCTGCACTCAAGAGTCAAATTACACTCAGCTCTCTGCTTCATGCTGTTCAGTGTTTTACATCAGATCCGCCTGACTTCTGGAGATGAGAAATGCTACATAAATTCTGGACTTTGAATGGCTGTAGAGGGAATAGGGCTCCAGATAAACAGGTACAACTTATGTAGGAGGATATGTTTAATCTCAGTGCATCACCCAAGGCCCATCACTCCGTCTTCACTATAGAAGAAGAGTTACTATAGAAGAAGGGTTACTATAGAGCAGTGTTTCTCAACTCCAGTCCTCATGGACCCCCAACAGGTCATGTTTTCAGGATTTCCATTATTTTGCACAGGTGATTTGATCAGTTTCACTGCCTTAGTAATTACCACAGCTGTTTCATCTGAGGGAAATCCTGAAAACATGACCTGTTGGGGGTCCATGAGGAGTGGAGTTTAGAACCAGTGCTATAGAGCAAGAGTTACTATAGAGGAAGGGTTACTATAGAGGAAGGGTTACTATAGAGGAAGGTTACTATAGAGGAAGAGTTACTATAGAGGAAGGGTTACTATAGAGGAAGGGTTACTATAGAGGAAGAGTTACTATAGAGGAAGGGGTTACTATAGAGGAAGAGTTACTATAGAGGAGGGTTACTATAGAGGAAGGGTTACTATAGAGGAAGGGTTACTATAGAGGTTACTATAGAGGAAGGGTTACTATAGAGGAAGAGGTTACTATAGAGGAAGAGTTACTATAGAGGAAGGGTTACTATAGAGGAAGGGTTACTATAGAGGAAGAGTTACTATAGAGGAAGGGTTACTATAGAGGAAGGGTTACTATAGAGGAAGGGTTACTATAGAGGAAGGGTTTACTATAGAGGAAGAGTTACTATAGAGGAAGAGTTACTATAGAGGAAGGGTTACTATAGAGGAATGGGTACTACTATAGAGGAAGAGTTACTATAGAGGAAGGGTTACTATAGAGGAAGGGTTACTATAGAGGAAGGGTTACTATAGAGGAAGAGTTAGTGTAGAGGACGGGTTACTATAGAGGAAGGGTTACTATAGAGAAGGGTTACTATAGAGGAAGGGTTTACTGTAGAGGAAGGGTTACTATAGAGGAAGGGTTACTATAGAGGAAGAGTTACTATAGAGGAAGGGTTACTATAGAGGAAGAGGTACTATAGAGGAAGGGTTATTATAGAGGGAGATTTACTATAGAGGAAGGGTTACTATAGAGGAAGGGTTACTATAGAGGAAGAGTTACTATAGAGGAAGAGTTACTATAGAGGAAGGGTTACTATAGAGGAAGGGTTACTATAGAGGAAGGGTTACTATAGAGGAAGGGTTACTATAGAGGAAGGTTACTATAGAGGAAGGGTTACTATAGAGGAAGGGTTACTATAGAGGAAGGGTTACTATATAGAGTAGGGGTTACTATAGAGGAAGAGTTACTATAGAGGAAGGGTTACTATAGAGAGGGGTTACTATAGAGGAAGAGTTACTATAGAGGAGGGGTTACTATAGAGGAAGAGTTACTATAGAGGAAGGGTTACTATAGAGGAGGGGTTACTATAGAGGAAGAGTTACTATAGAGGAAGGGTTACTATAGAGGAAGGGTTACTATAGAGGAAGAGTTACTATAGAGGAAGGGTTACTATAGAGGGAGAGTTACTATAGAAGAGCTACCATCACTTACCTGCTATACCTGCTGCCACTCACTTCCAAGCTCCTTGAGCGCTTGGTCTTCGATCGCCTAAGCGCCCACCTAGCTGACAACAACCTCCTTGACCCACTACAGTCCGGGTTCCGTTACACTCCACCGAAACTGCCCTCCTCAAAATCACCAACGATCTACTAACCGCCAAAGCCAAGGCGACTACTCTGTCCTCCTCCTTCTGGACCTCTCCGTTACTGTAGCCTTTACTACACAGTCGACCACCCCCTCCTCCTTAATAAACTACTCTCCCTTGGCATCAGAGACACCGCTCTCTCCTGGTTCTCGTCCTATCTATCCCAACGCTCCTTCAGCGTTTCCTACAACGGTGCCACCTCCTCTTCACTCCCCCTCTCTGTTGGGGTCCCCCAGGGCTCTGTCCTTGGACCCCTTCTCTTCTCCATCTACTACACCTCCTCCCTTGGCAAACTCATACACTCCCACGGCTTCAACTACCACCTCTATGCTGATGATACTCAAATCTACCTTTCCACCCCTCACCTCACCCCCACATTGTCCGCCCGCATCACGCACCTCCTAAACGACATCTCTGACTGGATGTCGCTCACTTTAGAAAGAGTTAACCTCTCCAAAACCGAGCTTCTCATCTTCCCCCCAGCCCGCGCCCCCCCCCATCCTTTCCATCACTACCAACAACACCACTCATCCCGCCCAGCAGGCCAAGGTCCTTGGCGTCATGGACTCAAACCTTTCCTTTCAACCTACATATCAAATCTCTCACAAACACATGCAGGCTCCACCTCCGGAACATCTCCAAGATACGCTCCTTCCTTACCCCAGACAGGTTACTAAACTACTAGTACACTCCCTGATTATATCAGCCTGGACTACTGCAACTCCCTCCTCACCGGCCTACCCAATGCAGGCTCTCCCCGCTTCAGACCATCCTGAACTCAGCGGCCAGACTCATCCACCTCACCACAGCCGCTCCACCTCTGCCACCCCCCTCTGCCTCTCCTCCACTGGCTCCCCATTGCCCAACGCATTAAATTCAAATTGCTCACCCTGACCTATAAGGCCATTCACAACACTGCCCCTAACTACCTCACCGATCTGATTCCCAGGTACCACCCTACCCGTACCCTTCGCTCTTCACAAGACCTCCTTCTATCTTGCTCCCTGGTCTCCTCCTCCACGCACGACTGCAAGACTTCTCCAGGTCCTCCCCCCATCCTCGGGAACTCACTACCCCAATCCATCAGACTGTCACGTCCCTCCTCACCTTCAGGCGCTCCCTGAAAACCCACCTCTTCAGGGAAGCCTACCCCACCCTCACCTAACAGCCGCTGCCCTTCCCTCCTCCTACCACTCCATCCCCACAGCCGTTTCCTCCTGTGCCTCTACCCCTCCCTCCTAGATTGTAAGCTCGAAAGAGTAGGGCCCTCTTACCCCTTGTGTACTGTTTGATGTTACTGTTCTGTTTCATGTATTGTCCCCCCTCTACTGTACAGCGCTGAGCAAACCCTTTGGCGCTATATAAACTCGATAAATAAATAAATAATAAATAAGAGGAAGAGTTACTATAGAGGAAGAGTTTACTATAGAGGAAGGGTTACTATAGAGGAAGGGTTACTATAGAGGAAGGGTTACTATAGAGGAAGAGTTACTATAGAGCAGTGTTTCATCTGAGGGAAATCCTGAAAACATGACCTGTTAGGGGGTCCATGAGGACTGGAGTTGAGAAAACACAGCTATAGAGGAAGGGTTACTATAGGAAGGGTTACTATAGAGGAAGTTTTACTATAGAGGAAGAGTTACTATAGAGGAAGGGTTACTATAGAGGAAGAGTTACTATAGAGGAAGAGTTACTATAGAGGAAGGGTTACTATAGAGGAGGAGTTACTATAGAGGAAGGGTTACTATAGAGGAAGGGTTACTATAGAGGAGGGGTTACTATAGAGGAAGAGTTACTATAGAGGAAGGGTTACTTTAGAGGAAGGGTTACTTTAGAGGAAGAGTTACTATAGAGGAGGATTTACTAGAAGGAGAGTTATTACAGAGGGAGAGTTACTATAGAGGAAGGGTTACTATAGAGCAGTGTTTCTCAATTCCAGTCCTCATGGACCCCGAACAGGTCATGTTTTCAGGATTTCCATTATTTTGCACAGGTGATTTGATCAGTTTCACTGCCTTAGTAATTACCACAGCTGTTTATCTGAGAGAAATCCTGAAAACATGACCTGTTGGGGGTCCTATGAGGAGTGGAGTTTAGAACCAGTGCTATAGAGCAAGAGGTTACTATAGAGGAAGGAGTTACTATAGAGGAAGGGTTACTATAGAGGAAGAGTTACTATAGAGGAAGAGTTACTATAGAGAAAGGGTTACTATAGAGGAAGGGTTACTATAGAGGAAGGGTTACTATAGAGGAAGAGTTACTGTAGAGGAAGGGTTACTATAGAGGAAGGGTTACTATAGAGTAAAGGTTACTATAGAGGAAGGGTTACTATAGAGGAAGAGTTACTGTAGAGGAAGAGTTACTGTAGAGGAAGAGGTTACTATAGAGGAAGGGTTACTATAGAGGAAGGGTTACTATAGAGGAATGGTTACTATAGAGGAAGGGTTACTATAGAGGAATGGTTACTATAGAGGAAGAGTTACTATAGAGGAACGGTTACTATAGAGGAAGAGTTACTATAGAGGAAGAGTTACTATAGAGGAAGGGTTACTATAGAGAAGGGGTTACTATAGAGGAAGGGTTACTATAGAGGAAGAGTTACTATAGAAGAAGGGTTACTATAGAGGAAGAGTTACTATAGAGGAAGGGTTACTATAGAGGAAGGGTTACTATAGAGGAAGGGTTACTATAGAGGGAGAGTTACTATAGAGGAAGAGTTACTATAGAGGAAGGTTACTATAGAGGAAGGGTTACTATAGAGGAAGAGTTACTATAGAGGAAGGGTTACTATAGAGGAAGGGTTACTATAGAGGAAGGGTTACTGTAGAGGAAGAGTTACTATAGAGGAAGAGTTACTGTAGAGGAAGAGTTACTATAGAGGAAGGTTACTATAGAGGAAGGGTTACTATAGAGGAAGGGTTACTATAGAGGAAGGGTTACTATAGAGGGAGAGTTACTATAGAGGAAGAGTTACTATAGAGGAAGAGTTACTATAGAGGAAGAGTTACTATAGAGGAAGAGTTACTATAGAGGAGGGTTACTATAGAGGAAGGGTTACTATAGAGGAAGAGTCACTATAGAGGAAGGGTTACTATAGAGGAAGAGTTACTATAGAGGAAGGGTTACTATAGAGGAAGAGTTACTATACAGGAAGAGTTACTGTAGAATGAAGGTTGGGGTTACTATAGAGGAAGGGTTACTATAGAGGAGGAGTTACTATAGAGGAAGGGAAGGGTTACTATAGAGGAAGAGTTACTATAGAGGAAGGGTTACTATAGAAGAAGGGTTACTATAGAGGAAGGGTTACTATAGAGGAAGAGTTTACTATAGAGGGAGAGTTACTATAGAGGAAGGGTTACTATAGAGGAAGGGTTATTATATAGAGGAAGGGTTACTATAGAGGAAGAGTTACTATAGAGGAAGGGTTTACTATAGAGGAAGGGTTACTGTAGAAGAAGGGTTACTATAGAGGAAGGGTTACTATAGAGGAAGAGTTACTATAGAAGAAGGGTTACTATAGAGGAAGGGTTACTGTAGAGGAAGGGTTACTATAGAGGAAGGGTTACTATAGAGGAAGAGTTACTATAGAGGAAGGGTTACTATAGAGGAAGAGAGAGGTACTATAGAGGAAGTGTTACTATAGAGGAAGGGTTACTATAGAGGAAGGGTTACTATAGAGGAGGGGTTACAGTTTTACTATAGAGGAGGGGTTACTATAGAGGAAGAGTTACTATAGAGGAGGGTTACTATAGAGGAAGAGTTACTATAGAGGAAGGGTGGTTACTATAGAGGAGGGGTTACTATAGAGGAAGAGTTACTATAGAGGAAGGGTTTACTATAGAGGAAGGGTTACTATAGAGGAAGAGTTACTATAGAGGGAGAGTTACTATAGAAGAAGGGTTACTATAGAGGAAGAGTTACTATAGAGGAAGGGTTACTATAGAGGGAGAGTTACTATAGAAGAGGAGTTACTATAGAGGAAGGGTTACTATAGAGGAACTGTTACTATAGAGGAACTGTTACTATAGAGGAAGGGGTTACTATAGAGGAAGGGTTACTATAGAGGAGGAGTTACTATAGAGGGAGGGTTACTATAGAGGAAGGGTTACTATAGAGGAAGAGTTACTATAGAGCAGTGTTTCATCTGAGGGAAATCCTGAAAACATGACCTGTTGGGGGTTCCATGAGGACTGGAGTTGAGAAACACAGCTATAGAGGAAGGGTTACTATAGAGGAAGGGTTACTATAGAGGAAGGGTTACTATAGAGGAAGTTTTACTATAGAGGAAGTTTTACTATAGAGGAGGGTTACTATAGAGGAAGAGTTACTATAGAGGAAGAGTTACTATAGAGGAAGGATTACTATACAGGAAGAGTTACTATAGAGGAAGGGTTAAATAGAGGAAGGGTTACTATAGAGGAAGGGTTACTATAGAGGAAAGAGTTACTATAGAGGAAGAGTTACTATAGAGGAATAGTTACTAAATAGAGTTACTATAGAGGAGAGGTTATTATATAGAGGAGAGAGTTACTATAGAGGAAGAGTTACTATAGAGGAAGGGTTACTATAGAGGAAGGGTTACTATAGAGGAAGGGTTACTTTAGAGGAAGAGTTACTATAGAGGAGGATTTACTATAGAGGAGAGTTATTACAGAGGAAGAGTTACTATAGAGGAAGGGTTACTATAGAGCAGTGACATTTTCTCAATTCCAGTCCTCATGGACCCCGAACAGGTCATGTTTTCAGGATTTCCATTATTTTGCACAGGTGATTTGATCAGTTTCACTATGCCTTAGTAATTACCACAGCTGTTTCATCTGAGAGAAATCCTGAAAACATGACCTGTTGGGGGTCCATGAGGAGTGGAGTTTAGAACCAGTGCTATAGAGCAAGATTTACTATAGAGGAAGGGTTACTGTAGAGGAAGAGTTACTATAGAGGAAGAGTTTACTATAGAGAAAGGGTTACTATAGAGGAAGGGTTACTATAGAGGAAGAGTTACTGTAGAGGAAGGGTTACTATAGAGGAAGAGTTACTATAGAGGAAGAGTTACTATAGAGGAGGAGTTACTATAGAGGAAGGGTTACTATAGAGGAAGGGTTACTATAGAGGAAAGGTTACTATAGAGGCAGGGTTACTATAGAGGAAGAGTTACTGTAGAGGAAGAGTTACTGTAGAGGAAGAGTTACTATAGAGGAAGGGTTACTATAGAGGAAGGGTTACTATAGAGGGAAGGGTTACTATAGAGGAAGAGTTACTATAGAGGAAGGGTTACTATAGAGGAAGGGTTACTATAGAGGAAGAGTTACTATAGAGGAAGGGTTACTATAGAGAATGTTACTATAGAGGAAGGGTTACTATAGAGGAAGGGTTACTATAGAGGAAGGGTTACTATAGAGGAAGGGTTACTATAGAGGAAGGGTTACTATAGGAGGAAGGGTTACTATAGAGGAAGAGTTACTATAGAGGGAGAGTTACTATAGAGGAAGAGAGTTACTATAGAGGAAGAGTTACTATAGAGGAAGGGTTACTATAGAGGAAGAGTTACTATAGAGGAAGGGTTACTATAGAGGAAGGGTTACTATAGAGGAAGGGTTACTATAGAGGAAGGGTTACTATAGAGGAAGAGTTACTATAGAGGAAGAGTTACTATAGAGCAGTGATGGCGAACCTATGGCACGCAGAGCCATCTCAGTGGGGGTTTTTCCAGGAAGAAGAGGAAGAATGCGCTATCCTGCGCACCCCCAGGGGGGCGCGCACTGGGCTATGTCCGTAATCGCTGTGTCCTACGGACACAGCTATCACGTAACGTGGGTAAAAGGCCAATCACAGCGGCCTTTTACCACGTGATCAGCCATGTCCAATGACACGCTGATCACCGGGAAATGCAAATGCCGGTTCTCGGCTGCACTTTCCTCACGCTTTCAGATCGTGAGGAAAGTACTGCCGAGAACCGGCAGTTGTCAGAGCAGGGAACGGCACCGATCATTAGGGTCACTGATCATCAGTGCCCTGATGATCGGTGCCCCAGCAGTGCCACACACAAGTTCTGCCCACCTGTGCCCAGCAATGCACCCACCTGTGCCCAGCAGTGCCACCCACCAGTGCTCAGTAATGCACCCACCTGTGCCCAGAAGTGCACCACCTGTGACCTGTGCCAACCCACCTGTGCCCACCAGTGCCACCCACCTGTGCCCACCAGTGCCACCCACCAGTGCTCATCAGTGCAGCCCAGCAGTACTGCCAGTCAGTGTCACCAGTCAGTGCCCAGCGGTTTTGCCAGTCAGTGCCCAGCAGTGATGTCAGTCAGTGCCACCTATCAGTGCTGTCTATCAGTACCCATGATCAGTGTCGCCTATCAGTGCCACCAATCAGTGCCACATATCAGTGCCACCTGTGACACCTCATTAGTGCTGCCCATCAGTGCCACCCATCAATGATGCCCAGCAGTGCCGCGGTCAGTGCCGTCTGTCAGTGCCTCCAGTTGGTGCTATCAGTCAGTGTCGCTTATCAGTGCCCATCATTTCCTGCATATCAGGGTGCATCATCAGTGCCTCCTCATCAATGCTCACCAGTGCCGCCTCATCAGTGCTACCTATCTGTGCCGCCTCATCAATGCCCATCAGTGCTGCCTATCAGTGCAGCCTCACCAATGCAGATCAAAGAAGAAATATTACCTGTTTGCAAAATTTTAGAATAGAAGCAAAGGAAACCTTTTATGTTTTTAATTTGTTGCTCTTTTTCATTTATAGTGCAAAAAATAAAACACCCAGTGGTGATTAAATACCACCAAAAAAAGCTCTATTTGTGTGAAAAAATGATAAAAATTGCATATGGTTACAGTGTTGCATGACCGCACACAATTGTCATTGTTAAGTGCAACAGCACTGAAAGCTGAAAATTGTCCTGGGCAGGAAGGGGGGGTAGAAGTGCCCTGTAGGCAGGAAGGGGGTAGAAGTGCCCGGTAGGCAGGAAGGGGGTAGAAGTGCCCTGTAGGCAGCAAGTGATTAAGTTCCAGTGTAGGCACTTTGAAATAAAAAAGTTGGTCTTGTAGTTGCAGGTTTGGGGGCCATAAAAGTTCGCCATCACTGCATAAGTGGGTGGTAGAGTTACTATAGAAGTTACTATAGGAGGAAGGGTTACTATAGAGGAAGGGTACTATAGAGGAAGTTACTATAGAGGCAAGTGAGGTTACTATCCAGAGGAGTTACTATAGAGGAAAAGTTGGTCTATAGTGGAGCAGTTTATAGAGGCAGGGTTACTAAAAAGGTTTGCCATCACTGCTATAGAGGAAGGGTTACTATAGAGGAAGAGTTACTATAGAGGAAGGAGTTACTATAGAGGAAGGGTTACTATAGAGGAAGAGTTACTATAGAGGAAGGTTACTATAGAGGAAGAGTTACTATAGAGGAAGGGTTACTATAGAGGAAGAGTTACTATAGAGGAGGGTTACTATAGAGGAAGAGTTACTATAGAGGAAGAATTACTATAGAGGAAGAGGTTACTATAGAGGAAGAGTTACTATAGAGGAAGGGTTACTATAGAGGAAGGGTTACTATAGAGGAAGGGTTACTATAGAGGAAGGTTACTATAGAGGAAGGGTTACTATAGAGGAAGAGTTACTATAGAGGGAGGGGTTACTATAGAGGAAGGGTTACTATAGAGGAAGAGTTACTATAGAGGAAGGGTTACTATAGAGGAAGAGTTACTATAGAGGAAGGGTTACTATAGAGGAAGGGTTACTATAGAGGAGGAGTTACTATAGAGGAAGAGTTACTATAGAGGGAGGGTTACTATAGAGGAAGGGTTACTATAGAGGAAGGGTTACTATAGAGAGGAAGAGTTACTATAGAGGGAGGGTTACTATAGAGGAAGGGTTACTATAGAGGAAGGGTTACTATAGAGGAAGAGTTACTATAGAGGAAGAGTTACTATAGAGGAAGGGTTACTATAGAGGAAGAGTTACTATAGAGGAAGGGTTACTATAGAGGAAGGGTTACTATAGAGGAAGGGTTACTATAGAGGAAGAGTTACTATAGAGGAAGAGTTACTATAGAGGAAGGTTACTATAGAGGAAGAGTTACTATAGAGGAGGAGTTACTATAGAGGAAGGGAGTTACTATAGAGGAAGGGTTACTATAGAGGAAGGGTTACTATAGAGGAAGGGTTACTATAGAGGAAGGGTTACTATAGAGGAAGAGTTACTATAGAGGAAGAGTTACTATAGAGGAAGGGTTACTATAGAGGAAGGGTTACTATAGAGGAAGGGTTACTATAGAGGAAGGGTTACTATAGAGGAAGAGTTACTATAGAGGAGGGTTACTATAGAGGAAGGGTTACTATAGAGGAAGGGTTACTATAGAGGAAGAGTTACTATAGAGGAAGAGTTACTATAGAGGAGAGAGTTACTATAGAGGAAGGGTTACTATAGAGGAAGGGTTACTATAGAGGAAGGTTACTATAGAGGAAGGGTTACTATAGAGGAAGAGTTACTATATAGAGGAAGGGTTACTATAGAGGAAGGGTTACTATAGAGGAGGAGTTACTATAGAGGAAGGGTTACTATAGAGGAAGAGTTACTATAGAGGAAGGAGTTACTATAGAGGAAGAGTTACTATAGAGGTGGAGTTACTATAGAGGAAGGGTTACTATAGAGGAAGGGTTACTATAGAGGAGGAGTTACTATAGAGGAAGGGTTACTATAGAGGAAGGGTTACTATAGAGGAAGAGTTACTATAGAGGAAGAGTTACTATAGAGGAAGGGTTACTATAGAGGAAGGGTTACTATAGAGGAAGAGTTACTATAGAGGACGAGGAGTTACTATAGAGGAAGAGTTACTATAGAGGAAGGGTTACTATAGAGGAAGGGTTACTATAGAGGAAGAGTTACTATAGAGGAAGAGTTACTATAGAGGAAGGAGTTACTACTATAGAGGAAGAGTTACTATAGAGGAAGGGTTACTATAGAGGAAGAGTTACTATAGAGGAAGGGTTACTATAGAGGAAGGGTTACTATAGAGGAAGAGTTACTATAGAGGAAGAGTTACTATAGAGGAAGGGTTACTATAGAGGAAGGGTTACTATAGAGGAGGGTTACTATAGAGGAAGGGTTACTATAGAGGAAGGGTTACTATAGAGGAAGGGTTACTATAGAGGAAGAGTTACTATAGAGGAAGAGTTACTATAGAGGAGAGGAGAGTTACTATAGAGGAAGGGTTACTATAGAGGAAGAGTTACTATAGAGGAGGGTTACTATAGAAGGAGAGTTGTTACAGAGGAAGAGTTACTCTACCGTTTTGTAACATTTGAGCGACTCATGAAAGTTAAAAAAGCGATTCCAACTTTTGCTTTGCTTTCAGTACGGCCCTCATTGTAAAAGAAGATGAATTATGAAATGTACAAAGTATAATCACTAAATAAAAACATGTCGGTTTGAATGCCCAAAAGACATGAAATCCATCAACTCTCTGAACATTACAGAGGACCTGAACACTTGCTGTTGTCAGCACATTCTCTTCCCATGGCACGCTGATATTTTGCTCATGGAAAACCTGACACTCTTCAAGTTGACATAATGATCCTATAATGAGAATCATTTTCGAAGCGAAGTGAAGGGAACATTAGCTCTGACTTAGAAAACTTCCAAGCCGCCTTTAAAACATCCAGAAATGATGACACCAATAAAAATCAGGAGTGCCCATAAGTGTGTCCATTACAAGGCACTACAAGCCATGATTAAAAGCTTAGAACCACTCCCTGATTTTAAGAGACGTAATAGAGATTGGATTATTTTCAGATACTTTGATGGAAGTGTTCTTCTCTGGTAATGGCTGTTCTCTCGCACTTTCATCTTTATACACAAAGCATGTCAAGTGGTTTATTTAGCCAGAATGTTCTGGTTTTAAAGTGCAAAAAGTAGATACAATTAGTAAGATATTCAAACACTGTAGCTGTGCTAAAATCAGACATTTTGCTCAGTCTATCTGCACCGAGGTTCTCTGGAACTTACGACAGGATCCAGAGAGAACCTCACAGGGGCATTGGATGCTTCCATCTTGAGGAAGCTTCCATTGTCACCAGTCGATTTAAAACTTCCAAGTGCAGAGTCCTTGTCCTAACTTAGTGCTGCTGGAATGTTGCCAACCTCAGCCTGAATATATAGTTCTGCTTTCTGTAGGTTTTTCACTATGTTACTGTTATTGTTTGTTTTTGCCTTCTGCCGGGGATGTCTCTATGTCCCGGTCAGGGGTCAGGCTTGGAGATTAGTAGCTATAACAGTAGAGAAGCTCCCACCAACCAGCAGGACAAGCAGGTCACCCTGGCAAATGGTGTGGGCTCACCTGAGGTGAAGGGTCTAAGCACTAACTGGTGTTTACCAGAGGTCCTGATACCATCCTACCTTGTGCCTTGTGGGGATGGGTTTTCCGGTCATGGTCCACCAGGAGGTGAGCAGGCCGGCGTCCAGTAGCAGATATAGCAGGTAGGGATCAAGCAGAAGAGTAGTCAGTAAACAAGCTGAAGGTCGATAACAAGTGGTTGCAGGTAGGGATCAAGCAGAAGCGTAGTCAGTAAACAAGCTGAAGGTCGATAACAAGTGGTTGCAGGTAGGGATCAAGCAGAAGCATAGTCAGTAAACAAGCTGAAGGTCGATAACAAGTGGTTGCAGGTAGGGATCAAGCAGAAGCATAGTCAATAAACAAGCTGAAGGTCGATAACAAGTAGTTGCAGGTAGGGATCAAGCGGAAGCGTAGTCAGTAAACAAGCCGAAGGTCGATAACAAGTGGTTGCAGGTAGGGATCAAGCAGAAGCGTAGTCAGTAAACAAGCTGAAGGTCGATAACAAGTGGTTGCAGGTAGGGATCAAGCAGAAGCATAGTCAATAAACAAGCTGAAGGTCGATAACAAGTAGTTGCAGGTAGGGATCAAGCGGAAGTCAGTAAACAAGCCGAAGGTCGATCAGTGCAGGTAGGGACAAGTCCGAAGGTCGATAACAAGTGGTTGCAGGTAGGGATCAAGCGGAAGCGTAGTCAGTAAACAAGCGAAGGTCGATAACGCAAGGTCGATAACAAGTGAAGGTTGCAGGTTAGGGATCAAGCAGAAGCGTAGTCAGTAAACAAGCTGAAGGTCGATAACAAGTGGTTGCAGGTAGAAGCAGAAGTAGTCAGTAAACAAGCCGAAGGTCGATAACAAGTGGTTGCAGGGTAGGGATCAAGCAGAAGCATAGTCAGTAAACAAGCTGAAGGTCGATAACAAGTGGTTGCAGGTAGGGATCAAGCAGAAGCGTAGTCAGTAAACAAGCTGAAGGTCGATAACAAGTGGTTGCAGGTAGGGATCAAGCAGAAGCGTAGTCAGTAAACAAGCTGAAGGTCGATAACAAGTGGTTGCAGGTAGGGATCAAGCAGAAGCATAGTCAGTCAGTAAACAAGCGCGAAGGTCGATAACAAGTGGTTGCAGGTAGGGATCAAGCAAAGCGTAGTCAGTAAACAAGCCGAAGGTCGATAACAAGTGGTTGCAGGTAGGGATCAAGCAGAAGCGTAGTCAGTCAGTAAGCGTAGTCGTAAACAAGCCGAAGGTCGATAAACAAGTGGTTGCAGAAGCGTGCTGAAGGTCGATAAAGCAGGTAGGGATCAAGCAGAAGCGTAGTCATAACAGAAAGATAACAAGTGGTTGCAGGTAGGGATCAAGCGGAAGCGTAGTCAGTAAACAAGCCGAAGGTCGATAACAAGTGGTTGCAGGTAGGGATCAAGCGGAAGCGTAGTCAGTAAACAAGCCGAAGGTCGATAACAAGTGGTTGCAGGTAGGGATCAAGCAGAAGCGTAGTCAGTAAACAAGCTGAAGGTCGATAACAAGTGGTTGCAGGTAGGGATCAAGCAGAAGCGTAGTCAGTAAACAAGCCGAAGGTCGATAACAAGTGGTTGCAGGTAGGGATCAAGCAGAAGCGTAGTCAGTAAAACAAGCTGAAGGTCGATAAAAGTGGTTGCAGGTAGGGATCAAGCAGAAGCATAGTCAGTAAACAAGCCGAAGATCGATAACAAGTGGTTGCAGGTTGGGATCAAGCAGAAGCATAGTCAGTAAACAAGCCGAAGGTCGATAACAAGTGGTTGCAGGTAGGGATCAAGCAGAAGCGTAGTCAGTAAACAAGCCGAAGGTCGATAACAAGTGGTTGCAGGTAGGGATCAAGCGGAAGCGTAGTTGAAGAACAAGCCAAAGGTCGGTAATGAGCAGTAGTGAAGATATGGATGGCAGCAGGAGAGAAAAGAGTGAGATATTGGCTAGAGAAGAGCACAATAGTCTGGCAAACAGGAAAGGCAAAGGCATAGCTAAAATAGAAGGTTCATGGGAGGAGTAAGGAGTTCAAGGTTCACCACAAAGAAAAGCACAAGGCAGGATTGTACAAAGGATCACACAGCTTGCTGTCCAGCATCTTAGGTGGCTTAGCAGCAAGAGCAATTGCTGGATGCAGCAGAGGTCGTGGGTTCAGATCCCGGTCCTGATACTTTAGCGATAGTGTACAAAGATCCAATACCCTGAGTTACAGCAGGCTCGCAGTGGAATGTGGTGCAGGAAAACCACAACCTGTGCATGTTTCCTGCATCCCATTGCCTGCTACAATCTGCAACAGGTGTCAGTACAATCTTAACAAACCCCAAATGCAGGTTGTAAACAAAGCGTGTTTACATGCACCAGATCACATGGTACAAAACAACCACTGGTACTGGTTGCAGTGCAGTTTCAAAATTGGTTCATCCACAACTTTGGTGCAATGCTGTGCAATCTGAGCCCATTCAGAATTAATGGGCTAAAACTGCACTGCACTGAAATCACAAGTGAATTAACCAGAAATGCAGACTGTGTAAATATTGCATCCCTGAACTGAAATGCAACAGGGCTTCTAGAAAGCTCTCCTCAATATTTATACCCTTCCCCCCCATATGGACCACTGGCATCAAACTCCTACTGGTTCGCCAGGGCAACATCAATATTGATGTTGCCTTGGCCAACCAGTAGGAGGTTTAATGCCAGTGGTCCATATGGGGGGAAGGGTATACATGGTACAAAACAACCACTCAAACTGGTTGCACTGCAGTTTCAAAATTGGTTCATCCACAACTTTGGTGCAATGTGGGGCAATCTGAGCCCATTCAGAATGAATGGGGCTAAAATTGGGCTAAAATTGCACTGCACTGAATCGCAAGTGAATTAACCAGAAATGCATACTGTGAACCTAGGCTTAGGAATATTTATGTCGCCCTGGTCAACCAGTAGGAGGTTTAATGCCAGTGGTGCATATGGGGGGGAAGGGCATAAATATTCAGGAGAGCTTTATAGAAGCCCTCTTGCATTTCAGGGATGCAATATTTACAGTTGTTGTCTGAGAACTCACCAGGGCATCTGCAGTGCAGGCTAGAGGATTCCTGGTTTTGGCTATGAATTTATTCAGCTTGTTGTTGAACCTGAAGGCCATGATGTCTATATTTGATTATCCCCACCTTTGGCAGATATTCTGAAAGATCTAGGTCTAGGCATTGATGGCTTAGAAAATGTGCATGCCAATTGTTAGGTCCTGGAATGTAGACTGACAAGAGAGGTGAAATGTAAGTTTTTACCAATTAGAGTATTAAACTAATTTCATTCAGGGCTGTTAGGCTGCTGGTGCTCTCTTGGTGGTTTATGTAAGCCACGTATATGGCATTGACTGATTGCATTCTAACTGGGAGAGTCTGTAGAAGAAAGGTCCAACGTTTTAGAGATAGTCTGAATGTTGATGGGTTGACTCCTGTGGGAACAATGTCCCTTGAACAGTCAGGGAGTTGTAAACTCTCCCCCAGCCTGTAAGACTTGCATCTGTTGTTACCAAGTTCCAAGTCTTGTGAAGGAAAGGCTTTCTCAAATACAGGGCAGGATTGGAGATCCACCACGTCAGCATGAGAGATCTTCGCTTAACTGGAGAGAAGCATTGGACAATCCAGGGATTGAATCTGCTTGTTCTTAAGGATGTTGAATTGAATGGGGTCTGGAGTGAAATTGGGGAAAGGGAACTGCCTCAAAGGAGGAAACTATGTTTCCCATACTTCTCAAGCAGAAGCAAATGACGGTTGATGTTGAGACCTGACAGTCTGAGAGATGGACCCTAGGGAGGCAATCTACTCCTGTGGGAGGAATATTTTTCCTTGGACTATGTCCAAGAATAGACCCAAGTCTAAGATGTGGGGACTGGAGAGCAGACTTTTGAAAGTTGATTATCTAGCCAAAGGCTTGGACCTTTAGAAGCTTGCAGACAAGGTCCTGGCTGAGGAGTCCTTCAACAAGAGGTCATTTAGGTAACCTGTGACATGAATACCTTAAGGTTTGTAGACAAAAAATTAGCCAACAGTATGGAAATCAGTTTTGTGAACATTTGGGGTGCAGAGGAGAGCTTGAAGTACCACAAACTGGAAGTGGTGGCCTCCCACAGCAAAATGCAGTAAGTGTTGGTGCAATTGGGAAATTGAAATATAAGGATATGTGTCTTGTATGTCTACTGGTGCAAGAAATCCTTGTCTGAGGGAATGTCATCTGCAATTGTGGAACACAAAGAAATATGTTTGTAATTTTAATTCCAGTACTGGGCAGATTACCTTTTTTTTGGTTTTGGGACTGTTAACAGGTATGAATATAAATCTTAAAACTGTTCTTCTGAAGGAACTGTACAACCGCTCCTTGTGCAATAGATATACATGGTGCTGGAGAGAGTGCGTACCCAATACACAAAGTTAAATACGTCCATCTGAATTAAAGTTCATGGCTTTCATAGCAGAAAGTGGTAGCAGATCCATAGAGTGAAGCAAGCTCTGTTAATCTGGAAAAGGAACAAAAAGGGGCACCAAGTGCAGTTTCAAAACACAAGTTTATTAAAAAGCCAATGGGCAACTCACATGTAAAAGGAGAAAGGCAGGCATGTCTAATTTTTCTGCGGTCTGATGGTGGGCACAAGTCAGGTTCTCTGACTGGACTAATATTTCTGCTCCTCACAGCTCTAAAAGACTGCTGGGGATCGCGACTGGAAGTAGCAGGGCCTACGTGGAACACAACCGGAAGTGTCATCACCAAGGAGCTTCAGTCCAGCTGGAGAACCTGACTTGTGCCCACCAATCAGACCACAAATAAATCAGACATGCCTGCCCTTCTCCTTACAGATATAAGTTGCCCATTGGCTGGTGTTTTAATACTGCACTTAGTTGGTGCCCCCTTGTGTTCCACAACCACTCCGTGTGCCTGAAGGTGGTGCAAGGCAGTCACAATATCTGGCTTTCTTTGGTCTGAATCTGGTAAATTTGAAGGTAAAAAGCAAGGAGGGAGCAGGAATGGAAATTTTATTTTGTACCTCTTTGAAACGACAGATTGAACCCTGAGGTCTGCAAATTCAGACTGGCGGAAATGCCATGAACCAAATGCGATATCTCCTGCGCTCCGGGACCCAGACCGGTGGTGAGTAGATGGAATCAAAATCAAAAAAGGAAGGAACCACCGGAATAGACAAGGTCGTGCAGCTCCACACCAAGGCTGGGGAAGCCCAAACAAAACTGTGAAGAAGAACAACAAAAAGAAGCGCACCAAACTTGCGCATTACCTCAGTAACCAAAATTTATTTAGTAAAAGAATGGTACTCGCAAACAGCGAATAAAAACAAGCATGTAAGTCCTCAAAGGGACTTTAGAGGCAAGATGCCAATGCGAATCCCATCATGGAGGAAGCCACTCAGTACAGCTGACGCGTTTCGAAGGACATGCGAAGAAGGCATGTCCTTCGAAACGCGTCAACTGTACTGAGTGGTACTGAGTACCATTCTTTTACTAAATAAATTTTGGTTACTGAGGTAATGCGCAAGGTTGGTGCGCTTCTTTTTGTTGTTCTTCTTCACGGAAATGCCATGAAGACATCCCCTTTGACTCCAAGGAACATGGGAGTCCCTTCACTGTGAAGAGGGCTTCTGGGATGACTTAGTGTACCTGAAGGTGTCAGAATACTGTATAACCCATGGTCTAGGAATACCAGTCCTATGTCCTGTACTGTATGATTAAAGACAGGTGCTTTGGTGAACTAGTGCAGTACGCCATTACCTGGATGAACACCTAAAGTACTGAGCAGCTAGGCTGTCCTCAAGGTTTAATGTTTGATTTTTCCTGGACTGTAGTTTTAATGTTTAGATTGTCTGTTTAAGTGAAAGAGCAGTTAAAAGTAAAGCAATCATAACTGTTTTTTTTCTGTTTTAGATGGACTTATACAGGGTTCAGTCCTGCAGAAGTTTGTGGAACATTTCAAAATTTCACAGCAGAGAAGGGCCCACCAAAGCATTGACCTATCTGCTCATTTGGCAATGTATTCTTCCTTACCTAATGCCTCCTGACTTTTTATAGCTTTGACTTTAAATTAGTTCTGTATTATTGCAGTCTATTTGCAAAAAGCCTGCCAGCTGGACTACACATAAGCAGTAAAATCCCCATTTACGTATATAGAATTGGGGCTAATGGTGGACAATCTTTCCACAGCAATGACTTTTCTTGAGGAAGCTTGTAGGCAAGTGCAGTCGATTTTCTCCACTGCAGGTGGCACTCCAACGTAGTGGCAATGCAGCTGGGGAAGGAACTTGAGAGAAACTGCACTTCTCTATGGTTTCCTTGGTCACCTGAAGTAGTGATCTGGTTGGATGCATTGGACAAAGGTAACCCTGGTGGCCATCTTGGGTCAAATAGAGTCTTTTTATGTCCCTGCCCCTACATTTGCCAAGCTTTATGCGAGTGGCTAGTGTAGGGATAGGTCACCCATCTGTAAGGGACAGCATTAGCAGTAGGGATAGGTTCCGGTGGATTAAGGGCTACGTCTACCTTCCCGGGAAGCTCCCCATTGGGTTGGACCTGCCAGACCGCACTCCGCTCCTTGTGACAGATGCTCAGAACCTGCCTCCCGCTGCCTCTACACTGAATTATTATAAGTACCCTGATCGGGTAATCCTCTCAGATGGGCCTGGTTGTACTGTTTTGACTACTTCTGCAATACATCATTTTTGGCAAACCGGGACTCTGTGTGCTTTCTGCCTGCTGCACCACGCTGCACCTACCCAAAAAACTGTGTGACTGTGTGACTACCAGCTGGCTGCATCTAGCCAAAAATCTGGGTGACTACCAGTTGGCTGCACCTACCCAAAAAGCTGTGTGACTACCAGCTGGCTGCACCTACCGAAAAAGCTGTGTGACTACCAGCTGGCTGCACCTACCGAAAAAGCTGTGTGACTACCAGTTGGCTGCACCTACCCAAAAAGCTGTGTGACTACCAGTTGGCTGCACCTACCCAAAAAGCTGTGTGACTACCAGCTGGCTGCACCTACCCAAAAAGTTGTGTGACTACCAACTGGCTGCACCTACCCAAAAGGCTGTGTGACTACCAGTTGGCTGCACCTACCCAAAAGGCTGTGTGACTACCAGCTGGCTGCACCTACCCAAAAAGCTGTGTGACTACCAGCTGGCTGCACCTACCGAAAAAGCTGTGTGACTACCAGCTGGCTGCACCTACCCAAAAAGCTGTGTGACTACCAGTTGGCTGCACCTACCCAAAAAGCTGTGTGACTACCAGTTGGCTGCACCTACCCAAAAAGCTTTGTGACTACCAGCTGGCTGCACCTACCCAAAAAGTTGTGTGACTACCAGCTGGCTGCACCTACCCAAAAGGCTGTGTGACTACCAGTTGGCTGCACCTACCCAAAAGGCTGTGTGACTACCAGCTGGCTGCACCGACCCAAAAGGCTGTGTGACTACCAGCTGGCTGCACCTACCCAAAAAGCTGTGTGACTACCAGCTGGCTGCACCTACCGAAAAAAAGCTGTGTGACTACCAGCTGGCTGCACCTACCCAAAAAGCTGTGTGACTACCAGCTGGCTGCACCTACCCAAAAAGCTGTGTGACTACCAGTTGGCTGCACCTACCCAAAAAGCTTTGTGACTACCAGCTGGCTGCACCTACCCAAAAAGTTGTGTGACTACCAGCTGGCTGCACCTACCCAAAAGGCTGTGTGACTACCAGTTGGCTGCACCTACCCAAAAGGCTGTGTGACTACCAGTTGGCTGCACCTACCCAAAAAGCTGTGTGACTACCAGCTGGCTGCACCTACCGAAAAAGCTGTGTGACTACCAGCTGGCTGCACCTACCTAAAAAGCTGTGTGACTACCAGTTGGCTGCACCTACCCAAAAAGCTATGTGACTACCAGTTGGCTGCACCTACCCAAAAAGCTTTGTGACTACCAGCTGGCTGCACCTACCCAAAAAGTTGTGTGACTACCAGCTGGCTGCACCTACCCAAAAGGCTGTGTGACTACCAGTTGGCTGCACCTACCCAAAAGGCTGTGTGACTACCAGCTGGCTGCACCGACCCAAAAGGCTGTGTGACTACCAGCTGGCTGCACCTACCCAAAAAGCTGTGTGACTACCAGCTGGCTGCACCTACCCAAAAGGCTGTGTGACTACCAGCTGGCTGCACCTACCCAAAAGGCTGTGTGACTACCAGCTGGCTGCACCTACCCAAAAAGCTGTGTGACTACAAGCTGGCTGCACCTACCCAAAAAGCTGTGTGACTACCAGCTGGCTGCACCTACCCAAAAAACTGTGTGACTACCAGCTGGCTGCACCTACCCAAAAGGCTGTGTGACTACCAGCTGGCTGCACCTACCCAAAAAGCTGTGTGACTACCAGCTGGCTGCACCTACCCAAAAGGCTAAGTGACTACCAGCTGGCTGCACCTACCCAAAAAGCTGTGTGACTACCAGTTGGCTGCACCTACCCAAAAGGCTGTGTGACTACCAGCTGGCTGCACCTACCCAAAAGGCTGTGTGACTACCAGCTGGCTGCACCTACCCAAAAGGCTGTGTGACTACCAGCTGGCTGCACCTACCCAAAAAGCTTTGTGACTACCAGCTGGCTGCACCGACCCAAAAGGCTGTGTGACTACCAGCTGGCTGCACCTACCCAAAAAGCTGTGTGACTACCAGCTGGCTGCACCTACCCAAAAGGCTGTGTGACTACCAACTGGCTGCACCTACCCAAAAGGCTGTGTGACTACCAGCTGGCTGCACCTGCCCAAAAAGCTGTGTGACTACCAGCTGGCTGCACCTACCCAAAAAACTGTGTGACTACCAGCTGGCTGCACCTACCCAAAAGGCTGTGTGACTACCAGCTGGCTGCACCTACCCAAAAGGCTGTGTGACTACCAGCTGGCAGCACCAACCCAAAAAGCTGTGTGACTACCAGCTGGCTGCACCTACCCAAAAAGCTGGGTGACTACCAGCTGGCTGCACCTACCCAAAAGGCTGTGTGACTACCAGCTGGCTGCACCTACCTAAAAGACTAAGTGACTACCAGCTTGCTGCACCTACCCAAAAAGCTGTGTGACTACCAGCTGGCTGCACCTACTAAAAAAGGAGCAAGGTCAGGTAAAGTGCAGAATTTTGGAGGAATTATTTGGGAGGTAGGGCTTGCTTAAAGGATAACTACCAAACAGGGGCGGACTGACAACTCATGGGGCCCCCGGGCAATAAGGGATCATGGGGCCCTTGCGTCCTCGCCCACACTCAAACCACACCCAAAAAAGCTATGAAAGGTACCAGTGCCCGAATTCCCAAATGGTCAGTTCGCCGCTGGTACCAAATGTATCCTTCCTCCTGGCAGACTTATAGGAGAACTGAAATAACTTGGCCAAGTAAATCTTTCTTCTCCTCCCGCATCTCTCCAGCTTGGTCTGTTTCACAGGTAGGACTCTCTCTTAATGAATCTTGTCATTGCTCTACATGTTTTTGCTCTAGAGCCGTATGTACTTGTCTTGGAAACAGTTCATATATTGGTGTTATCTGTATTTCTCACCTTTGTTTGTATCATTTGCTGCAGCATCACGGGAAATAATAGCACTGTATAAAGTCTAATCTGCAGCCAACCTGGTACAATTATGATTACATTTCCTGTGTTGTTTATTTTGTGGAAAGTATCTAAAGTATTACTTGTGAATTTCAAAAAGTGTAAAATGTATTTAAAATCACCTTCATTTTTTCTTATTGACAGCCCATGCAGGGAAATGGCTGTGACCACCTGTAGAGAAGAGTAGGGTCCTGAACCCAGTGGGGCACCAAGATGGTTGCTGGACAGCATTTCCTGGTAGCCTCCCAATGGTATTCCCGAGTGTAGCTCGGGGTAAGGTTTCAGTACCAAAAGCGGTAACCCCCCCCCCCCCCCCGAGCTACACTCGGGCTTACCATGCGGCACTGCTCTGCATCTGTTCTTCTCTCACCTTGTCCTGCACTCCCGCGATGTCCCTCCTGTAGTGTCCCCTGTAATGTCTTCTGGCCGATGCCGGCACCTGTCTTCCGGGTTCCGTTCCCTGCGAGCATCGGGATGTACTGGCAGGAAATTTGAAAATGACATTCACTAAATACACTAAAATCACATCGTATAACATTCCTGTATCAAACCATTTCACATACATTGTGTCCCGAGTGCTTTGTCCGGCGCTCTGCCTGCATTTTTACTGTTCTTTCTGCCTGGAAACTGAGAAACATCCATGGCGTCCAAAAAGCGTCCCTTTAGGTCAGACGCGGTTTTAGACCGGCTAGAGAACAGCGATAGTAAATCAGAACCACTTGCAGAATTGAGTGATAATGATTGGTGGGGGAAATTCCTCATCAGACACTGAAAACGATTCTGCGACTGAGCTCAGCGATGGGCCAACTTGGCGCTCTATTTCACATTTCAGTGTTTTTGGTTTGATTATATTATTGAATTACATTTATTATTATTATATTATTATTTTTATGATTATTTATTAAATTATAATTTATGATTTCGTGTTTCAAATTTTAACATACCCGGGATGTTTACTATACTCTTGTTTGGACAGATTTCAGGGAGTTATTCCTAAAAATTACAGGCCTACAATAAAAAAACTACATATTTCCATGCAAAAAAAATGTACCGCTTTGAGCACAGAAATCCTGACATAATCAGACCGCTAGGGAGGTTAATCTTCCTTGCGTGCTTGGAGGTATTTAAGGACTGGTGGGTGGAGTCTAGTTTTCTTCAGTTTGGATGGCCAGGGAAGGAGGTTGAGGAGAAAATCCACTTGCACAGAGTATACTGCCATCATACGAGAGTTTGGAGAACAGGGCAGTGTATTCCTCTTAAGGGACTGTTGGGGCTGCTCCCTAAAGGAGATGGAAGGGGAACATTTGCTCTGTTTTGGGAGGAGACAGGAGAACATTTTCTCTATTCTTTTGGAGTAGATAGGAGGAGAACATTTGCTCTTTCTTTAGGAAGAGATAAAAGGAAAACATTGCACTTTCTTTGGGAGGAGATGGATGGAGAACATTGGGGGTTTTTTTTGGGAGGGGGTAGGAGACCATTTGCTCTTTATTTGGGAGGAGATAGAAAGAGAACATTGCCTTCCGTTGGGAGAATATAGGAGGAGAACATTTTCTCTTTCTTTGTGAGGAGATGGAAGGAAAACATTTGCTCTTTCTTTGAAGAAGAGTTACTATAGAAGAAGAGTTACTATAGAGGAAGAGTTACTATAGAGGAAGAGTTACTATAGAGGAAGGTTACTATAGAGAGTTACTATAGAGGAAGAGTTACTATAGAGGAAGGGTTACTATAGAGGAAGGGTTACTATAGAGGAAGGGTTACTATAGAGGAAGGGTTACTATAGAGGTTACTATAAGGGGTTACTATAGAGGAGGGTTACTATAGAGGAAGGGTTACTATAGAGGAAGGGTTACTATAGAGGAAGGGTTACTATAGGGGAAGAGTTACTATAGGGAAGGGTTACTATAGAGGAAGAGTTACTATAGAGGAAGAGTTACTATAGAGGAAGGTTACTATAGAGGAAGAGTTACTATAGAGGAAGAGTTACTATAGAGGAAGGGTTACTATAGAGGAAGGGTTACTATAGAGGAAGGGTTACTATAGAGGAGGGTTACTATAGAGGAAGGGTTACTATAGAGGAGGGGTTACTATAGAGGAAGGGTTACTATAGAGGAAGAGTTACTATAGAGAGGAAGGGTTACTATAGAGGAAGGGTTACTATAGAGGAAGGGTTACTATAGAGGAAGAGTTTACTATAGAGGAAGGGTTACTATAGAGGAAGAGTTACTATAGAGGAAGAGTTACTATAGAGGAAGAGTTACTATAGAGAGTTACTATAGAGGAAGAGTTACTATAGAGGAAGAATTACTATAGAAGATGGTGTGGGCTCACCTGAGGTGTGTGGTCTTAGCACTAACCAGTGTTTACCAGAGCTCCTGATGGTGGGGATTGGTTTTGCGGTCATGGTCCACCAGGAGGTGAGCAAACCAGGGTCTAGTAGCAGATATAGCAGGTAGTGGTCAAGCAGAACTGTAGTCAGTAAACAAGCCAAAGGTCAGTGGTTGCAAGTTGCGATCAAGTGGAAGGGTAGTTGAACAACTAGTCAAGGTCAGTAATGAGCATTAGTGAAGATATGGATCGCAGCGGGAGAGAGAAGAGTGAGATATTGGCTAGAGAAGAGCACACTAATCTGGCAAACAGGAAAGGCAAAGGCATAGCTAAAATAGGAGGTTCATGGGAGGAGTAAGGAGTTCAAGGTTCACCAGTAACAAAAGCATAAGGTAGGATGGTACAAAGGATCAGACAGCTTGCAGTCCAGCATCTTAGGTGGCTCAACAGGAAGAGCTACTGCTGATGAAAGGAGATGGAAAGGAGAACATTTGCTGTTTCTTTGGGAGGAGATAGAAGGAGATAATTTGCTCTTTCTTTAGGAGGAGGTGGAAGGAGAACATTTGCTCTTTCTTTGGGAGAAGATAAAAGGAGAACATTTGCTCTTTCTTTGGGAGGAAAAAGGAGGAGAACATTTGCTTTGTATTTCGGAGGAGATAGAAAGAGAACATTGCCTTTCTTTGGGAGGAAATATTAGGAGAGCATTTTCTCTTTCTTTGGGAGGAGATAGAAGGAGAACATTGCCCTTTCTTTGGGAGGAGATAGAAGGAGAACCTTTGCCCTTTCTTTGGGAGGAGATAGGAGGAGAACATTTTCACAGATATTCACAGATTTTTTAATCCTGTCCCGACACGACCTTGTCCCTAGCTCTGTCCCAAAAATCAAGGCCAGTCAGGGACACTCAAGAGCAGAGACATTTAGCTTGCCTATAATCTCTTTTTGCTCACTGTGATGCTGTAAACACCTCCAGACTGGCAGAGATCCCTCCCCCTACCTCCGCTGATCATGAGCAAGCTATTTGTGACTCCTGTGAATACATCTCTGAGGCGGAGCCTGCTGTGAGGCTCGCAGTGATTGGGCAGGACAGTCAGGCTGTAGAGAGAGCGGATGAAGGTAAGGCTGTGGCGGCCCATTCTACTAAAGTCCATCCATGTAATCGGCAACTGAAAGGAATGTGCAGCCAGCAAGGATATCATCTGTTAGCAATAAAAGGGTTAATCACAGTCTCTAGCCACCAGGGATCTTACTAGCCTAAGATCCCTGTTGGCTAGGGACAGGATTAACCCTTTTATTGCTAGCAGATCCCTGGTGGATGGACATGATGGACTATTTCATTGCTGTCAGATCCCTGATGGAAGCACGTGATTAACCTCTTTGTAGAACCAGGCCCATATTTAATGAATGCTCCGCCCCTAATTAAAGTATATGCTCCACCTGCTGTGGAAAAAGAGGTGTGCCTTAAAAATTTTAAAAAATGTTGACAACTATGCACATGTGAACCTCCATGATTTAAAGAAATGAAAACCAATGAAAGGGGTGGGGCCAGGAACAGTCAGGCTGAGGATGAAAAGAGCTAGGTGATGCTCTCTGTCCTCCATCCAGGAAAGGAGGTGGAGCTCTATCTGACTTGCTGCAGCTTCTACTGCACATTGTGAGAAGCTCACAGTGTGCACAGTGCAGAGACATCAGAGTAAGCTGCTTCAGTATAGCGTCTATAGCTGCAGAAATTCCAGTATATATCCCATAGTTTGTAGACGCTATCATTTTCACACACACCAATCATTAAACACTCATTGAGATATTTTTTTTTTACCAAAACACATACATTTTGGCCTAAATTTATGAAGACATTTTATTTATTTTTTTTGGTTTTTTATTGGATATATTTTCTAACAGAAAGCAGAAAATATCCTGTTCTTTTCAAATGTTTGCTTTTTTTTTTGCATCAAAAAAAAAACTCTATTTGTGTGGAAAAAATCATATATATTTTGTTTGGGTACAGCTTTGCATGACCGCGCAATTGCCAGTTAAGGTAGCGCAATGCTAAATAGCAAAATATGCCCTGGTCATGAAGGGGGTAAAACCTCCCGGAGGCAAAGTGAAGCTGCATTCAAACCAAAAAAAAACAAAGCAGCTGCAAAAACCGTAGCCACTCACCTGTCCTACGATCCACCGGTGTCCTCCCCACAGCCCGTTCCTCGCTTCCCGGTGGCGGCATCTTGTGGTCACCCGCCTGTGACAACTTGCGGCTTCACAGCCGGGCGCCCACTGCGCATGCGTCAGTAGCGCTGCACCTTGTGAATGGTCCCGCAGTCTTCTGGATCATGTGTCCCAGAAGACTACGGGGAGGGAGGAGGGGAGGACAACTTCACGATCACACAGCAGAAGTGGCAGTGGCTACCTGTCAAAATCGGTACCTGCTCCCGCCCCCACCCCCGCCCCTGCTCTCCAAAGGTGCCAGTCCCTCACGGGGAGCCAGGGACCAGTTCCCCTTTTGGATGGAGCCTTCCTATATTAAAGTGGAATTTCACTCTCTCAACCAACATTGACTATTTGCAATCCTTGGATCAGTAAATAGATAGGAAGGGAGATTATATTTACTGGTTTTATACTTTTTTCACATTTTTGTTCAGTTACTTCCTGGTTTCCATGCCTAGGCAAATGATGTCACAAATTCTAGGAGTCTTAATGGGGGGAGGGGAGGAGGAGCTTTTTCAGCCAAGCAGACCCTCCTGCCTGCATGCCTGCCTGAACTAAAGGCTGATGGACTCAGGAAGTAAATGCTACATGATTCATCTGCCCCACCCCACAGTACTCACACTCCGGGTGTAGAGTCAACTCCCCTCCCCCCACCCCGCAGTACTTCCACTCCAGATGTAGAGTCAACTCCCCCCCACAGTACTCCCACTCCAGATGTAAAGTCAACTCCCCCCCAGCACCACTCCCACTCCGGGTGTAGAGTCAACTCCCCCCCAGCACCACTCCCACTCCGAGTGTAGAGTCAAACCCCCCCTGCCCCTCCCACTCCGGGGTGTGTCAACTCCCCCCCTGCACCACTCCCACTCCGGGTGTAGAGTCAACCCCCCCCCCCACAGTACTCCCCCCCTGCACCACTCCAGTCAACTCCCCCCCTGCACCACTCCGAGATGTAGAGTCATCCCCCCCTGCCCCTCCCACAGTACTCCCCCCTCACGTTTGTAAAGTTAACTCCCCCCCCACAGTACTCCCACTCCATTTGTAGAGTCAACTCCCCCCCACAGTACTCCCAGTTTAGGTGTAGAGTCAGCTCTCCCGCAGTACTCTCAGTCCAGATGCAGAGTCAACCCCTCCCCCCTGAAGTACTCCCAGTCCACGTGTAGAGTCAGCTCTTCTGCAGTACTCTCAGGCCAGATGCAGAGTCAACCCCTCCCCCTCCCCCGCAGTACTCCCAGTCCGGATGTAGTGTCAGCTACCCCCACAGTACTCCTAGTCCGCATGTGGAGTCATCTCCCCCGCAGTACTCCCAGTCTGGATGTAGAGTCGGATCCCCCCACAGTACTCCCAGGCCAGATGTAGAGTCAGCCCGCCCCTCCCGCAGTACTTTTAAGCCAGATGAAGAGTCAGCTCTCCATCAGTACTCCCAGGGCGGATATAGAATTAGCTCCCCCCGCAGTACTCCCAGGCCAGATGTAGAGTCATCTCCCCCCGCAGTACTCCTAGGCCATATGTAGAGTCAGCTCCCCCGCAGTACTCCCAGGCCACATGTAGAGTAAAGCCCCCCCCGCAGTACTTTCAGGCTGGATGTAGAGTCAGCTCCCCTCCCCGCAGTACTCCCAGGCCACATGTAGAGTAACCCCCGCAGTACTTTCAGGCCAGATGTAGAGTAAGCCCCCCCGCAGTACTTTCAGGCTGGATGTAGAGTCAGCTCTCCTCCACAGTTACCCCCGCAGTACTCCCAGGCCAGATGTAGAGTCAGCTCCCCTCCCCTCCCCCGCAGTACCCCAGGCAGATGTAGTCAGCTTCAGGCTGGATGTAGAGTCAGCTACCCCCGCAGTACTCCCAGCAGTCCCTCCCCCGCAGTACTCCCGGACTGGATGTAGAATGAGTTCCCCCGCAGTACTCCCAGGCCAGATGTAGAGTCAGCTCCCCTCCCCGCAACACTCCCAGGCCAGATGTAGAGTCAGCCCCCCCCGCAGTACTCCCAGGCCAGATGTAGAGTCAGCTCCCCTCCCCGCAGTACTCCCTGGCCAGGCTGGATGTTAAGTCAGATTATTGAGACAAGACAGATGGTCTCTGGTTTGGTGCCCTGAGCCCAGCATCCTATTCTCCAACCAAAGAACACCAAAGTTCAAGGGATATGACATCAGCTGAGACTTGTGAAGGGTAAAGCCACAGCAAGCTGTCAGATAAACCCAGAATAAGAGTGTTTTCATGAGATCCTGGAGATTTCCCCTCCAGCCGCAGGCCAGACCTCCAGGACTCAGCCTAATCCATTTGTTTTTCCATTTCAGTCTTGGCACGGGCTCACACCAAGCAGTGAGCTGCCACCTCTTGATACTCCTATGCAATTAGTCTCCATCGCTTACTGGAAGCTGCATAGCACAAACCTTAATGATTCCTGATTTCTCGATTCAGCTCTTTTCTTTCTGTCTCATTACTCGAGCTGTTTCATCATTTTTTTTTTTTTTTTACTTAAATAAAACTGGGCCATGTCTGATCTGGAAGTCTAAGATTAATTCCTGCTCACTCTGCACCACTTCCTTCATTCTGTCTTTTACAATGACAAACACATTCTCTCCCTCCCTATTCTCAGCAACGCACACTGTGTCCTTTCCTGGAAACTCATTTTCAGCTTAAAAAATACATTTTGAAGAGCTCTGCAGTATAGGGAGCTCGGCAAGGAACGCCGAAAAACTCCACAGCCCCCGATTCCTTTCATCGCAGCGTGAGAAGGCTGAAGGTCCCTTAGAGAATCCAATGGACTGGAAATTGGAGCTGTTTAGAAAGACGTCTTCTACAAGGAACACCAGACATGGAGATCATTGACATCCTCTGGATTAAAGGAGACGTCCCACCTAACATCACCTTTTGGCATTTCCACTTAACTCCAGCTTAAGCCTTTTTATGCCATGCTGGTCTTCATGCATCAAGTTGCCTCTCTGCAGTTCTCGGACTGTATGAGCTATCTGGATACTGCAGGCATTTTTTTGTATTGGGTGTTTTGTTGTTGTACCACCAGAAATCTTTTGTGTGCGTATGACGATCAATAGTTGTTCCTAGAAGTGTCCTTTGAATATATGTGTAGCCACAATGTTGCTTCTAGTTTTAGATAGAGTCGGGAAATTCTGTTCCCCCGTTGAGTAGATTCAACTTCTCTATTTGTCCTAATGACCATTGTCACTGAGACAGAAAGTGGTGAAAAATCCACACCGATACAAAAATTTTTCGTGGTGCGCAAAAAAAAAAAACCAAAAGTGGAAAAAAAGTTTATGTGAACACACAAAAAAGTGAACCTAAGGTGTGTCATGCGGTCCCCTCCCAAAGAGGAAGGACATTTCCCTGACCCCCCAGAGCACAAGATTCCTGATGATGAGGGTGAGTCAGGGCCCAGTTATTAATTAGGGTGGGAGAAGCCCTGGTATATTTGGGGCATTGAAACCAAACACCCCATATTTAGGCAGATGTAGCCAGCAAGTGTGGGCCCTGGACAGGGCTAGAGGCTGGGAAGAGGTAGACTGACACCCAGGAGAACCGGCTGTGGTCATTCCGAGAGCTATAGTTGTGATGGACGTGGGATCGCTGCATCCAATATGCGACAATCCCACGATCGCAGTCACCAATATGTGACGACCAGGGCATCAGACCCCAGCCCTTCTCCCCAAACTCATGGCCGAAGGACTAGCCAATCTAAAACCGCGATGTCACGTGAGTAACAATGCCACACACCCAGTCGCACCCTGCAGAATGATTTTCCAGCTAATTGGACCACAATCATTGTATCGGCAGCCTGAGCGATTGTTACTGTGTCAGGTTAATTATGCAATTAACCCTTCACACTGCCACCACCTCCTTTTTGTATAGAGAAAGAGGAAACTCAGCGATATCCGCAATAACACTATAATGGTTGAGGTAATCGTCTGTATAACACGATCACCGCAGGCCGATTATACAGAGGGTTAAACAAACACAGTAGTGTTCTCTTTTAGAGGTAGGAATTCGTAAATTGCAATTAAGAGCTATAGAAACAGTTCAACACTTTCAGAAGGAAAGATTTATTACTAAAAGGTTAAATGGGTGCAAATAAATATTTACAGAAAAAGATGTAACTAAGATATATATATACATATACAGAGACCAACAGCACAGCAAAGAGATATCAGAGAGAGGTGAAAGGGTTAAGGTACTTGCCAAAGTCCTGGGTTAGCAGATCCAAGTTTCAGAGCGAAAGGGCACGTGTCTCCCCAGATGGTACTGATGTTAAAAAGGGAGACATCTTCAACTTCTTCTCTTAGGCCTTACAGCCCAATTTGTAGTTCCCCAGCAGGGGGTGTCTCTGAATTCAAGGACCAATACCCCGTTTAGGGCGTGGAGGTCTTGGCGTAGCCCTAAACTAGAACCAAAATCTTGTGTAGTTCATATTTTGGCTCATAACTTTTCCTATGCACAAGTGACACTCCACACGTGGGTAGATTATGATGCAGACATGTCTGAGGATTGATTAGATATGAATTATGAAATTATACACTGCATGGTTCCCGAGATCTACTTTTCTGCTTTCCTATATATTCGACAAGAGAGGAGAGTGACCCATCAAATTGTTCGTCTCCTCTTAGCCAATCTGACGATATGTCTGGTTTTTATGTAAGTCTCTCATATTCCAAGATATGAGACACAGGGGAAAATGGATTTTGAAAAGTGTTTATCTGATTTGTGCTTCTTTGGAATGCCTTGAACTCCTGGGAAAGCTTCCCTTATCTTATACGAGGTGTTATATGGTACACCTCGCCCAGACAGCCAGGCACCTAGCTCAAAAATGTTTTATAGCTCTGGGGTTCCCTGCTGTGCCCTAGCCTGCCTGTGACCCTTCCAACACACATATGTCCCTGTGGATTAACCAAGAGGAGGAAAGGGGGAAAAATGAGGGACAACATGGAGATTCTTAACAAAACGGAGGACTGCGTCAGTCTCTGGGTATACGCTTGTTACAATGGTGGCTTGCACAAGGCCTTTCAGGGCAGGCCAAACGTTCCCTGAGTGAGGCTATTTCCCTGGAGATGTGTACCTGTGGAGAAGGTGACTGCAGAGATCCTTTCCTAGTGAACACTAATTACCACAGGTGGAAAGAAACTGTTAAAGGAGAGGTACCAAAGTCTGGCCCTTGTTGGTTGGGAAGATGGCAAGATAGCCTAGAATGTGGGCCTTCAGGCACTTGGTTCTGCATTGTTGCACTTTCCATAGCATTGTGCACTGTTTTTAGCAGCAGAACACTTTTCAGATGTGGAGTTTTGGCCCAGTCTCTGAAAACTCACATAGTCAATAGAGCCAGTTGGGCTTAAACATGAGGAGCTACCTTACAGTTAGTACCATTGGGCCCCATTCTACAATTCTCACCATCTCACTGCTGCTCCTGCTTCAGAATCACCTTATGGATGGTCTGGCCTCCAGTCTCATTCCACTGCCCACCTACTTGTAAGCAATGATTGAATCATTCGGCTTCCCTCATCTGCTAGGCTATGTTAACCAACCCCGTTTAGACTATTCTGGATGTTCTTTTCTGTCTGTAGCAGGGGTGGACTGACCATTCGAGCACTCAGGCACTGTCCGAGGACCCAGGTTCAGTAGGGGGCCCCATGAAATGCCCCTGGTACCTTTTTTTAGGCTTTTTTTGAGTGTGGGCAAGGACACAGGGGCCCCACGATCCCCTATTGCCCGGGGGCCCCATGAGTTGTCAGTCCGCCCCTGGTCTGTAGACATTCTGTAACCTACAATCACATTGGATGCACATGTCTAGATCCTCATTCTACATACAATACATCAAGTCATACTTTAGCACAATCTTTGGCATTTCACCGCCAAGCAGCAAAAACCAGGGGCAAGTCATCCCCTTGTAAGGTGCACAGGTGTGTATTTACCACAGGGCAAACAAGGCACTTGCCCAGGGCGGCATTTTTCTGGGGGGCAGCACCTCCCCCAGAAGAAGGGATGAAAGAAGGGACACATGCTTCCAGGGAACCAGATGAGATCCAAGAGAGGCTGCGGGCTGCTTGATGGTGTATGTAGAGCCTGACTCTCATTCCCGGGGATGTCCGGAGATGAAGATGGGTGTCTTTTTCTCTATGGCTGGGGAAAGGGGGTACTGGAAGGACGTCCCAGGTGGGGGGCAGGGATGTTGTTGGTCAATGTCAGGCTCTCTCCATGGGAGGGGGAGGGGGGGTTGTTGGATGGTGTCCATGGGGGCAGACAATTTTTGTGTTGCCTAGGGCAGCACAATACCTAAATACACCACTGATGGTGCATCTCAATGAAGATGAAGATGGGTGTCTTTCTCTCTATCGCTGGGGAAAGGGGGTACTGGAAGGCTGTCCCAGGTGGGGGGCAGGGATGTTGTTGGTCAATGTCAGGCTCTCTCCATGGGAGGGGGAGGGGGGGTTGTTGGACGGTGTCCATGGGGGCAGACAATTTTTGTGTTGCCTAGGGCAGCACAATGCCTAAATACACCACTGATGGTGCATCTCAATCTATTTATCTTCTAGAGGGACTGTTTGGCTACTCTATAATACATTTATTGGTTTCACATTCTAGATGAACAGAAGCTGATAAAGTATGCTTCATGACGGATGAACAGCAGGAACCCTCACTACTTTCATCAGAACAATAGTATTCCTTGTAGATAAAGCTGACAAATCACAGCGGAGAGTTAAAAGAAAACACACAAATGGGAAGTTGCGGCGTGATCTGTGATTGTGATTTTACTTGTTTCATAATGGCGTCTACCGTATGAAGTGCCACCTCCGGAGAATGGGGAGGAACATGCAAGCTGGAGGTTAGTAAACTCTCAGTAAGTAATGTGCTGAATACAACAGAGTCTCATGTAATTCATTATTATTATACAATATTACACATTATTAGACTGTATTATTATATGTTATAGTAGTAATTATGGATGATATACTGTATATCTACAACTCCTAGAATCATTGACTGCAGGTTTACACTTTACATGGACTGAAAATGTGCGAGGGCTGAACCCAACGTAATGCATCAACGGGAGTCACCAATGACAAGACATCGCTCTTCTCCATAAACATTCTATAGTCTCTGTGGATGTCGGACAGACGGCACCCCTCCTTCATCAACAACTCAATGACACCACATTGTTTCTGCTTGGAATCCATTACTTATCTGCAATGTAAAAGAAGAAGAAGAGTTACTATAGAGGAGGGGTTACTATAGAGGAAGAATTACTATAGAGGAAGAGTTACTATAGAGGAAGAGTTACTATAGAGCAAGGGTTACTATAGAGGAAGGGTTACTATAGAGGAAGAGTTACTATAGAGGAAGAGTTACTATAGAGGAAGGGTTACTATAGAGGGAGAGTTACTATAGAGGAAGAGTTACTATAGAGGAAGAGTTACTACAGAGGAAGGGTTACTACAGAGGAAGGGTTACTACAGAGGAAGGGTTACTACAGAGGAAGAGTTACTACAGAGGAAGAGTTACTATAGAGGAAGGGTTACTATAGAGGAAGAATTACTATAGAGGAAGAGTTACTATAGAGGAAGAGTTACTATAGAGCAAGGGTTACTATAGAGGAAGGGTTACTATAGAGGAAGAGTTACTATAGAGGAAGAGTTACTATAGAGGAAGGGTTACTATAGAGGGAGAGTTACTATAGAGGAAGAGTTACTATAGAGGAAGGGTTACTATAGAGGAAGAGTTACTACAGAGGAAGGGTTACTACAGAGGAAGGGTTACTACAGAGGAAGAGTTACTACAGAGGAAGAGTTACTATAGAGGAAGGGTTACTATAGAGGAAGAGTTACTATAGAGGAAGAGTTACTATAGAGGAGGAGTTACTATAGAGGAAGGGTTACTATAGAGGGAGGGTTACTATAGAGGAAGGGTTACTATAGAGGAAGGGTTACTATAGAGGAAGAGTTACTATAGAGGAGGAGTTACTATAGAGGAGGAGTTACTATAGAGGGAGAGTTACTATAGAGGAAGGGTTACTATAGAGGAAGGGTTACTATAGAGGAAGGGTTACTATAGAGGAAGGGTTACTATAGAGGGAGGGTTACTATAGAGGAAGGGTTACTATAGAGGGAGGGTTACTATAGAGGAAGGGTTACTATAGAGGAAGGGTTACTATAGAGGAAGGGTTACTATAGAGGAAGAGTTACTATAGAGGAAGAGTTACTATAGAGGAAGGGTTACTATAGAGGAAGAGTTACTATAGAGGAAGGGTTACTATAGAGGAAGAGTTACTATAGAGGAAGGGTTACTATAGAGGAAGGGGTTACTATAGAGGAAGGGTTACTATAGAGGAAGGGTTACTATAGAGGAAGGGTTACTATAGAGGAAGGGTTACTATAGAGGAAGGGTTACTATAGAGGAAGGGTTACTATAGAGGAAGGGTTACTATAGAGGAAGGGTTACTATAGAGGAAGGGTTACTATAGAGGAAGGGTTACTATAGAGGGGGTTACTATAGAGGAAGTTACTAGAGGAAGAGTTACTATAGGAAGAGTTACTATAGAAGAAGGGTTACTATAGAGGAAGAGTTACTATTAGAGATGAGCGAATCGAAGTAGGCAAAGTGGAATTCGTTTCGAATATTAGGAAAATTTCGATTCGCGTCGAATCCGAAAATTAGCAGACTTCGGATGCGCGAATCAAAATTTTTCCTAAAATGGCGGCGACATGTGCGGCGACGGAGCGGGGATGTCTGGGAAGGTGCGCAGAGAAGGCGCGCTGACCCATAATGCATTCATTCATGACATGTGATCGCATTAGCCAATCAGCAGCCAGCCAGCCAGCACAGTGTAATGGTCGAGCTAAAAATGGCGGCCATTTTAGAATTCTCCATTTGCCTCCAGTCATTCAACAGAGGCAGACCTGGCTGTATTCAGGGAGAGAGTTAGGGCCACAGAATTGTTACTGAGGGATACAGAATTGTTACTGAGGGCCACAGAATCGTTACTTAGGGCCACAGAAACGTTACTTAGGGCCACAGAATTGTTACTTAGGGACAGACACAGAATTGTTTATTGAGGGACACAGAATTGTTACTGAGGGCCACAGAAACATTACTTAGGGCCACAGAAACGTTACTTAGGGCCACAGAATTGTTACTTAGGGACAGACACAGAATTGTTACTGAGGGACACACAGAATTGTTACTGAGGGCCACAGAACCGTTACTTAGGGCCACAGAAACGTTACTTAGGGCCACAGAAACGTTACTTAGGGACACAGAATTGTTACTGAGGGATACAGAATTGTTACTGAGGGACACAGAACCGTTACTTAGGGCCACAGAAACGTTACTTAGGGCTACAGAAACGTTACTTAGGGCCACAGAAACGATACTTTGGGCTACAGAAACGTTACTTAGGGCCACAGAATCGTTACTTAGGGCCACAGAATTGTTACTTAGGGCCACAGAAACGTTACTTAGGGACACAGAAACGTTATTTAGGGACACAGAATCGTTACTTAGGGCCACAGAACTGTTACTGAGGGCCACAGAACTGTTACTGAGGGCCACAGAAACGTTACTTAGGGCCACAGAAACGTTACTTAGGGCTACAGAAACGTTACTTAGGGCTACAGAAACGTTACTTAGGGCCACAGAATCGTTACTTAGGGCCACAGAAACGTTACTTAGGGACACAGAAACGTTACTTAGGGACACAGAATTGTTACTCAGGGACAGACACAGAATTGTTACTCAGGGACACAGAATTGTTACTGAGGGACACAGAATTGTTACTCAGGGACACAGAATTGTTACTGAGGGACACAGAATTGTTACTGAGGTACACAGAATTGTTACTGAGAGACACAGAATTGTTACTGAGGGACACAGAATTGTTACTGAGGGACACAGAATTGTTACTCAGGGACAGGCACAGAATTGTTACTCAGGGACAGACACAGAATTGTTACTGAGGGCCACAGAATTGTTACTGAGGGCCAGAGAACTGTTACTTAGGGCCAGAGAAACGTTACTCAGGGACAGACACAGAATTGTTACTCAGGGACAGACACAGAATTGTTACTGAGGGACACAGAATTGTTACTGAGGGACACAGAATTGTTACTCAGGGACACAGAATTGTTACTCAGGGACAGACACAGAATTGTTACTGAGGGACACAGAATTGTTACTGAGGGCCACAGAACTGTTACTTAGGGCCAAAGAAACGTTACTCAGGGACACAGAATTGTTACTCAGGGACAGACACAGAATTGTTACTCAGGGACAGACACAGAATTGTTACTGAGGGACAGACACAGAATTGTTACTCAGGGACAGACACAGAATTGTTACTGAGGGACACAGAATTGTTACTGAGGGACACAGAATTGTTACTGAGGGCCACAGAACTGTTACTTAGGGCCACAGAAATGTTACTCAGGGACACAGAATTGTTACTCAGGGACAGACACAGAATTGTTACTCAGGGACACAGAATCGTTGAATTAAAGAGTATGTCAGACAACATGCAGAGGAGTGGCAGAGGAGGCAATGTTTCAGGAGCGAGCAGACGTGGCAGCAGAGGCAGCACTATTCGCAGCCAGAGGCCAGTGCTCCCCGGTGTCATCCAGCGGTCGTGTCTCCACCGACAACCCTGCCGTCATCGATTGGTTGGCTCGGTCGTCTTCCTCTTCCCAGGTCACCTCTGACACCTACAGCCAACGGTCGGTGGGTACGTCAGACACAACCGTTAGTTGGCATGGCCCGGGACCAAGCCCACTGAAATCACGTGTCCTCTACCTGCCCCTGTCCTTTGGTGTTCCCTCACCAAGCGAAGTATCGCATGCTGTGGGCTCAGCCCCACTGTACAGTGAGGAAGAGCTAACAGAGGGCGGTCAGGAACGGGGGGAGACATCCGCCTCTTCAGCAGCCAGGCGAAGAAGTAGTGGCGAGGAGAGTGGCTCGGTAGCCGGTGTAGAGACAGGTCTGTCTCCTGACCCACACGCAGCCGAGGGGGCTAGTAGTGAGGCGGAGACCCTAATTGATGATGATGAGGCTGATCGCACTTGGCAGCCTCGTCGTCATCAGGCTATTGCTTCCGCATCATCAGGAGAAGATGGTGGCAGCTTGGCAGCGAGCGAAACAGTCGGTGGGTTGCCCAGGAGGCAGCAGGGTCGCAGCAGTGTCAGTGGAGGCAAACGGCCACGGAGTAGAGCACCAGCTCCACTGCAGCCTACCACCACGGCCAGTAGTGGTGCCGGTGTGCACGGAGGAAGTAGCAGTCAGCCAGTGAGGAGTAGCGGGGGCAAAGTTTCCTACTCGGCGGTGTGTGGCAATTTTTTGTCAAGCCGCCCGAGGAAGTAAACGTAGCCGTATGTCGACTATGTGGCCAGAAAGTCAAGCGTGGCCAGGGGGCCCATGTTGGGACTACAGCGTTGCGGCAGCATATGCAGCGTCGCCATTTGGTGGCCTGGGAAAACCGTGATAAAGATACGGCGGTTTCTGCCCGCCCCAGCACCTGCTCCGTTACTTGCTCCGTCACCCGACGTCAATCGCCCTCCATCAGCCAGTCAAGGCTCCAACACCTCTGCTGAGGGGAGTTGTCGCTCATTGGCATCTTCCGCTCGTTCAGATGCTCCTTCTCCTGCTACTCCTCTTCACGGATTCCATCAGCAGTCTTTCTTGGAATCCGTTTCCAAGAGACAACAGTTTGCGAGCACGCACCCGACGGTGCAAAAGCTGAACGTCCTCCTGTCCAAGTTGCTGGTGCTGCAGTCCCTCCCTTTCCAAGTGGTGGACTCAGCACCTTTCCGAGAAATGATGGTTTGTGCCGCGCCGCGGTGGAGAGAGTGCCAAGCCGTCATTTCTTCGCCAAAAAGGCAGTGCCAGCCCTGCATTCACATGTAGAAGAGATGGTGGGCCAGTCTTTGAGCATGTCGGTCTCTGCCAAAGTGCACGGCAGCGCCGACGTGTGGAGCTGTAACTACGGTCAGGGACAGTACATGTCATTTACAGCCCACTGGGTGAACGTGGTGCCGGCACAGCCGCACCAGCAACTTGGACAGGTCACGCCGCTTTTGCCTCCACGTTTGCACGTCCTTGGTCCACAAAAGATGTCCGCCTCTACCACCTCTTCTTCCGCCGTGTCCTCAGCCGCCACCCCCGTGCCAAGTCCCATTACCCGACCGGCATATCACATGTGCAGGGCGCAACGGTGTCACGCTGTGCTGCACCTGGTATGCCTTGGCGAACGTAGTCACACAGGGGAGGAACTTCTGAGTGTAATGAACAGAGAAATCGACAGATGGCTGTCTCCGTGCAAACTGAAAATCGGAACCATGTTGACCGACAACGGAAAGAACATGGTGTCTGCTCTGCGTCAAGGAAGGTTGTGCCATGCGCCATGCATGGCTCACGTGTTCAATCTGGTTGTCAAGCGGTTCCTAAAATCCACCATCCCACTGCAAGACATCCTTAAAATGTCACGTAAACTTTGCATGCATTTCAGCCATTCCTACACCGCAAAGCACACCCTCCTTGAGCTGCAGCGGCAGAACGGAATTCCACAGCATCGCCTGATCTGCGACGTTGCAACAAGGTGGAATTCAACCCTACACATGTTAGACCGCCTTTACGAACAGCGAAAGGCCATCACCGATTTCCTGATGTTACAAGCGGATAAAGGTACTCCCCTGTGTAACTTCGATGTCAGTCATTGGCAGCTCATGCGTGACACCTGCCGCTTGCTCAGGCCCTTTGAGGAGGCCACGCTATTCGTGAGTCGGTAGGACTATGGGATGAATGACATCATTCCTCTGTTGCACGTCCTGGAACAAATGCTGTTAACAATGGCTGGTCAGGGTGCGGTAGACGTGGCGCACAGATCTCAACGCCACATGACCTCTGTGGGGGGGCAGGACAGGAAGAAGAGGAGGAGGTAGAGGAGGACATTGGTGCTCAGGAATTATTGAGTGAAATGGGTGGTTTTTCCACTCAGCGGACAGGAGTGGAGGAGCAGGAGCATCTGGTAGAGAGGAGGAGGAGGAGGAGACAGAGGACCCAGACGCACCGTGGCAGTATGCTGTGGAGATGGAGGCAGGGAGTCCCTCGCATTCCTTGGCACAAATGGCCCCCATAGCATGCTCGGTTGCTTGCGTAGCGACAGCCGAATAATAATAACCATCAGACAGAGGGATGACTTTTGGCTGTCCACCTTGTTGGACCCTCGCTACCGTTCAAAAATGGTGGCCTTTTTCACACCTGCTGAGAGGGAGGCCAAAATAACGTACTATATAAACCACCTATGTAGTCAGTTGGTCTCTGCCTTTGTGCGCCAACGTCCATCCTCAGACACTGTGAGCCCTGTGCGCTCGCGTTCCGCTGCCATGGCAGCAGGGGAGGGGTGGGGTGGTAGGAGCAGTGGTAGCTCCACCAGCAGCGGCTGCCTCAGTCTGCAGTCGATGATGAGTAGCTTTCTTCACCAGCGCAGTGAGGAAACTACTAACCAGCCGCAGCAGCATCAGGTGGACCTGGAGCAGGACCTCAAACAACAGGCTTGGGCCTACTTGGACAGCACCCTGCCAACCGAGGTAGACAATCCCCTTGACTACTGGGCAACGAAACTTGACCTTTGGCCCCAACTAGCTGAATTTGCCCTTGAAAGGCTGTCATGCCCGGCCAGTAGCGTGGCATCGGAGCGCGTGTGTTTAGTGCGGCAGGAGGTATTGTAACTCCGCGGAGGACACGACTGTCCACCCAAAGTGTGGAGAGACTCACGTTTGTGAAAATGAATCAGGCAGGCGTGGATTAGTCTAGATTTCAAACCACCAGTTCCTGACACAACTGACTAAATCCGCCATGAATCATGCCCCAAACATGTGCCACTTTCACTTCTCCTCACACTGCTGGTGTGTTCCATTTTTTGTCATAGGGTGCTGGCAGATTACGGGCCTCCCATAGCTGCTGCCAGGCCCCTAATCTGCCATGGGCCCCTATACCGCCTCCTCATGCTGCTGCCAAGTCCAGAGTCTCTCATGGGTCCCTGTACGGCGTCCCATTGCAGCTGTCTCCATCGCCACACTCTGCCATGTGCCACTTTCAGGTCTCCTCACACACTGCTGGTGTGTTCCATTTTTTGTCATAGGGTGCTGGCAGATTACGGGCCTCCCATAGCTGCTGCCAGGCCCCCCTAATCTGCCATGGGACCCTGTACCGCCTCCTCATGCTGCTGCTGGCAGGTCCACAGTGTCTCATGCCATGTGCCACTTTCAGGTCTCCTCACACTGCTGGTGTGTTCAATTTTTTGTCATAGGGTGCTGGCAGATTACGGGCCTCCCATAGCTGCTGCCAGGCCCCTAATCTGCCATGGGCCCCTGTACCGCCTCCTCATGCTGCTGCCAGGTCCACAGTGTCTCATGGGTCCCTGTACGGCCTCCCATTGCTGCTGTCTCCATCGCCACACTCTGCCATGTGCTACTTTCAGGTCTCCTCACACACTGCTGGTGTGTTCAATTTTTTGTCATAGGGTGCTGGCAGATTACGAACCTCCCATAGCTGCTGCCAGGCCCCTAATCTGCCATGGGCCCCTGTACCGCCTCCTCATGCTGCTGCCAGGTCCACAGTGTCTCATGGGTCCCTGTACGGGCCTCCCATTGCTGCTGTCTCCATCGCCACACTCTGCCATGTGCCACTTTCAGGTCTCCTCACACACTGCTGGTGTGTTCAATTTTTTGACATAGGGTGCTGGCAGATTTACGGGCCTCCTATAGCTGCTGCCAGGCCCGTAATCTGCCATGGGCCCCTGTACCGACTCCTCATGCTGCTGCCAGGCCCGTAATCTGTCATGGGCCCCTGTTGTCGCTTGTTGGCATGTTCCGCTCGTTCAGATGCTCCTTCTCCTGCTACTCCTCTTCACGGATTCCGTCAGCAGTCTTTCTTGGAATCCGTTTCCAAGAGACAACAGTTTGCGAGCACGCACCCGACGGTGCAGAAGCTGAACGTCCTCCTGTCCAAGTTGCTGCTGCCAGGCTCGTAATCTGTCATGCGCCCCTGTACCGCCTCCTCATGCTGCTGCCAGGTCCAGAGTGTGTCATGGGCCCCCGTACCGACTCCTCATGCTGCTGCCAGGCCCGTATCATCTGTCATGGGCCCCTGTACCGCCTCCTCATGCTGCTGCCAGGTCCAGAGTGTGTCATGGGTCCCTGTACGGCCTCCCATTGCTGCTGCCAGGCCCGTAATCTGCCATGGGCCCCCGTTCCAACTCCTCATGCTGCTGCCAGGCCCGTAATCTGTCATGGGCCCCTGTACCGCCTCCTCATGCTGCTGCCAGGTCCAGAGTGTGTCATGGGTCCCTGTACGGCCTCCCATTGCTGCTGTCTCCATCGCCACACTCTGCCATGTGCCACTTTCAGGTCTCCTCACACTGCTGGTGGTTTCCATTTTTGTCATAGGGTGCTGTATGGCCTCCCATTGCTGCTGCCTCCACCGCCACACTGTGGCTCCACACTCTGGTTTTGGCCCCGTGACTGCCCAAATGAGTGAAGTGTGCGGTGATTCTAAGATCGACGGCACTCATCTGCATGTCATACTGACTGACAGTATTATTTCTCTTCCCCAGCAGACTCCAAGGGCATTTAAATTAAAGGTACAGTGTTCTGCACTAATATACAGGCTCTCTGAAGCCTAGAAACACCCTTTTATAAGTTAAATTCGCAGCAAATATATTCGACTCGAATCAAAATTTTTCCACGAATTCGCCGAATCAGTCGAATCGAATTTTTGAATACTTCGCTCATCTCTAGTTACTATAGAGGAAGAGTTACTATAGAGGAAGGGTTACTATTGAGGAAGAGTTACTATAGAGGAAGGGTTACTATAGAGGAGGAGTTACTATAGAGGAAGAGTTACTATAGAGGAAGAGTTACTATAGAGGAAGGTTACTATAGAGGAAGGGTTACTATAGAGGAAGGGTTACTATAGAGGAAGGGTTACTATAGAGGAGGGGTTACTATAGAGGAAGAGTTACTATAGAGGAAGGGTTACTATAGAGGAAGGGTTACTATAGAGGAAGGGTTACTATAGAGGAAGAGTTACTATAGAGGAAGAGTTACTATAGAGGGAGATTTTACTATAGAGGAAGAGTTACTATAGAGGAAGAGTTACCTATAGAGGAAGAGTTACCTATAGAGGAAGGGTTACTATAAAGGAAGGGTTACTATAGAGGAAGAGTTACTATAGAGGAAGGGTTACTATAGAGGAAGAGTTACTATAGAGGAAGAGTTACTATAGAGGAAGGGTTACTATAAAGGAAGGGTTACTATAGAGGAAGAGTTACTATAGAGGAAGAGTTACTATAGAGGAAGGGTTACTATAGAGGAAGAGTTACTATAGAGGAAGAGTTACTATAGAGGAAGGGTTACTATAAAGGAAGGGTTACTATAGAGGAAGAGTTACTATAGAGGAAGGGTTACTATAGAGGAAGGGTTACTATAGAGGAAGAGTTACTATAGAGGAAGAGTTACTATAGAGGGAGAGTTACTATAGAGGAAGGGTTACTATAGAGGAAGAGTTAGTATAAAGGAACAGTTATTCTACAACGTTTGACCTTTGAATGACGTAAGTAAGTTCATAGAGGTCATTCAAATTTGACATGTTGGTAGAGTAACTCTTCCTTTGTAGTAACTCTTCTTCTTCATTGCAGGAAATAATGGATTTAAAGCAAAAGCAACATGTGGTCATTGAGTTGTCAATGAAGGAGAGTTGCCGGCTGTCTGATATCCACAGAAGGCTACAGATTGATCATGTAGATGACACCATTGAGAAGAGCAATGAATGATTCTTGACAATGGTGTCATCTCCATAAACATTCTGCAGCCTTCTGTGGATGTCGGACAGCCGGCACCCCTCCTTCATCAAGAACTACAAAAACTGTAGCTGTTGACTTTTAAAGAACAGCCACTTACCTGTCCCACGATCCCGCGGTGTCCTCCCTGAAGCCTATTTCACCATCCATCTGGTGTTCTAGGCACCGGCATCTTCAGTGTGGGCACTCGGCTGTGACAGCTTGCGGCTTCACAGCCGGGTGCCCACTGCGCATGCGCGAGAAGCGCTGCGCTTCCTGATTGGTCGCGTAGTCTTCTGGGACCTGTCACGCATGCGGAGAGAGGGGGGGACATCATCCGCTTCTGATCCCCTAGACAATCGCAGCGGAAGTGGAATGGGAATGGGTACCTGTCAATTTCGGATACCTGCCCCCCCCCTCACTCCACAAAGGTGCCAATCCTTAATGGGGAGCGGAGGACCAGTCTTTAACCACTAGCCTGCAGGGCACTTATACCCCCTTCCTGTCCAGGCCAATTTCCAGCCTTCAGCGCTGTCACACTTTGAATGACAATTACGCGGTCATGCAACACTGTGCCCGTATGAAATTTTTATCATTTTTTTGAGACAGATAGAGCTTTATTTTGGTGGTATTTAATCACCTCGGGGATTTTTATTTTTTCTTAAACAAACCAAAAACCACGGAAAATTTTGAAAAAAAAAAATGTTTTTTCTTAGTTTTTGTGATAAAATTTTGTAAATAAGTGATTTTTCTCCTTCACTGATGTGCGCTAATGAGGCTGCACTGATGGGCACTGATAGGCTGCACTGATGGACACTGATAGGTGGCACTGATGGGGACTGATGAGGAGGCACTGGTAGGTGGCACTAATGGGCATTGACAGGCATCACTGATGGGCACTGAAAGGCAGCACTGATACATGGCACTGATATATGGCACTGCTAGGCAGCACTGACTGGCACTGATAGATGGCACTGACTGGCACTGATAGGCGGCACTGACTGGCACTGATAGGTGGCACTAACAGGCACTGATTGGCAGCAATGATAGGTGGCACTGATTGGCATTGAGAGATGGCACTGACTGGTACTGATGGGTGACACTGAAAGGCAGCTCAGATGGGCAATGATATGTGGCACTGATGGGCACTAACATAAGGCACTGATGGACACTGGCAGGTGGCACTGCTGGGGCTACACTGATGATCATCAGTGCACATGTCCCCTCCGCGGAATGCCGATTACCGGCTCTGCTCTGTCAGCGTGACAGCTCGTGAGGAGAGAAATGCTGATAACAGGCATTTCCCTGTTTACATGTGATCAGCTGTGATTGGACACAGCTGATCACATGACCGAGCCGACATCTTTGGCTCTTTCCATGATTGGTGATCCGCTGTGTCCGAGGGAGCCGCGCATGCGCAGTGAGACTGGGAGGACGTCATATGACGTCCTCCCAGAACGAGAGAACCCCCCCCCCCCCCGCCTGTCATATTACTATATGGCGGGCGGGAGGTGGTTAAAGTGGAGCTTCACCCTTTTGGGTGGAGCTCCACTTTAAGACATGTAAACCCTTCTCTATAGCCATCCTCCTCTCAGGCAGAAGAACAGCCATGACTGTCAATGGCGGGCTATGTGTGTGTTCTAACTCCGGCATTTCTGGAAACAAGCCTATTGTCTTCAATGGACAGAACTTCCAGGCCTCCAATACACAGATAGCGGTTACAGAAGTGCGTCCAGCTCTGCGGAGGAGGGGAATGCAATTGCACGCCAAGGGAAGCGAATGAAAAGAATCCGACTGTAATGTCAGTTGTTGCGAGATTTTGCAGGCCAAGTTTTTGGTAATTTGGCTGCAGCTAATGAGGAATCTCCTACCTTGGCTCTGTTATCGCAGCCTCGCCGGTTACACAAACCGGACATCAGAGGAACCAGCTGGCACACCTGCTTATCATCCTCCATAATTACCAGAAAATGGCGGCCATCGCCGCCTTGGATCTCATGCAGCTGCATGCGGAAGGACAACGGGGGCCTGCTGGGAGGTGTTATGCGTTCGTTTGACCAGAGATAAGAGAAGACCATTCCTACATAAAATATTTTACTGTCTAATCTCTGCTGAGGTAAAAAAAATCAGCACAAAATCCAACACAGAGAAAAAGTACATCGATCAGCCATAACATTCTGACCACTGACAGGTGAAATCAGTAACACTATCTCATTCCAATGCCACCTGGACGTGGGGGGGATATATTAGGCAACAAGTGAACATGTTGTTCCTGAAGTTGTGTTGAAAGCAAAAAAAAAAAAAAAATAGGACAAGTATAAAGATCTGAGGGACTTTGACAAGGACCAAATTGTAATGTTTAGACGACTGGGTCAGAGCAACTCAAGAACTACAGCTCTGGTGGGATTTTTAAGGTCTGCAGTGGTCAGGACTGATGAAACGTGGTCCAAGGAAGGAAAACAGGGTAACTGATGACAGGTTTATAGGCAGCCAAGGTTCATTGATGGAGGTGATGAGGGAAGGCTCATTGACAGAGGTGGGGAGGGAAGGCTCATTGATGGAGGTGGGAGGGAAGGCTCATTGGTGGAGGTGGGGAGGGAAGACTCATTGGTGGAGGTGGGGAGGGAAGACTCATTGGTGGAGGTGGGGAGGGAAGACTCATTGGTGGAGCTGGGGAGGGAAGGCTCATTGATGGAGGTGGGGAGGGAAGACTCATTGGTGGAGGTGGGGAGGGAAGGCTCATTGATGAAGATGGGGAGGGAAGGCTCATTGATGGAGGTGGGGAGGGAAGGCTCATTGATGGAGGTGGGGAGGGAAGGCTCATTAATGGAAGTGAGGAGGGGGAAGGCTCATTGATGGAGGTGGGAAGGGAAGGCTCATCATAGATGGCAGTGAGGTGAGGGAAGGCTCATTAATGGAAGTGAGGAGGGGGAAGGCTCATTGATAGAGGTGGGGGGGGAATGCTCACTGATGGAGGTGGAGAGGGAAGGCTCACTGATGGAGGTGGGGCGGGAAGGCTTATTGATGGAGGTGGGGAGGAAAGGCTCATTGACAGAGGTGGGGAGGGAAGGCTCATTGACGGAGGTGGGAGGGAAGGCTCATTGATGGAGGTGGGGAGGGAAGACTCATTGGTGGAGGTGGGGAGGGAAGACTCATTGGTGGAGGTGGGGAGGGAAGACTCATTGGTGGAGGTGGGGAGGGAAGACTCATTGGTGGAGGTGGGGAGGGAAGACTCATTGGTGGAGGTGGGGAGGGAAGACTCATTGGTGGAGCTGGGGAGGGAAGGCTCATTGATGGAGGTGGGGAGGGAAGACTCATTGGTGGAGGTGGGGAGGGAAGGCTCATTGATGAAGATGGGGAGGGAAGGCTCATTGATGGAGGTGGGGAGGGAAGGCTCATTGATGGAGGTGGGGAGGGAAGGCTCATTAATGGAAGTGAGGAGGGGGAAGGCTCATTGATGGAGGTGGGAAGGGAAGGCTCATAGATGGCAGTGAGGTGAGGGAAGGCTCATTAATGGAAGTGAGGAGGGGGAAGGCTCATTGATGGAGGTGGGGGGGGAATGCTCACTGATGGAGGTGGAGAGGGAAGGCTCACTGATGGAGGTGGGGGGTGGGAATGCTCACTGATGGAGGTGGGGCGGGAAGGCTTATTGATGGAGGTGGGGAGGAAAGGCTCACTGGTGGAGGTGGAGAGGGAAAGCTCATTGATGGAGGTGTGAAGGGAAAGCTCATTGATGGAGGTGGAGAGGGAAGGCTCACTGATGGAAGAGGGGAGGGAAGGCTCATTGACAGAGCTGGGAAGAGACTCATTGATGGAGGTGGGGGGAGGGAAGGCTCACTGATGGAAATGGAGAGGGAAGGCTTATTGATGGAGGTGTGGAGGGAAAGAGGGAAAGCTCATTGATGGAGTTGGGAAAGGAAGGCTGGCCTGTGTAGTTTGATCCAATAAAAGAGCTACTGGGGCTTAAATTAATGAAAAAGTGAATTCTGGTTCTGATGGAGAGGTGTCAGTACACACAGAGCATCACAGTTTGTTGTGTATGGAGCTGTGTAACCGCAGACCGGTCAGGGTGCCCATGCTGACCCGTGTCCACAGCCAAAAGCACATCCAATGGGCACATGGGCATTGGAACTGGACCAAGAAGCAATGGAAGAAGGTGGCTTGGTTTGATTAATTCAAGAATGGTTTGAGGAATACAACAATGAGTTTGAGGTGTTGACTTGGTCTCCAAATTCTCAATCTTTGAATCCAATCGAACATCTGTGGGATATGCTGGAGAAACAAGTCTGATCCATGGAGGCCCCACCTCCCAACTTACAGGGCTTAAAGGATCTGCTACTGACAGCTTGTGGTGCCAGATACCACAGCGTACCATCGGAGGTCTTGTGGAGTCCATTCCTTGACGGGTTATGCTGGGTGGTCATAATGTTGTGGCTGACCGGTGTATATTATATTGCTTTAAAGCAAAGGTTTCCAAACTTTCTAAACAAAGGGCCAGTTTACTGTTCTTCAAACGGGGGGCGTGGGGGGGGGGGGGGGGGGGGGGGGGGGCGGACTGCGGCCATTGAGAGCAGAAAAGGTCCTGATGTCAGTGGGAATAAACAATGCTTTAACTTTGGTGACAGTGGGAACCAGGGGCGGTGTTAGGGATCCGGGTATGACCAGAAATGTGTGGACTGACACAGGGAAGTAGCAGGATTCAGGAACACAGGCGTAGTCAGGCTGGAGAGGTGGAATGGTCAGGCAGGCCGTAAGGTACTGTCAGATGCCGCCTGGCTGTGTCTCTGGCAGCCCACAGGACGGATTTCCTCAGGGCGTGGAGTCTAAGTCCCAGCCTGCTATTCACCAGGGCCCCTGATGGTGGGGATGGACTTGGTGCACACTGGAACCGGGTCGCGACCCCTGAGTGCGTCCGGCTGTGGTAGCGAGTACTGGCAGGGGAGTGCAGGAACGGAGTCTGATGGGAAGAGGCAGGCAGACTTACTAAAGGTGATCCGTGCAGGATGGATGGATCGTCGAGTGAAGTAAGCGTAGTCAGACAGGCCGGGTCGGTATCGTGCGGGCAGGGTGGTACAGGAGAAGCAAGCAGAGAATGGTCGGGGTCACAAGCCAGGTTCAGCAGGTAGCGGGCAGCGCGGTACAGAGGATCAGGCAGAAGGATGGTCAGGCAAACCAGGGGTTCAACAGGAGACGGTCAGCAGAGGTCAGGATCAAGCAGGGTAAGCAACAAGGCAGGAACACAGGCTACCAGGTACAGGGGCTCATGGGAAACATACACCAAGGCCCTGATCACAGGCCTGGTCATTCCTTAAATACACCTCCTGCAATCAGCCCCAGGTGTTGGCTGACTGCAGGAGTGAGCTTCTGGCTGCTGAGAGCACCCGCTGGTCAGCCCTGGTACTGCAGCCCACGCGGCAGGTGAGTCCCACCACCAGTGCTGAGTCCATTCCTGACAGGCGGACTGACAACTCATGGGGCCCCCGGGCAATAGGGGATCATGGGGCCCCTGTGTCCTTGCCCAAACTCAAAAAAGCCTATGAAAAAGGTACCAGGGGCTTCTCATGGAGTAGTGCCCAAGTTTCCAAATGGTCAGTCCGCCCCTGGTGGGAACAATAGTGCCCCATCGTTGGTGTCAATGGAAGGAATTGTCCCCCTTCACTGGTTTCTGTGAAGGGAATAATGTCCCAAAGGCTGTATAAAGGCAAGCAACGGGCCGCAAACAGTCCCCAGGCCGCATTTTGGAGACCACTGCTATAAAGTACCTAACAGGGACCGTATGGAGACCCTCTTTGTAACCGTTGAGGCTTTGATTTGGGGCCCCCGGTATATGAGATTTATGTCACATTACGATACAATAAATTTTAACTACCTTTTATTTCGCACTATAATCAGACTGCACCGGCTGATTCCACGGAACCCAACAGAAGGAGAGCTAAAAAACAAAACATTGCCGCTGACACATCCATGCTGGACTTGTAAAATAAAATGTTCTATTAATTAGCTTTCAGAAGTTAGTGTTTTAATTATGGTAATTAATTACTTCACATAATTAGCAACACAAAAGTGGTGAATTTTGTGCTTTTGAATTTGTAATTAACATTTAAGATCAGATTCCTGGATTGACGTTTCCCGCTTTATTCCGATATTAATAACTGGCGGTTTACACGTTATCATTGGAAATTATGAGCAACTGGGGAAAAATATAAAAACATAATAAATGTGGCTGAAATAAAAAAAGAAATAAAAAAAAACAAATCTTTTATGTGCGAAGCATTTTAAATAAATACTTTAGGAATACGGATGATCCAGAATAAGCAAGAAAGGAAAAAAAAAACGCAGTGAGGCAGCTGTCAATGTTTGCTCACAGTTCTTTCTGATCAGGGGCGGACTGACAACTCATGGGGCCCCCGGGCAATAGGGGATCATGGGGCCCCTGTGTCCTTGCCCACACTCAAAAAAGCCTAGGAAAAAGGTACCAGGGGCATCTCATGGGACCCCCTACTGACCCCGGGCCCTCGGGCAGTGCCCGAGTTTCCAAATGGTCAGTCCGCCCCTGTTTCTGATGCTGCAGCTAGGGGGTGGTAAACCCAGGAGTTGAGCTGTGTTTTTACCACCCCCAGCTGCCATCCTAAACCAGTAAATGCGGCTGCCCAAGGCTGTACACACATCATCACGGCCACAGCAAATATTGGACAACACGTCTTCCGCTAAACGTGACCAATGCAAGTCTACGGGAGTTGTCCCACAACCAGGGGCGGACTGACCATTTGAGCACTCGGGCACTGCCCGAGGGCCCGGGGTCAGTAGTGGGCCCCATGAGATGCCCCTGGTACCTTTTTCATAGGCTTTTTTGGGTATGGGCAAGAACACAGGGGCCCCATGATCCCCTATTGCCTGGGGGCCCCATGAGTTGTCAGTCCGCCCCTGCCCACAACTGTGTGTATTGTATGCAATTACTGCGCAATGATGCTGAATTTTCGGGGTTAAATCGGTGGGTGGGGGGGGGGGGGGGGGTAACAGTAGAAAAAGATCCATAAAAGCACCAAAAATAGCCAGCGAAGTCTGAAGTGGTGGAGTCTGAGCTGAACAGTTCATAATGCCACATAAAGATCAGCAGCTGGCTTCAAAGGACTAATGCAGGCCATACACGGGTCGAATTCCAAACGATTTTTCATCCGAAAATCGAAAACGTTCGCTCGGTAATCCGATGGCGCCATCAATGATTTCGAAAATTGGCCGACAGAGTCATAAAGTTCACCCCATATAACAGGCAAACTTATGCTCCTTCCAGGTCACGGCTCACGCGCATATTCTTTTCGGAAAACCGATTGTACGATTTGACCGTCATTGAGTCGAAAATCGATTGTTTTTCAATAATTTTCCAACATGCCCGATCACCGAAAAGGGGAGAAACCATGAAAATCGGCCGGTGCCATTGACCCCACTAACAGAGCGAAAATTGGGCGATTATTCTTAGTTCCGATTTCACTGTTCAACAAATTTTTATTTTTTGCCAGTTTTGGAAACAAAAGGATCCATTTCTTAATGAATTTCACATTCTGAGTTCAAATATAACAATGAAATTTGTCAATTGGCTCTAGTTTTTCTGTAAACTGAAAGTTTTCTACTATAGGCGTAGTGACTACATAATGCACAATAATTATATAGATAGATGTCTTTCCACAAATATAAAGCAAGTGATATTGACGACATAAACAGCCTAAATGGCAGAATATATTGCATAGGATTACCAAGAAAAATTATAGCCATAAGCCAAGTTGAATCATTTTAATACTTCGGATTCTCACTAGTTTTGTCTTCAGTTTGTGTCGGTTTTGCTTCTCTTGGCTTTTCTCTTGTATTCGAGGAAAGGGCTATCTCTTACAACTGCACGTGACTACACGCTTCAGGTTCTTCCTCACTTGACTCAACCACGAAGGATTCTGGTGCTTTAGGAATTGGTAGCCCCTCTCCATGAGGAACTGGACGTATTGCGATGGAATATTTGGATAGTGCACAGATAACTTTTTCTTCTTATTTAGCCCTTTTACAATTGGAGGCACCATACAAAAGTAACAATTACTAACATGATCTGTTGGCTCTCTCCAAATCATTGGCACAGCAAAAGGCATAGATGCCTTTTTTCCATTCAACCATTGCTCCAGTGCCGTCCCACAAGAATTGCAGCATATATGTGGTGCCCAGCTCTTGTCCTGGTCTCCTATCTTGCAGCCAAAATACAAGTTGTAGGCTTTCTTAATCATTCCTGTTATCCTCCTTTTTTGTGAGATAAAAGTTATTTCACCGCAGATATAGCAGAAATTATCTGCTTTATTCACACAAGTTCGAGGCATTACTGAGTAGCCTATATAAGCAGAAAACGAAATATAAAGACGAACTCCAAGCAGCTACAGATACTGGAGCTTTTATGCAGTGAAGTGATGCAATTAAAGGCTAATATTGCATCATCTCAGTATACATGACATTTTCTCTATTGGTCACCAGTATCAATTGCGCAATATGCAGCTGAAGTTGCATCATAATTTTGAATGGCTTACGTCATTAGATGGGTGAATATATCATGGAAACTAGAGCCAATCAACATTTTTTAGGGTCATTTTCGTTTTCAGCACCCCAAAATTATGTAAGATTAGCTAATTTTATGCCCAAAACTTTTTACCTGTTGAACAGTGTTTTCGACCCATGTATAGCCGGCATAAGTGCAGCTCCTCAGCAGATAGAAGGAAAATCTGTGGCAAAGTAAAAGAGACACACGAGGGCGCTTCTAAGTGCAGCAGATAAGATCATTTATTAGTATAAAATGTGAATGGCCACTCCCATGAAGTAGAAATAAAAGGGACATATCAAGCCGTCATCCATAAGAACCTGGGCCGTCTGGTGATTGAATGAATGCACTTTAATTGGACACGAAGGTGAAACTTTGTGAACTATTTGAGCGGTCTTTTTAGCATACAACCTGTGGAGGAACCCTGGTTGAGAAAGGATGGTCTAAGGCCTCAAAGGTAGGGACTCTGAGGCAAGTCTCTTGGTATCTGGTTACCCTGCACCACTGTACAGCTATAGGGTGTGTATACCAGTTCTATACAGGGTGCTGCACAGTCAAAGGGGTCAATCGGGGTCTCTTACATGTCCTCAGGAATGCTGCCTCCTTCCAGCTTCCTCCAGACAACATCCAGTGAGTGACAATCTCCTTCCAGACATGGTCCCCTGGTAGAGAAATCCTGCATCCCGTTTCATATTAGTCAGTCACAGCCGAGACCCAGCAAAGCAGCAACTCAGTCCAAAAGGTGCTTCAGGGGCAAGCAAACCTTTCCAGGAACCTTTCCTGACGGGGAGATGAACAATCTCCTCAGGGCTCCAGGCTATTTACCACCTCCCAGGCCACCTCCTGGGCACACCATCCTAGGGATTGGCCAGGGCATGGCAAATATTCAGGGCAGCTGTTTGAATTTCTGGACCTAAGTTCTGGAAGCTTCTCCCAGAAGGAAACAATCAAACTCCCAGCCTGTGAAACCACGAGCACATTTTCTCAGTCAGTGTTAGTACTTCACAGAGACAGGGCGTAGGCAGGCCAAACATCGCACAGTTTTCTTTCCTTCGACCACGGGCTGCAGGAAAGAAAATGACTCCATTCCATTCAGTGCAGTTGATGGGGGAATCCCTGCAGCTGACAGCAGGAGTTTTCCCCATCGTCAGAATACAATTATCACTTCTGGCGACTTTGGCCATAGGCAGTGAACGAACAAAAAAAACCTGACGCGCTGAACCGGCCAAATTTTGATCGAACTATGGACAGCTTTAAGAAAAGTCATTATCTTCTTACACTTCAAAAGACTGGAAAGACATCTCTGTACTGCACTTATCTGCTGTATGTTTGTGCTGGATTCAACTTCTGTGCCTTATTGAAGAGTTAAACTGCCTGTGGATGGTGTCAAGTTAGTAGGTGACCATACTGTGCAGGCACACTGGATCTAGAGGTATGCCAATGCATAAAAGTGGGATATGAAACAGAACAGTCACCCTAGGACAGGAAGTGTGTTACTGGCAGGATCACCAATTGAAAACAAAAGAAACGTGTAATAAAAGGAATGTAAATGTAGCCCCCACACCACAAGGGCGGCAATATACTAAACTCGCATTCTTGGGTTTTAATACATTTTAACCTCAGGCAGGAGTGGTGTATTTATTTCACGTGCTGTGCTGCCCAAGGCAACATTAAAATTGGGCACCCCCCCACTATCACAGTCCAGTCCATCACTGCAATCCCCCCCAAACTATACACCCCCAACCCGCCGCTGCCACCACCACAGCCCATCACTGCAATCCCCCCCAAACTCCACACCCCCTCACTCACCGTCACCACCACCACAGTCCATCACTGCAATCCCCCCCATCCCTCTGCCGCCCCCACCCACCGCTGCCACCACCACAGCCCATCACTGCAATCCCCCCCATCTCCACGCCCCCTCACCTACCACTGCCACCACCACAGCCCATCACTGCAACCCCCCCATCTCACCACTGCCCACCACCACCACTACAGGCCATCACTGCAATCCCCCCATTTCCATGCCCCCCCACCCCACCGCTGTCACCACCACAGCCCATCACTGCAATCTCCCCCAAACTCCACGCCCCCCCCCACTCACTGTCACCACCACCACAGTCCATCACTGCAATCCCCCCCCATCTCCATGCCCCCCCCACCCACCGCTGTCACCACCACAGCCCATCACTGCAATCTCCCCCAAACTCCACGCCCCCCCCCCCACTCACTGTCACCACCACCACAGCCCATCACTGCAATCCCCTCCCATCTCCACACCCTCCTACCCACCGCTGCCAGTACCACAGCCCATCACTGCAATTCCCCCCCATCCCAATGCTGCCACCCACCACCACCACAGCCCATCACTGCAATCCCCCCATCTCCATGCCCCCACACCCACCACCACAGCCCATCACTGCAACCCCCCCCATCTCCATGCCCCCCCCCCACCGCTGCCACCATCACAGCCCATCACTGCAATCCCCCCAAATCCCACTGCTGCCACCATCACCACCATAGCCCATCACTGCAATCCCCCCCATCTCCACGCCCCACCACCCACCACCACAGCGCATCACTGCAACACCCCCCCATCTCCATGCCCCCCCCCCCCACCGCTGCCACCATCACAGCCCATCACTGCAATCCCCCCATATCCCACCACTGCCACCATCACCACCACAGCCCATCACTGCAATCCCCCCCATTTCCATCTTCCACACCCCCCACCACCAACCACTGCCACCACCACAGCCCATCATTGCAATCCCCCCATACCCCCCACTGCCACCACCACCACAGTCCATCCTCGCAATCCCCCCTTTCCCCCCCCACCACCACCACAGCCCATCCTGCAATCCCCTCTCATCCCCCCCGCTGCCCACACCACAGCCCATCACCGCAATCCCCCCATCTCCCTGCTGCCACCTCTGACCAACACACATCCACCAAAGCCCCTCGCCCCCCCCCCCCCCCTCCCCGCCAGGACCACCCAATTTGTGAAATAAACATAACCTCTGCACTGACAGAAGCAGCCGGCCATAACCTGTACCCTCCAGCAGTGCCCAGCCTCCTCCAGATATCATGGCGGAGGTGACCAGGTCCCCATGCCTGCCACTCATGTCCCTTCTTCCGGCAGGGGCAGCGTTGCCCCCACTGACAATTGCCGGCCTAGACAAACCCCTAAATGCGCCGCTGAGCGGAAGGTTGTACATTTAAGAGCAAAAACCTGTTTGTTAGCCTTTGTGAACTGATGTTAACTTAAAAAATATCCACAAAAATTGGTCATACGACGTGCTTGTTGTAAATTCAGAGGATCCAAACAGTAAACTCTTTCATTCATTGAAAATACCTATTTGACTCATAAAAAGTAGTAGATAATGTATGATAATGAAAATATCGCCGGGGCTGCGCTTTAGTGAATTGACCTTTCAGTAACTTCCATTTTCCATTCATGCATAATACCTCGATGAGATGCAGCCCTGCACCGCCAACTGCTGAGGAAGCACAAATCTCCAAAAGTTCACCATAAATAGGTAATCGCTTGAGTCTGCCTGTAATCCTTTAATGCCATTTTTATAGACGAAATAATGATGTCGATTTCTGAGCCTGCCACAGCAATAAAAATGAAACTCTAGAAGCCATCAGGCCTATTTTCTGGTGTCATTATATCAAGCCATTACACACAGTGCGATTTGTACCTATATCCAGGATAGTGACTGCTTGATGAACTTGTTGCAATGTGTCAGTCTTTGTCTGGTTCTTCTAATGCCAAGCTGTGGTGGCCATCTTGCCAAAGACCAAGTGGAATGGGCCATTTTTAAGGCGATCATAAACATTGCTCAGCTATGGAAAGTCTTTAACCCTGGGGTGTCCATTTTGGGTGAGCCTGAACAGATGGGGATGGACTGTGATTGGCTGGAAGGTTTGGCCGGGAAGGGGTAAGTAATAGGAAAGAGGCCTCAAGGAGACACAAGCGGAGAGAGACAGGAGTACAAAGGTATGTGAGGCTGGTGGCTTCTGTTACTGGCTACTGATTCTAAAGTGGATGTCAGGGGTCAGGCTTGGAGACCAGTAGCTATATCATTAGAGAAGCTCACACTGACCAGCAGGATAAGTATACAAGCAGATCACTCTGGTGGATGACAAGGGCTCACCCAAGGTGGGGGACCTATCCAGTATTCACCAAATCTCCTGATGGTGGAGATGAGTTTTGCTGGGTGTTAGTTCCCGGTCATGGTCCTCAGGATCGCTCCACCAGTAGGTGAGCAAACCAGGGTCCAGTAGCAGATATAGCAGGTGGGGATCAAGCAGACGCGTAGTCAGTAAATAAGTCAAAGGTTGGTAACAAGTGGTAGTGAAGATACCGGAGTAAGCAGCAGGAGTGATGCGAGCGAGATATCAGCTGGAGAGAGCACAATATTCTGGCAAACAGGCAGTGCAGAAACATGGCTAGATCAGGAAGTTCATGGGAGGAGCAAAGGGTTCAAGGTTCACCAGAAACAAGAGACAATTTGAGATTGTCCAAGGAATTGTCCAGAGAGCTGGCCAGCATCTCAGGTGGCTCAGAAAGAAGAGATACTGCCAGACACAGCAGAGGTTGCAGATTCTATTGTTGCTGGGTGGGGAGATATTTTTTTTGGGGGGGGGGGCGTCTTAGGTTGATTTGCTGCGAAGTCAATTCTTAGGGAGTGTATTGTTCTGGGGGGGTCTTAGATTGCTGGGGAGTCAATTGTTGCTGGGAGAGATCTATAGCTGAGGGAGGAGGTCTACTGTTGCTGGCTGCTGGAGGTTCTATTCATGTTGGCTGCTAGAAGATCCATTGTTGTTAGGAGTAAATCTATTGTTGCTTGGGGAGTGTATTGTTCTCAGGGGTGTCAATTGTTGCTGAGTGGGGATCTATTGTTTGGGGGAGGTCTTAGATTATAGGGGGGGGGGGGGGATTGTTGCTGGGAGAGAACTACAGCTGAGGGAGGAGGTCTACTGTTGCTGGCTGCTGAAGGTTCTATTCATGTTGGCTGCTAGGAGACATTTTGGGGGAATCAATTGTTACATGGGGAGTTTATTGTTCTGGGGGGGGTCTATTGTTGCTGGGTGGGATCTATTGTTTGGGGGGGGTCTTAGATTGCTAGGGGGGGGGGAGTCAATTGTTGCTGAGAGAGATCTACAGCTGAGGGGAGGAGGTCTACTTTTGCTGGCTGCTGGAGGTTCTATTCATGTTGGCTGCTACGTGATCTATTCATGTTGGGGTGTTGGGGTGGCTCTGTTGTTGCTTGGGGAGTGTATTGTTCTGTGGGGGAGTCTATTGTTGCTCAGTGTGGATCTATTGTTTGGGGGGGTCATAGATTGCTGGGGCATCAATTGTTGCTGGGAGAGATCTACAGCTGAGGTAGGAGGTCTACTGTTGCTGGCTGCTGGAGGTTCTATTCATGTTGGCTGCTACGTGATCTATTGATGCTGGGGTGACTCTATTGTTGCTTGGGGAGTGTATTGTTCTGTGGGGGGTCTATTGTTGCTCCGTGTGGATCTATTGTTTGGGGGAGGGTCTTAGATTATAGGGGGGGGGGATTTTTGCTGGGAGAGAACTACAGCTGATGGAGGAGGTCTACTGTTGCTGGCTGCTGAAGGTTCTATTCATGTTGGCTGCTAGGAGACGTTGGAGTGAATCTATTGTTACATGGGGAGTTTATTGTTCTGGGGGGGTCTATTGTTGCTGGGTGGGATCTATTGTTGGGGGGGGGGGGGTCTTAGATTGCTGGGGAGTCAATTGTTGCTAGGAGAGATCTTCAGCTGAGGTAGGAGGTCTACTGTTTCTGGCTGCTGGCGGTTCTATTCATGTTGGCTGCTAGGAGATCTATTGACGATGCGGTGAATCTATTGTTGCTTGGGGCGTGTATTGTTCTGGTGGGTTTATATAATCCATCTATTTTTACTGCCCCCCCCCCTTACTGAGAATGTAAACAAGCCCCTAGGGACATGATGTGGCTATGCTGGTTCAGAAAAAGGTTGATTTCTGGCCATATCTGTAATCTCTGCCTGTTTTCAGCAGCCCCCGACCCCCCCTCATACCATGACATATCCTTGTACAGAAACAATGGAGCTTCACACCCGGCTCAGTTCTACTGATAAAAAAACAATTAAAAGTAACCCAGACAAATCCGTTCCATGCAGCACATCACGCTGGAGCACTCGCCCCCCCCCCTGCGCATATCAAGGCTTTCGCAATATCCAGCTGCTCTTCAGCTGTTACACCTTGAGGGGTGTTTGCTCTCCAATCTCCAATTTCTCTCCACCAGAGGTGAACTTTAGCAGCCAATCGTAGCGGGTGTCGGCGGTCAAGGCGCGGTCAAGGCGCGGTCAAGGCGCGGTCTAGGAGAGGAAGGCCCAGAATCTTCTGGTGAGGCTTCACAGGTTTTCTTTTGCCTTCTGTTCTGCTAAATGTTGGGATGGTTGTGGCGGCTGAAGTGTTGGCATGTTCACTAACATCATTTCACGTTTGATAATTAACGGCGAGGAGCAGGCGGGAGCCGGATCATTTTTCATTTTGTTTACACAAAAAACAATGCCTGTCACGCGGAGTTTCTTACCAATCGGTGGATGCTTCTTGTCAGATGTCTGGGGGGGGGGGGGGGGGGTTGGTTAATCAGCAAAAGTGTGAACTGTTCAGAAATCACAGCAGGAGAAGTTTCTGAATAATGAATTCCCAGGTTCAATACATGAGATGACTGAGCAATCAGCCAGAATCCTGAGCACCCTTCATGTACGTTGGATGGACGCATGCATCCGACAGTTATCTATCTCAGTGGTGTAACTAGAACCTTCAGGACCATGGTGCAAGAAACCATGAAGGGCCCCCTTCTGACCTCATCCCTGGGCCCTTTCCATTGGTCCAGGAGTCTTCCTCTTCATTATGGTCCCACAGTGGGACCCCTTCATATGTGCTGCAGCAGGCACCTTTCTTGTCGTTTTTGGTACCCCCATGGTGGTGGAATGCCAGGGCCAAGTTGCAAGTGTGACCTTTGCAACTCTGGTGGTTCAGATTTAAGGGGGAACTCTGGAGGTACTAAAATAGTACCTCTAGAGTGCCCCCTTACAGCCTCCTCCAGAGTGCACCCTTAATGCCTCTAGAGTGCCCACTTGGTGTCTCCATAGTGTCTCCAGAGTGCCCCCGTAGTGCCCTATTGGTGCCTACACAGTGCTCCATACATTTTCCAGAGTGCCCCCTTACATCCTCCAGAGAGCCTCCTTAGTGCCTCTAGACTGCTCCATTAGTACAGTAGTACTAAGGGGGCATTCTGGAGGAGGACATAAGGGAGCATTCTGGAGAAGGATTTAAGGGGCTTTGGAGGAGGATTTAAGGGGGCATCCTGGAGAAGGATTTAAGGGGCTTTGGAGGAGGATTTAATGGGGCATTCTGGAGAATATAAGGGGCAGTCTGGAGGAGGACATAAGAAAGCACTCTGGAGGAGGATTTAAGGGGGTGCTCTGAAGGAGGACATAAGGTAGAACTCTGGAGGTTGTAAGGGGGCAATACCTCCAGGGTTCCCCCTTACATCCTCCAGAGTGCCACATTACATCCTCCTCCAGAGCTCCAAAACCAAATCGGGGATTTGTGCTGTCAGTATGACTAATGTTAGTGGGAAATGTCCAGGCACTAACCAGTCACCTCCATTTACTCATTGTGGGCTCTGGCTTTCAGGGAGGCAATGCAGAGGAGAGATTGGGTAATATGGGCTGCCCACAGCTCGCCAGCGGCCGGGCAGGACGAAAAACACTTCAAAATAATATCAAAAAAGTATATAAGCGAGCGCAAATCTATATATGCGTATACAGGAAGCTGCTAGCACCTCAGGGCATAGGTAACGGTCCCAGTAGAAATATGTACATGAATAACGTGCAGCGCTATAAATGTACAAACAATATGAAAATGTATATACAATAATTCTTATAAAATATAAATGTGGAATAATAAAGTGCTATTAAGTGCAATTGTGCATATACAGTCAGGTCCATAAATATTGGGACATGGACACAATTCTAACATTTTTGGCTCTATACACCACAATGGATTTGAAACGAAACAAACAAGATGTGCTTTAACTGCAGACTGTCAACTTTAATTTGAGGGTATTTTCATCCAAATCAGGTGAACGGTGTAGGAATGACAACAGTTTGCATATGTGCCTCCCACTTGTTAAGGGTCCAAAAGCAATGGGACAATTGGCTTCTCAGCTGTTCCATGGCCAGGTGTGTGTTATTCCCTCATTATCCCAATTACAATGAGCAGATAAAAGGTCCAGAGTTCATTTCAAGTGTGCTATTTGCATTTGGAATCTGTTGCTGTCAACTCTCAAGATGAGATCCAAAGAGCTGTCACTATCAGTGAAGCCATCATTAGGCTGAAAAAACAAAACAAACCCATCAGAGAGATAACAAAAACATTAGGCGTGGCCAAAACAACTGTTTGGAACCATCTTGAAAAGAAGGAACGCACCGGTGAGCCCAGCAACACCAAAAGACCTGGAAGACCACAGAAAACAACTGTGGTGGATGACAGAAGAATTCTTTCCCTGGTGAAGAAAACACCCTTCACAACAGTTGGCCAGATCAAGAACACCCTCCAGGAGGTAGGTGTATGTGTGTCAAAGTCATCAATCAAGAGAAGACTTCACCAGAGTGAATACAGAGGGTTCACCACAAGATGGAAACCATTGGTGAGCCTCAAAAACAGGAAGGCCAGATTAGAGTTTGCCAAACGACATGTAAAAAAGCCTTCACAGTTCTGGAACAACATCCTATGGACAGATGAGACCGACATCAACTTGTACCAGAGTGATGGGAAAGAGAAGAGTATGGAGAAGGAACTGCTCATGGTCCTCAGCATACCACCTCATCAGTGATCATGGTGGTGGTAGTGTCATGGCGTGGGCATGTATGGCTGCCAATGGAACTGCTTCTCTTGTATTTATTGATGATGTGACTGCTGACAGAAGCAGCCGGATGAATTGTGAAGTGTTTCGGGAATATTATCGGCTCATATTCAGCCAAATGCTTCACAACTCATTGGACGCTTCACAGTGCAGATGAACAATGACCCAAAGCAGACTGCAAAAGCCACCAAAGAAGTGGAATGTTCTGCAATGGCCAAGTCAATCACCTGACCTGAATCCGATTGAGCATTTCACTTGCTGAAGACAAAACTGAAGGGAAAATGCCCCAAGAACAAGCAGGAACTGAAGACAGTTGCAGTAGAGGCCTGGCAGAGCATCACCAGGGATGAAACCCAGCGTCTGCTGATGTCTATGCGCTCCACACTTCAGGCTGTCATTGACTGCAAAGGATCTGAAACCAAGTATTAAAAAGTGAAAGTTTGATTTATGATTATTATTCTGTCCCATTACTTTTGGTCCCTTAACAAGTGGGAGGCACATATGTAAACTGTTGTAATTCCTACACCGTTCACCTGATTTGGATGTAAATACCCTCAAATTAAAGCTGACAGTCTGCAGTTAAAGCACATCTTGTTCGTTTCATTTCAAATCCATTGTGGTGTATAGAGCCAAAAATGTTAGAATTGTGTCCGTGTCCCAATATTTATGGAGATGACTGTAAGTGAATAAATAAATGTCCGTAATATATCTCAAATCAAATCAGCAAAAAATGAGCAATAATAGTCCTCAGGTTGAATGGCAATACATCCAAGTGAAAAAAGTGCAGATGTGCATTTATCCACGGAGGGAATCCACCACCTCTGATGGGTGTACACTCACCAGAAATTATATGTAAGCAGGCATTGGTTACAATCTGTCACATGTGGGTGCAGGAGCAGAGAAGCAGCCTAGGGGTTAATCCTCCAGCATCATCCATGTACAGGTGGGGCGAGTATCCCTTGTCCTGGGAAAGATAGCTCAACCACAGGAGCCAGAAATGCTAATATAGTGTAGTATTTATTATTCATATATCGATTTACATGTATAAAAACATTCCACGTGGAGTAAGGTATAAAAACAAGTACCAAGATGGCCGCCGCTTCATTCCTCGGCAGCGGTGAAATGATGTCAGCAATGCAGGCTCCACCCAATGCATTTCGTGCAACAGCACGTCTTCAGGGGTACGCCTGGTTTACAGAGAATGGTCCGAAAAAGAGAAAATATCCAGTGAGAGGCAGCTGTGTGGAGGAAAATGCCTTGTTGGTGTCAGAGGAGAATGGGCAGACTGGTTGGAGATGATAGAAAGGCAACAGTAACTCCAATAACCCCTCGTTACACCCAAGGTATGCAGAATACCATCTCTGAATGCACAGCACGTCCAACCTTGAAGCAGATGGGCTACAGCAGCAGAAGACCACACCGGGTGCTACTACTGTCAGCTAAGAACAGGAAAATGGAGGCTACAATTCGCACAGGATCACCAACATAGAAGACTGGAAAATGTTGGCTGGTCTGATGAGTCTGGATTTCAGCTGCGACATTCAGATGGTAGGGTCAGAATTTGGCGTAAACAACATGAAAGCATGGATCCATCCTGCCTTGTATCAACGGTTCAGGCTGGTGGTGGTGGTGGTGTCATGGTGTGGGGGATCCATCCTGCCTTGTGTCAACGGATCAGGCTGGTGGTGGTGTTGTCATGTTGTGGCATATCTATCCTGCCTTGTATCAATGGTTCAGGCTGGTGGTGTCATGGTGTGGGGGATCCATCCCGCCTTGTATCAATGGTTCAGGCTGGTGGTGTCATTGTGTGGGGGATCCACCCTGCCTTGTATCAATGGTTCAGGCTGGTGGTGTCATGGTGTGGTGGATCCATCCAGCCTTGTATCAATGGTTCAGGCTGGTGGTGGTGGTGTCATGGTTGTGGGGGATCCACCTTGCCTTGTATCAACGGTTCAGGCTGGTGGTGGGTGGTGTCGTGGTGTTGTGGATCCATCCTGCCTTGTATCAATGGTTCAGGCTGGTGGTGGTGGTGTCATGGTGTGGGGGATCCATCCTTGCCTTGTATCAACGGTTCAGGGTGGTGGTGGTGGTGTCATGGTGTGGTGGATCCATCCTGCCTTGTATCAATGGATCAGGCTGGTGGTGGTGGTGTCATGGTGTGGGAGATCCATCCTGCCTTGTATCAATGGTTCAGGGTGGTGGTGTCATGGTGTGGGGGATCCATCCCGCCTTGTATCAATGGTTCAGGCTGGTGGTGGGTGTCATTGTGTGGGGGATCCACCCTGCCTTGTATCAATGGTTCAGGCTGGTGGTGTCATGGTGTGGTGGATCCATCCCGCCTTGTATCAACGGTTCAGGCTGGTGGTGGTGGTGTCATGGTGTGGTGGATCCATCCTGCCTTGTATCAACGGTTCAGGCTGGTGGTGGTGGTGTCATGGCGTGGTGGATCCATCCTGCCTTGTATCAATGGTTCATGGATGTGCAGCTCATAAATTTGTAGCAACTGCATGATGCTATCAAGTCAATATGGATCAAAATCTCTGAGGAATGTTTCCAACACCTTGTTGTAGCTATGCTATGAAAAATTGAGGCAAAGGGGGGTCCAACCCGGGACTAGGGAGGTGGACCTCATAAAGTGGCCAGTGAGTGTATGTTGATAACTAGCTTAGAACAATGGGGGGCACATCTATAACTTTTCATGATATGAAGATATTGTGTCTGTTGGAAGGCAACATGTTCCTACATCAGCCATTTATGGATTCTTACTGCCTGGTTGTCAAAGGACTATTTTCCTGTTGAGTGTCATTTGGAGAAGGTTCTGAGCAGCTCTCACATTAGGTAACTTTTGTTTTTAGTCTTTATTCCTCAGCGGAGACTGACCGCCGTTATGATTTAATTAGATTGCATGGCCATCTTCCATAGGATAGAAAACCAACCCTTGTAGAATATTTAAACCTCAGTTGGCAGATGATGTTTGTTTTTTTCCTTTTTTAACAAGCTCGGTATTAAAGTCAGTGTCTCGGTCATCATTTATGATCAATTACAAGCCGCGTTCCCAGGAGAGCCCGCTCGGAACATGGAGAATAACCCTGTCTCTATAGTTTAGAAGCTCATAAGTAAGCTGTCTGCATACATTAGGGGATGCAAATGGAATCAGACAGAGATTTAGCGCTGTGTTGTGTGATGGTTCAAACCCGGAGAGACAAGTTAGTGGCAGCGGAGACACACAAGGAAATCTGAGATCGAATCTAAATGTATACTTATTGGAATTATCCGCCTTCCCCTAGCCGACTTCTCCAAATGTGTCCCTATGTGGCCCTCTGATATTAATTGTAACTCAAAGATGTGCGACATATCATAGTCAGTGTCAGGTCGTACCGGGACCCCAGTAGAACGTTGTTTTTTAATCATGGAATCATGTCCCATATGTTATAGTCCAATATCTGGGGTCATTAACCTTTAGGAGGGGCTTTCTCAGCTAAGCACGCCCTCCTGAGCTAAGGGCAAATTAATTCCAGTAAGTAAATGCTGTTGAATCGTTTGCCCTTACTCAAGATGGCCATGGCTAGGAGTGGTAAGGGATGTTTTTTCAAAGTGATTTCTCAAAGCGTGGAGACATTGTTGCATGGCGACATGGATGGATTAATGGATAAAGACATGTATAGATGGATGGAGACATGGATGGAAACATAGATGGATAGATGGATGGAGACCAGGGGCGGACTGACCATTTGGAAACTCGGGCACTGCCCGGGGGCCCGGGATCAGTAGGGGGCCCCATGAGATGCCTCTGGTATCTTTTTCATAGGCTTTTTTGAGTTTGGGCAAGGACACAGGGGCCCCATGATCCCCTATTGCCCGGGGGCCCCATGAGTTGTCAGTTCGCCCCTGATGGAGACATGGATGGATTTATAGCTAGAGACATGTATGGATGGAGACATGGATGGAGACTTGGATGGATAGATGGATGGAGACATGGATGGAGACATTGGATGGATAGATGGATGGATGGAGACTTGGATGGAAACATGGATGAGACATTGGTTGGATGGGAGACATGGATGGAGACATTGGATGATGGAGATGGATGGATGGAGACTTGGATGGAAACATGGATGGATAGTTGGATGGAGACATGGATGGAGACATTGGATGGATGGATGCATGGATGGATTGATGGATAGATGGATGGAAACATGGATGGAGACATGATGGAGACATGGATGGAGACATGGATGGATGGATGGATGATGGATGGAGACATGGATGGAGACATGGATGGAGATGGAGACATGGATGGAGACATGGATGGAGACATGGATGGAGACATGGATGGAGACATGGATGGAGACATGGATGGAAACATTGATGGAGACATGGATGGAAACATAGATGGAAACATGGATGGAAACATTGATGGAGACATGGATGGAAACATAGATGGATAGATGGATTGAGACATGGATGGAGACATTGGATGTTTCATTGCAGATATATTCTAAGTTTTAGGATGGGATTGAACTTCCTTATGAAAATAGATCTTTTTGACCCTATGAGATTATTTTCTTTGGCTATATCATGCATATTTTATTTATATATACACTTTGTATGGATTTTGTCTATTCTTTCCACATGTTTTATGTGGTTTGTGGTCCGTATATTATTTTATACTATTTATTCTATATGGTATCACTCAACTGATGTCTGCATTTATGTTTATATTTTTATTTATGATGGTATGTAAGAACAGCTCATGTGACGCCAGTCTCCGCCTCTGGTACAACCAGGGACGGCCCACATGTGTGTTTCTAGAATCTGCATTAGCTAACATATATAAGAGAGGTACAGACTCACTGATGATTGGTAGCTTTGAGGAAGAGGCTGAGACCTCAAAACGCATTAGCCTGTTGAAAGTCCAGGGTTCCATTTTTTGGATTTATATGCAATGTGGATTGGACAGCGCTGTTTAGCGTGATGTACCTTTGACCTGTTTGCCTATTGTGAGTACGATACTTACTTTTTATCCTTCCAATAATTTTTTTTTTACGATATTGCACTAGGCCAATGTGCCCTCTGTTTGTTTTTCTTTGTATCCAGTGACATTGGACTACCCTGGTTCATTGAGGGCATCAAGGAGTGCATTTTCCCAAATCTCTGATGTTACCATAATCCTAGCCATGTCCATCCCGAAGCGCAGGATTGCAGAGTTTGCTTTTTTTATGGAGACATTGATGCATGGCGACATAGATGGATTAATGGATGGAGACATGTATGGATGGATGGAGACATGGATAGATGAATGGAGACATGGATGGATGGAGACATGGATGGATGGATGGATGGGGACATGGATGGATGAACACATGGATAGATGGGGCAGTTTGCTTTGAGTATAACAAATAAATTAAATAATGTTTTTGATTCAGTGGTGCTCAGATACAGTCAAACTCTGCTTCAAGAGGTGGATGCTGCCTTCATCATTGGATTTACACCATGCATTCTGACAGGTAAAGTGAATAACATTGATTATCTGGTTGCATTGGCACCTAAAAGTGGGTGGGATATATTAGGCAGCAAGTGAACATGTTGTCCCTGAAGATGATGTGTTGAAAGTAGAAAAAATGGACAAGTGTAAGGTCTGAAGGGACTTTGACAAGGACCAAATAGTAATGTCTAGACAATTGGGTCAAAGCAACCCAAAAACTTCAGCTCTTTGGGATGTTCCCGGTCTGCAGTGGTCAGGACCGACCAAAGTGCTCCAAGGAAGGAGAACCGGACAATTGGTGACTGGGTCATGAGTGGCTAAGGCTCATTGATGGAGGTGGGGAACAAAGGCTGGCATGTGTAGTCCGATCCAGTAGAAGAGCTACTGAAGCTCAAATTGGCTCAAATTGGTGAAAAAGTGAATGATGATTTTGCTAGAAAAGTGTCAGAACACACAGAACATCACAGTTTGCTGTGTATCCACAGACCAGTCAGGGCACCCCATGCTGACCCTTGGCCACAGCCTAAAATGCCTACAATGGGCACTTGAGCATCAGAACTGGAACACAGAACAATGAAAAAAGGTGGCCTTGGTCTGACAGATTCAAGCATGGCTTGGGAAACAAAACAGCAAGTTTGAGGTGTTGACTTTGCCTCCAAATTCTCCAGATCTCAGTCCAATGGAGCATCTGTGGGATGTGCTGGAAAAACAAGTCTGATCAATGGAGGCCCCACCTCCCAAATTACAGGACTTAAAGGATCTGCTACTAACGGCTTGGTGGCAGACAAAACAGCATACCTTCAGAGGTCTAGTGGAGACCATACCCTGATGGGTCAAGGGCTCCTTTGGCAGCAAAAGGGAGACCTACTCAGTATTAGGTGGGTGGTCATGTTTTAGAGAATGGTTATATATTTATGGATGATTGGTGTATATACATATATATATATATATATATATATATATATATACTGTATATATATATATATATATATGTAACTGTGTATATATATATATATATATATATATATATATATACACACACAGTATAGGGAGAGAGAGAGATCCAGCAGGAGATCGTTCCCCATTGAGTTCTGATGGGCATTTTTTGGAGCAGTGTGTGTGTGTATATATGTATATATGTATGTATGTATATATATATATATATATATATATATATATATATATATATATATATATATATACTGCTCCAAAAAATGCCCATCAGATCTCAGATCTCATTGGGGAACAATCTCCTGCTGGATCTCTATACTGACATGGACGGGGTAACGTGTTAGGAACGTAAGGATGCCCCATTGTTTGATGATAATGAAAATGATCGACCTACAGAGGACTGAATTCAAAGACAACCCAAAAATCTAAGAGAAAAAAGTATGCAGCAGGCGAGTCCATTTTGCTGAAATTTCATTGCAGCAACTCCAAATGGTCCTCAGTAGTTTGTATGGCCCCCACGTGCTTGTATGAATGCCTGACAACGTCGGGGGAGGCTCCTAATGAGACCACGGATGGTGTCCTGGGGGATTTCCTCCTAGATCTGGACCAGGGCATCACTGAGCTCCTGGACAGTCTGAGGTGCAACCTAGTGGCGTTGGATGGACCGAAACATGACATCCTGGAGGTGTTCTATTGGATTTAGGTCAGGCGAGCGTGGGGGCCATTCAATGGTATCAATTCCTTCTTCCTCCAGGAACTGCCTGCATACTCTCCCCACATGAGGCCGGGCATTGTCATGCACCCGGAGGAACCCAGGACCCACTGCACCAGGAGGAACCCAGGACCCACTGCACCAGGAGGAACCCAGGACCCACTGCACCAGGAGGAATCCAGGACCCACGGCACCAGGAGGAATCCAGGACCCACGGCACCAGGAGGAACCCAGGACTCCCAGCACCAGGAGGAACCCAGGACCCACTGCACCAGAAGGAACCCAGAACCCACTGCTCCAGCGTAGGGTCTGACAATGGGTCCAAGGATTTCATCCCCATACCTAATGGCAGTCAGGGTGCCATTGTCTAGCCTGTAGAGGTTTATGCGTCCCTCCATGAATATGCTTCCCCAGACCATCACTGACCCACCACCAAAACGGTCATGCTGAACCATGTTACAGGCAGCAGAACGTTCTCCACGGCTTCTCCAGACCCTTTCACATCTGTCACATGTGCTCAGGGGGAACCTGCCTCATCTGTGAAAAGCACAGGGTGCCAGTGGTGGACCTGCCAATTCTGGTGTTTAATGGCAAATGCCAATCCAGCTCTATGGTGCTGGGCAGTGAGCACAGGGACCACTAGAGGACATCGGGCCCTCAGGTCACTCTCATGAAGTCTGTTTCTGATTGTTTGGTCAGAGACATTCACACCAGTGGCCTGCTGGAGGTCATTTTGTAGGGCTCTGGCAGAGCTCATCCTGTTCCTCCTTGCACAAAGGAGCAGATACCGGTCCTGCTGATGGGTTAAGGACCTTCTACGGCCCTGTCCACCTCTTCTAGAGGAACTGCCTGTCTCCTGGAATCTCCTCCATGCTCTTGAGACTGTGCTGGGAGACACAGCAAACCTTCTGGCAATGACACGTATTGATGTGCCATCCTGGAGGAGTTGGACTGCCTGTGCAACCTCTGTAGGGTCCAGGTAGGGTTTCCTGCTACAATAACAGAGTCCATGTTTCCATGATTTTAAACAGCATCAAAAATACAGCAAATGCTACCAATGACGGATCACCATTGTAGATGTGTGATGAATGTTCTCTAAATATAAACAACATGGCCTCCACAAAATAGAATTTCCATTCTGGAGGTTCTTCGTTTTAAATATATATCTTCAGATTTAAAGGTCACAGTCCTTTTTATTATTTTCTTCGGCTGTGATGTGACATGTGTTGGCATGTCACCTGCAAGCAGTCATTTTGTAGAACATGAACAATGTCGGTGGTTTGTCTCGGTAAACAACGGCTTTGATTCGAGTTCTCTGATTAGAGAGGAGGCTCTTGAACTCGGCATGCAGAAGAGTAAACAACGACTTTTCACAGCAATCTAAAAGTCAAGGTATATACACACGGATTAACCGGCTTACTTCGGTGTGAGAAAAAACACAATCTACAACTGTAGGATGACAACCAGAAAAAAGTCTAAAACGTCTAAATTCACCTCTGTAAACATGACCTGGAGGGGGCTGAGAGAGACGAGAGATGCCGAACGTCACAACAAAACATCGTAAATAATACGTAACTGTGCTAATTATTCTATTATGGCCACAGCTTTTATTAACCTGTTGACACCGACATCGCGCATATAGGAGGACTCAGTTTGATTTGAACTTTGGGTCATGAATGGCCCCCTTCTTCTCAGAGTGTAATATGTCCATGATTTATTATAAGCCACATGTGTCAGAACGTTTACCCAATTGGGTGATGTATGGCATCAGGTATGTGCCTTCCCTCCCCACCTCCTTCAATGAACAGAAGGGGGTGCCTGAGTGTGGAGGGTTAATAATTTATGAATGACATAAAAGTTTGAGAACTACTCACAAATGTAAGGAGTTAAAAGGCATTACAAAGCAATCCTCTAGTGAACCATCAGCCAGTCAGCAATGTGGGTATGGGTCCTGGTCCTTCAGGATGGATGGGGATGGAACCGTCAGCTGTCTGCGGTGCATGAAGTTTGAATTTGGCGCCGTTAACCAGCGTGGACTGTAAGGAAGTCCGGACCCGGCGGGCGACCAATGGCAGAGCGAGGAGAAGTCGGGTGAAGCGTTTCGAAGCACTTGCTTCTTCTTCAGACCTAGGTCCTAGTTAAATGAGAGTCAACATTCTTGTACACCCAAGTCACTGACAGCTCCTCTGTTGTTTCATGGAAGTGAAGGACATCTGCTCTGCCATTCCCCAAGCAGACGGTCCTCCTCCTTGCTCTGGCAGCGTACTGTCCTGCGGTGTCCTCACGTCCAGTACACGGCTCTTGCCCTTTATTCGTTTTAGATACCCCTGGCAAAAAAGTCTGAGATCTGGGGAACTCCTGAAGAAATGTTTGTATGTACAGCTCACAGAACATTGATGTGATCAGCCAACTACAGAGAGAACAACAATTATTCTTAGAGCATTATACAATAGAATAAATACACTGTTTAAAAAATTTAAGGGAAGACTTTTTAATCCAAAGGGGTTGGTTATCAGTTTCAGCTGCTTTGGTGTTAATGAAATTAACAGCAGGTGCACTAGATGGGCAACAATGAGACGACCCCCAAAACTGGCATGGTTTTACAGGTGGAGGCCACTGACATTTTTCCCTACTCATCTTTTCTTACTGTTTTTCACTCGTTTTGCATTTGGCTCGGGTCAGTGTCACTACTGGTAGCATGAGGCCATACCTGGACCCTACTGAGGTTGCACAGGCAGTCCAACTCCTCCAGGATGGCACATCAATACATGCCATTGTGTCAGGAATGGACTCACCACTGGTGGTGCTGTGGCTCACTTGCTCTGTGGGCTGCAGTACCAGCTCCTACCAGAGGGTGCTTTCAGCAGCCAGGGTCTCGCTCCTGCAATCAAGCCAGCACCTAAGGCTGATTGCAGGAGGTCTATTTAAGCAGGACCAGGCCTGCAATCAGTGCCTTGGTGTTTGTTTCCCATGAGCCCCTGTATCTTGTTACCTGTGCCTGATCCTCTGTTCTGTGAAGTACCCTTTGTTGCCAACCCTGCTTTGATCCTGATCCTGCTGACTGTCTCCTGCACTGACCCCTGGCTCTTTACCTGACTACTCTCTGCCTGCTCCTCCTGTACCTACCTGCCCGTTAGTTGCTGAACCTGGCTCGTGACCTGACTACTCCCTGCCTGCTCCTCCTGTACCTACCTGCTCGATAGTTACCGACCTGGCCTGCCTGACTACGCTTGTGTTCCCGCACATATTGAGACTAGCTTAAGGTTTGGTTTGGTCTTGCACTGTGTGTTCTGTGTATTGTGTAACCTTAAATAAATTATATTACTTTTACACCATACTTGAAGCCAGCGTTTCCCTGTGTCAGTCCACACATCTCTGGTCATCCTGGATCCCTGACACATTGCCAGAAGGTTTGCTGTGTCTCCCAGCCCAGTCTCAAGAGCATGGAGGAGATTCCAGAAGACAGGCAGTTACTCTAGGAGGGCTGGACAGGGCCGTAGAAGGTCCTTAACCCATCAGCAGGACCGGTATCTGCTCCTTTGTGCAAGGAGGAACAGGATGAGCCCTGACAGAGCCCTACAAAATGACCTCCAGCAGGCCACTGGTGTGAATGTCTCTGACCAAACAATCAGAAACAGACTTCATGAGAGTGGCCTGAGGGCCCGACGTCCTCTAGTGGGCCCTGTGCTCACTGCCCGGCACCATAGAGCTGGATTAGCATTTGCCATTGAACCCCAGAATTGGCAGGTCCACCACTGGCACCCTGTGCTTTTCACAGATGAGAGCAGGTTCCCCTGAGCACATGTGACAGACGTGAAAGGGTCTGGAGAAGCCGTGGAGAACGTTCTGCTGCCTGTAACATGTTTCAGCATGACTGTTCTGGTGGTGGGTCAGTGATAGTCTGAGGAGGCATATCCATGGAGGGACGCACAGACCTCTACAGGCTAGACAATGGACCCTGACTGCCATTGGATATGGGGATGAAATCCTTGGACCCATTGTCAGACCCTACACTGGTGCAGTGGGTCCTGGGTTCCTCCTGGTGCAGTGAGTCCTGGGTTCCTCCTGGTGCAGTGGGTCATGGGTTCCTCCTGGTGCAGGGAGTCCTGGGTTCCTCCTGGGTTCCTCCTGGTGCATGTGCAGTGGGGGTCCTGGGGTCCTCCAGGATGAATTAATACCATTGAATGGCCCCCACGTTCACCTGACCTAAATCCAATAGAACACCTCTGGGATGTCCATTTTGGTCCATCTGATGCCACCAGGTTGCACCTCAGACTGTCCAGGAGCTCAGTGATGCCCTGGTCCAGATCTGGGAGGAAATCCCCCAGGACACCATCCGTGGTCTCATTAGGAGCCTCCCCCGACGTTGTCAGGCATGCATACAACATGTGGGGGCCATGCAAACTACTGAGGACCATTCTGAGTTGCTGCAATGACATTTCAGCAAAATGGACTCGCCTGCTGCATCATTTTTTCACTTTGATTTTCGGGGTGTCTTTGAATTCAGTCCTCTGTAGGTCGATCATTTTCATTTCCATCAAACGATGGGGCGTCCTTACGTTCCTCACACATCACCCCGTCCATGTCACTATGGAGATCCATCAGGAGATTCCTCCCCGTTGAGATCTGATGGGTTTTCAGAGTTTTCCTTTCATTTTTTGGAGCCGTGTAGATCCTGGCATGCCAGAGAAGCCCTAAAGACATTAAAAAATACTTTATGGAAATAAATGATGAGGACCAGAATTAAAGTGCGAGAAACTTTTCCTTTCAGAGTCCTCGCTCCAGAAACACTCTTTCTGCTTCTGGATCTTCACGAGTTTTAAAAAGCAAGTTACGTTTATTTTCTGCTAAGATGGACTTTTATTTCCAGCCTGAGCCTCTCTCACACTGCAGCTCAGTATTGCGGGTTTGGTTTACTGAGGTAAAATGTAGCTCATTATTTACAATGTGGCTGTACACACAGACGTGTAAACAAGCGCTGCGTATTCCTCAGTAAAAAAAAATAGGAAAATCTGTATTTTTGGTCAGTAATTTATGCGTTTACGCATTTGCTAATACTTGTCTGAGCCTGATTGGATCCAGCAATGTTCATGGGAGGAGCGGCTCTTGCCCCTGTCTCCCTCCGCAGTGGGCAGATTGTCAATCAAATGCTGTGATGGGGGGGCGGAGTCGAGTCGCACGATCTGTGTCAATACACACAGACAGGGCGGCTCGGAGGCAAGCCCACATGCGTGATCCCATGGAAAGCAGCTTTTCATGGGGGCATTACCTGAAGAGGAGGAGCCTGGAGCACCCGTAGCAGATCCCAGAAGAGGAGGATCGGGGCTGCTCTGTGTAAAACCATTACACAGAACAGGTAAGTAGGACATATTTGTTATTTTAATTTAAAAAAATAAAACGAAGGTTTAATGTTACTTTAAACTTTCCCCATCCGTGGTTAAAATGGTTGTAAATCCTTCAATATACCCAGTGAAGAGATGAAACAAAGCCTCCTACATAAGTTGTACCTGTTTATCTGCAGCTCTCTATCTTCTTTACAGCTACTCAGTGCAAAATTTGCACCGTTTGTCTGAACTTTCAGAAAGCAGGAGACGGGGATCTGATGCTACACTCTGCAGAGCTCAGTGAGGAAAGCTGAGAGCTGATTGGAGGGAAGGGAAACAACCCCCTTCACACAGCCAGCAGGAATCTCATACAGCAAGTGCTCATTTCTGTGCAGAGTCATGGGCTGGGCCGTGGATAAGGGGGTACCATTGGTCCTCCTGTAACCTCCTGCGGCAGAGACAGCCATGCAGGGGATTACTTCCAGTAACTATTGTAGCACCCGCAAGTGTGCTACTAGAATAGTGTAGTGTATTGCAGGTAAAATCATTGTGTGATTCATAGTAACTGTGTGAGTCATGTGACTGAGGTCAGTTTATTACAGGTCAGCTGGATGACTTAACAGGTTGTGGCTTTATGGCCTCCTCCTGACTCTGGAGGACCATGGAGCCTTCCAGAAGTCAGTCACCAGAAAGGGTTGGAGACCTAATCTGCATTTTGTGGGAGTCTGGCCAATCCCAGGATTGGCAGCTCTGGTAGAGTGGTGGACTGGCCAATAAACGTGGGAGAGTCAGACTGACAGGGGAGTTGGGTGGAAGATGGAGTGTTGAGGAGACTGTTGGTGCCTGGGAGGAGTCCCCTAGGTCTGGGGGGCCAGCCTCCAGGCTGGGCTCAGGCTGGATACATTTAGCAGTGCAGTACAGCAGTACAGAGTGAGCACATCAGCACTCTCTGGGATCTACAAGGGGAGAGACTGCCACATGTAGAAAGCTTTCTAGGGACAGCACTGGGCTCAATCCATTGTCCTTGTCCCGGGGATTCTTCTATGAAGCCAGGAGGGCTGGTAATGCTTGCACGCTGTGGAACTGGGAGCCGCTCTACAGGGGGAGAGGAGACATCTCTACATGTACTTACAAGATGCTGAGATGCTTTTGAGGGGCTGCTAGTTCCTCTCCCATATAGGACTGTTTCTACTGATCCACAAAGACTGACTGATTTTAAGGAAAAGAACAGTCCAGGAGCTGTCTTTGTACATAGGAAGGAAATTGTTCCCATCCCTCCCTTCCCCACCCCTTTTCATTGAATCAGGCCAAACTGGGCGTCCCATAATCCTTATTTCCCTATCCAAGTTATTTCCCCTAATAAAACAACAAAACCAAATCTACGGACCGTTCACTGACTGTGGATGAAAGTGTGAGAAGCTCCATTTGCCTGGCTGTGCAGAGCTTAGGGGTTCCCACAACACAGCGGCCCTTGTGAGGGTGGTGCTACACCTATATACACCTACTGTATATACCTTCTTGTTCACCAAGAAAACTAATCCGCATTCAAGGGCCACTTTCCCGCAGTTGTAAGTTAGCGGTCAATATGGACAATTGGAAATGCTACCGGTATCATACTCTTCATACATGTGAGAAGGCTTGGCTGAAACAACATTGCTGAGGACTGGCATGTTCACATGTTGTGTTTGTGAGTGCATGAATGAATGAATGAATGATGATGATGATGATGACATTATGGCGCTGAAAAGAAAATGAGAATCACTGACAGCTACTGGTGAGCGCTCGGTGTTAACAAATGTTGTGATTGTGAATGTGATGAATGAACATCATGGCACTGAAAGTAGTCCCTAATGAACTGTAGCTGTGGATGTGACACATTACTGAGACACATAATGACATCAAGTGACATTGATAGAAGAATCCAGTTCCAGAGAACTCAGAGAATAGAGCCCACTGTGTATTAAAGCCTGACTTCACCTTCTACACAAACCGGCTAATGCAGGAAAGGGGCCCCAGTAGTTTACAAATCAACATAGGCCTATCTCTCCACAGGGTATCACCTCTTCAGTCCATCATGAATGTTGCTGCCAGACTCATCTACCTTACCAACCGCTCAGTGTCCTCCACCCCTCTCTGCCAACCCCTCCACTGGCCTCCATTCAGTGTCCTCCACTCCACTCTACCAACCTCTCCACTGGCTTCCCCTCAGTGTCCTCCACCAATCTCTACCAATCCCTGCACTGGCTTCCCCTCAGTGTCCTCCACCAATTGCTACCAACCCCTCCACTGACCTCCTCTCAGTGTCCTCCACCCCTCTCTGCCAATCCCTCCACTGGCCTCCACTCAGTGTCCTCCACTCCACTCTACCAACCTCTCCACTGGCTTCCCCTCAGTGTCCTCCACCAATCTCTACCAGACCCTCCACTGGCCTCCACTCAGTCTCCTCCACCCCTCTCTGCCAATCCCTGCACTGGCTTCCCCTCAGTGTCCTCCACCAATTGCTACCAACCCCTCCACTGACCTCCACTCAGTGTCCTCCACCCTTCCCTGCCAATCCCTCCACTGGCCTCTGCTCAGTGTCCTCCACCCTTCACTGCCAATCCCTCCACTGGCCTCTGCTCAGTGTCCTTCACCCCTCTCTACCATTCCCTTCACTGGCATCCATTCAGTGTCCTTCACCCCTCTCCGCCATTCCCTTCACTGGCATCCATTCAGTGTCCTCCACCCCTCCTCGCCAACCCCTCCACTGGCCTCCACTCAGTGTCCTCCACCCCTCTCTGTGAATCCCTCTACTCAGTGTTCCCCACCCCTCTCTGCCAATTCCTCCACTGGCTACCGATTGCCAGCAAAATAAATTCAAAATGCTAACAACATACAAAGCCATCCACAACTCTAAGCTGAGCTACATCACCAATCTAGTCTCAAAATACAAACCAAACTGTCCTCTTCTGTGTTCCATGCTCTCTAGCTCTCTTGTCTCCTATTCCTTCTGCAGAGCCTCTCCCATTCTCTGGAACTCTCTACTTCAATCTGTCCAGCTATCTGCTTCTCTGGCCACCTTTAGGCCATCCCTGAAAACTCATCTCTTCAGGGAAGCCTATCCTGATCAGACCAAACTCATTAACAACCCCTCCAGTACAGTGGAGCCAAAAAACTAAATTTACCTAGCAGCCTAACTAGTAGGGTGTTACTTTTGCACTCATTTCCTAAAATGCCCGTTGTTTAGGTGCCAAGGTTCTTCCTCCAGTCTCAGATGCTCCTCCTGCTCAATAAAACTTCTAAGGCTTTTCTTTCTGGGGTTTTTTTTTTTTTGCAAAACTTGATTTTCGATAGGTGCAGAGTAATACTCAACAAATAGTAACCTGAGGGCACTTATCTTCCTCCTAATCCTGAGCACAGGCCTTGCAGCAGCAAATAATGGGCTGAGCTACACTGGGATACCATGGACAATGTCCACATTTAAATACAAGCTGCCTCTGATGCAAGAGAGATTGCACCACACAGTCATTGGGACCTCACACACCAGTCTGTGTTCACTAAGGTCCTTGGATAATTGGAGGCCTCCTTCCAATACCTTCCAGACATCTCCCCCGTGAATTCTTCATAACAGATTCCAAAAGAAGTCAGATACAGCAAAGCTCAGTAGAATGGGGATCCAGCTAGCAAAGATGGGACCTTGATGAGCAGTAGAAAAGTCACATCTTCTCTACCGATATCCGATTTCCTCCCTGGTGAGCAGCAGGATGGAAATTCTTCCCCAGGAGGAGCAAATTGTGTGTATATATATATATATATATATATATATATATATATATATATATATATCTACACTGTATGTTGAAATGCATTTTTTCTATGTTGCAAATTATATGAAAAATATTTTTAAAAATACATTTTTGGAATGCACTTACAAATATATGTAAAAATATATGTTAAAATGACTTTGTTATATGTTAAAGAAATCTGAAGAATATATTTAAAAAAAAATATTTAGTTTTAAAAATATTTTTCATATATTTTGTAATATATAAAAAATGCATATACATACATACAGTCAGGTCCATAAATATTGGGACATGGACACAATTCTAACATTTTTGGCTCTATATACACCACAATGGATTTGAAACGAAACGAACAAGATGTGCTTTAACTGCAGACTGTCAGCTTTAATTTGAGGGTATTTACATCCAAATCAGGTGAACGGTGTAGGAATTACAACAGTTTGCATATGTGCCTCCCGCTTGGTAAGGGACCAAAAGTAATGGGACAATTGGCTTCTCAGCTGTTCCATGGCTAGGTGTATGTTATTCCCTCATTATCCCAATTACAATGAGCAGATAAAAGGTCCAGAGTTCACCTCAAGTGTGCTATTGCATTTGGAATCCGTTGCTGTCAACTCTCAAGATGAGATCCAAAGAGCTGTCACTATCAGTGAAGCCATCATTAGGCTGAAAAAACAAAACAAACCCATCAGAGAGATAGCAAAAACATTAGGTATGGCCAAAACAACTGTTTGGAACATTCCTAAAAAGAAGGAACGCACCGGTGAGCTCAGCAACACCAAAAGACCTGGAAGACCACAGAAAACAACTGTGGTGGATGACAGAAGAATTCTTTCCCTGGTGAAGAAAACACCCTTCACAACAGTTGGCCAGATCAAGAACACCCTCCAGGAGGTAGGTGTATGTGTGTCAAAGTCAACAATCAAGAGAAGACTTCACCAGAGTGAATACAGAGGGTTCACCACAAGATGGAAACCATTGGTGAGCCTTAAAAACAGGAAGGCCAGATTAGAGTTTGCCAAACGACATCTAAAAAAGCCTTCACAGTTCTGGAACAACATCCTATGGACAGATGAGACCGACATCAACTTGTACCAGAGTGATGGGAAGAGAAGAGGATGGAGAAGGAACTGCTCATGATCCTCGCATACCACCTCATCAGTGATCATGGTGGTGGTAGTGTCATGGCGTGGGCATGTATGGCTGCCAGTGGAACTGGTTCTCTTGTATTTATTGATGATGTGACGGCTGACAGAAGCAGCCGGATGAATTGTGAAGTGTTTCGGGAATATTATCGGCTCATATTCAGCCAAATGCTTCAGAACTCATTGGACGCTTCACAGTGCAGATGGACAATGACCCAAAGCAGACTGCAAAAGCCACCAAAGAGTTTTTTAAGGGAAAGAAGTGGAATGTTCTGCAATGGCCAAGTCAATCACCTGACCTGAATCTGATTGAGCATTTCACTTGCTGAAGACAAAACTGAAGGGAAAATGCCCCAAGAACAAGCAGGAACTGAAGACAGTTGCAGTAGAGGCCTGGCAGAGCATCACCAGGGATGAAACCCAGCGTCTGGTGATGTCTATGCGTTCCACACTTCAGGCTGTAATTGACTGCAAAGGATTTGCAACCAAGTATTAAAAAGTGAAATTTTGATTTATGATTATTATTCTGTCCCATTACTTTTGGTCCCTTACCAAGTGGGAGGCACATATGCAAACTGTTGTAATTCCTACACCGTTCACCTGATTTGGATGTAAATACCCTCAAATTAAAGCTGACAGTCTGCAGTTAAAGCACATCTTGTTCGTTTCATTTCAAATCCATTGTGTGGTGTATAGAGCCAAAAATGTTAGAATTGTGTCCATGTCCCAATATTTATGGACCTGACTGTACATATATATATATATATATATATATATATATATATATATATATATTGAAATATATTTTGAAATATACTGAATATTGTAGCATTTCAAATATATATTATATATTTGAGAAGAATATTTTTAAAATATATTTAAAATATATTTTCCTTCCATGTGGGAGCAAACAGCTAAATATAGTGAAATACATATTTACAATATAAGGTTGAAATAATAATTCCTGGGGCTCGCCATCTGGGTTTTTTTTTTTTTCTGGTTCTCATTGTGAGAATTTACTGAATGTGGACGTCGAAGTCTCATTTAGAGAGAAGATGGTGTGCCCCCTGTAACACCCCTCCCCCAGCGCAGCCTCTCTTTACCTTGATGTAAATGAGGCTCCATAGTTGGAACACCCCTGAGGCATAGTGACCTGGAGAAGTGAACTCTGCCTCGCCTCCCTGAGCTCTGTGAAGTCGGCTCTTCGCCTTCTGCTGACAATGATTTGATGAAGATGCATTTAGAAATGCTGATCTCATGCCAAACACACGAGGAACTTTGCAGAACAATTCATAGGAATCAAAGAGCATTGAGGAGGCTTGGAGGAGCTCCGTGCTGACCCATCCATTCCATGGGAAGACTGGTGTGACCACGTAACTGATTAGTGTTCAGTCTGATGGAGGAGGCCGGCGTTGCGACCACAACAGAGCCGGGTTTTATCTGCCATCCTCATAGCCATGCCTGATTTTGAAGCATTGCTTCCCGCGTCTAATGAGAGATCTTATCGCCGGCGCGGTAATGAGGGCGACTTTTTAATGCTTAGCCATCTATTTCATCAACATGCATTGGAGTCTCCCGGCAAAACACCCATTTCTCTCTTCACAAGATGCCGGCGATACAGGGCCGTGATGGTCTTCCTGTGGTTGGGCCGTGATGGTCTTCCTGTGGTTGGGCGGTGATGGTCTTCCTGTGGTTGGGCGGTGATGGTCTTCCTGTGGTTGGGCGGTGATGTTCTTCCTGTGGTTCGGCGGTGATGGTCTTCCAGTGGTTGGGCCGTGATGGTCTTCCTGTGGTTGGGCCGTGATGGTCTTCCTGTGGATGGTGTCACGGTGCGCAAGATTGCCGCCACCAACATGCGACGATCCCACGATCACGGTGTTTATTATGTCACAATCACGGCGTCAGATCCCAGACCTTCTCACCAAAACTCATGCCGCCACCAACATGCGACGATCCCACGAAGGGCTAGATCCCAGACCCGACCCTAAGGGCTACCCGATGTGACCTGCGATGTGACGTGTGTAACAATGCCACACCCAGCTGCACCCTGCACAATGATTTTCCAGCGTCAGATGGACCGAAACATGACATCCCAGAGGTGTTCTATTGGATTTAGGTCAAGCGAATGTGGGGGCCATTCAATGGTATCAATTCCTTCATCCTCCAGGAACTGCCTGCATACTCTCCCCACATGAGGCCGGGCATTGTCCTGCACCAGTAGGAACCCAGGACCCACTGCACCAGAAGGAACCCAGGACCCACTGCACCAGGAGGAACCCAGGACCCAATCGTACCAGGAGGAACCCAGGACCAACTGCACCAGCATAGGGTCTGACAATGGGTCCAAGGATTTCATCCTCATACCTAATGGCAGTCAGGGTGTCATTGTTTAGCTTGTAGAGGTATGTGCGTCCCTCCATGGATATGCCTCCCCAGACCATCACTGACCCACCACCAAAACGGTCATGCTGAACCATGTTACAGGCAGTAGAACGTTCTCCACGGCTTCTCCAGACCCTTTTCACGTCTGTCACATGTGCTCAGGGGAACCTGCTCTCATCTGTGAAAAGCAAGTGGTGGACCTGCCAATTCTGGGGTTCAATGGCAAATGCCAATCCAGCTCTATGGTGCCAGGCAGTGAGCACAGGGACCACTAGAGGACGTCGGGCCCTCAGGCCACCCTCATGAAGTCTGTTTCTGATTGTTTGGTCAGAGACATTCACACCAGTGGCCTGCTGGAGGTCATTTTGTAGGGCTCTGGCAGAGCTCATCCTGTTCCTCCTTGTACAAAGGAGCAGATACCGGTCCTGCTGATGGTTTAAGGACCTTCTATGTCCCTGTCCAGCTCTCCTAGAGTAACTGCCTGTCTCCTGGAATCTCCTCCGTGCTCTTGTCTCCTGGAATCTCCTCCATGCTCTTGAGACTGTGCTGGGAGACATAGCAAACCTTCTGGCAGTGGCACGTATTGATGGGCCATCCTGGAGGAGTTGGACTGCCTGTGCAACCTCTGTTGGGTCCAGGTATGGCCTCATGCTACCAGTAGTGACACTGACCCGAGCCAAATGCAAAACCAGTGAAAAACAGTCAGAAAATATGAGTAGGGAAAAAAATGTCAGTGGCCTCCACCTGTAAAGCCATTCCTGTTTTGGGGATTGTCTCAATGTTGCTCATCTAGTGCCCCTGTTGTTAATTTCATTACCACCAAAGCAGCTGAAACTGATGAACAACCCCCTCTGCTACTTACCTGACCAGATCCATATCCCAGGAGGTTCATGGACTTCATGCGACTCGGATTACAAAGTCTTCCTTTACATTTGTGGAGTTGTGTATTTATTCTATTGTGTAATGCTCTGAGAATAATTGTTGTTCTCTCTGTAGCTGTCTGATCACATCAATGTTCTGTGAGCTGTACATACAAACATTTCTTCAGGAGTTCCCCGAGATCTCAGACTTTATTGTCAGGGGTTCCTCAAATAAAGGGTAAGAGCCCCAATCTAGAGTTTGGAAACATTTCCACAGCGCAATTTCTGCTGAGAGCAACGCTGCAATTTTCAGTGTAACAAAATGACTTTCAGTTTGTAAAACTACTCCACACTACATTTTTTAAACATTTTTCTGAACATTTCCATTTTTTCTGAACATTTTTTTTTTTTTCCCATGTCTTCAAAAATTTTTGCAAATTTTGCATCTCTACCTCTCCCTGCCAATCCCTGCACTGACTTTACCCAACACCATCAACCTCATCTCAAAATATCACCCATGGCGTTCTCTCAGTTCCTCCCAAGACCTCCTGCTCTCTAGCTCTCTAGCTCCCTCATCAGTTCCTTCCATGCTCGCTTCCAGGACTTCTCTCGAGCCTCTTCCATCCTCTGGAATTCCCTACCCCAATCTGTACTGCTATTTCCTACATTGTCCGCCTTTAGGTGATCCTAAAAACTGATCTTTTCAGGAAGGTCTATCCTGCCTCCACCTCACAAATGCATTTTATTTTCTCTTACCTCATATCCCCACAGCTGTTACCCTTTGTACCCCGAGCACCTCCCTTTAGATTGTAAGCTCTCAAGCTCAGGGCCCTCCTAATCCTCTTGTATTTAATCGTATTGCAACTGTGCTTTTTTTTTATTTTGTACAGTGTTGTTGACACGGCATACTTCCTGAATAATAATCATGTTATGTTGTGTAGCGCCTGCTATGTAGATTGGATTTGTTTTTTAGTTTGAGATTTGGGATGTCATCCCAGAAGCCTGGGATGAGTCAGCCTGGGAGTGAGGTAGTGGGTTCATGTCAGGACAGGCTGGGACAGGGGCGGACTGACAACTCATAGGGCCCCCGGGCAATAGGGGATCATGGGGCCCCTGTGCCCTTGCCCAAACTCAAAAAAGCCTATGAAAAAGGTACCAGGGGCATCTCATGGGGCCCCCTACTGACCCCGGGCCCTCGGGCAGTGCCCAAGTTTCCAAATGGTCAGTCCGCCCCTGAGCTGGGAGGCTCTACAGGTCAAGGCTTCTGGAGCCCTCCCACCTTACCAGAAACTTCTGCCACTTTCTGGAGGAGGCCCAGATTTGCATGTTCAGGGGAACCTGACCAATCCCAGACAGACAGGAGGTCGGCATGGTAGCCAAAGGCAACCCTTAAATATGACAGAGCCTGTGTGGCAGAGGAGTCAGGAGGAGGAAGGACTGAAGGAAGGTGCTGGAGAGTGCCCACATGGAAGAAAAATATATTTGAAATATATTTTAAAAATATTCTTCCCAAATATATTGACATACATTTGAAATGCTACAATTTTGGCCATATTCAATAAATTTCAAAATATATTTCAATAAATATATATATATATATATATATATATATATATATATATATCCTGCATGTTGAAATGCGTTTTTATTACAAAATATATGAAAAATATTTTTAAAAATACATTTCAAATATACTGTATGTCTTTAAAAATACAAATCTACATTTTTGGAATGCATTTACAGATATATGTGAAACTATATGTTAAAATGACTTTTTTATATGTAAAAAAAAAACCTGAGATTATATATTTAAAAATATTTTTCATATATTTTGTAATATATAAAACATGCATTTCAACATGCAGTGTATATATATATATATAAATATATTTTGAGATATATTGAATATGGCCAAGATTGTAGCATTTCATATATATGTCAATATGTTTGGGAAACAATATTTTTAAAACATATTTCAAATATATTTTTCTTCCATATGGGTGGAGCCTGTGAGGGGGCCCCAGGGAGGGGAGCCTACCTACAGGCTGATTTCTGGACAGAAGGATCTCCACTGTGCCAAGTCTCCAGCAGAGGACAACCTGTTGGCCCGGGAACACACCAGCCCAACGCTTCAACCCACTATGGTGACATTATAGGACAGTGTGAGGACTCCTACACCCCCTGGGCAAGATAAAGGGAGAGGGTGGTCAGGTGCAAAACTCAACTAGTTCTCATCCGGGACTACTTAATTGGCAGATCTTGGAATCCCTTGCCCAGGAATACTATCAAGTACCTGGTGATGGAGGCCAATGGAGAGAGGGCTTCCCTTGTGGCTAAGTTCCAGACTCCCCTGAGAGTGGGACAGCGGGAGTCAGGGTCAAAGTGGCACAGGTCACCTGTAGGAGGGCTGGTTGGTGGTCCACTCAGAAGCACAGCTGGTGTACGGAGATGAGGTCTGCAGACAGGAGGCGCCTGTGCGAGGTATGCAAGCCCTTCCGGGAATAGAGGATTACTGGATAGTTGGTTCAAGCCAAGGTCAGGTACCAGGTGGGAATCAGAGCAGACGTAGTCAGATGGGATAGCCGAGGTCATACACAGAGGAGCGAGAGAGAGAGTATCCGTAAGCCAAGCCGAGGTCAGATCAGGGGTAAAGCAGAGTAGACAGGTCCAGGAGCAAGCCGAGTCGGTATCAGGAAGTCACAGGTCACGATAACACAGGGTTAGGGACTAATGTGAATATACAATATATATGTAAAGTGCTGCATAAATTGACAGCGCTATATAAGTACCTGTAACAGGAACAAGGTACGGGGAGCTAGAGATCATCCAGCAACTTGAGGGAGTGAAGAGCCTCCTTATATGAAAGGCCATTTGGCTCCAAAACTGGTGCGTGTATTTCTGCGGCCATGTACGGTACTGGCGGAAATGCCCGGTCTTCCAGGACTTTTGCCATGGATAGGACCCTGACAGATACCCTCAGTGCAGCCGGGTGACGAGGAAGGATTCATCTGGGGTCTGAGGAGCTACATCAGGGGACTTCAGTGCTCCTTAAAGCCAGCCTGGCAGAAGGCCTCAAGACAGCCACTTACTTAAATCTTGTTCATAGTTGCTAAGGAGTTTGTCCTCGGTTTGCAGTTCCATTGGGCATCTCATACACCCCTAACCCCAAGTTCAATACCCCTTAACCACTTGCCTACCAGGCACTTATACCCCCTTCCTTACCAGGCCAATTTTCAGCTTTCAGCGCTGCCGCACTTTGATTGACAATTGCGCGGTCATGCAACATTGTACCCATATGAAATTTTGATAATTTTTTTCTCACAAATAGAGCTTCTTTTGGTGGTATTTAATCCCCGCTGGGCGCTTTACTTTTTGTGCTATAAATAAAAAAAGTGCAAAAAATTTGAAAAAAAAAAAAGTTTATTTGTTTCTTTTATAAAATTTTTCAAACAGGTATTTTTTCTCCTTCACTGATGTGCGTTGATGAGGCAGCACTGATGGGCACTGATAGGCGGCACTGATGGGCACTGATAGGCAGCACTAAAGGGCACTGATAGGCAGTACTAATGAGGTGGCACGGATAGGTGGCACTGATAGACAGCACTAATTAGGGGTCATGGATAGGCGGCACTGATAGGCAGCACTGATAGGCGGTACTGATAGGTGACACTGATGATGGGTACTGATAGACGACACTGACTGGCATCACTGCTGGGCACTGACTGGCGGCACTGACTGGCACAACCCCTGGGCACTGACTGGTGGCACTGACTGGCAGCACTGCTGGCTGCACTGGTGGGTGGCACTGGTGGGCAGCACTGGTGGGTGGGCACAGGTGGGTGGCACTGGTGGGCACAGGTGGGTGGGCACAGGTGGGTGGCACTGCTGGGCACATGTAAGTGGCACTTCTGGGCACAGGTAGGTGGCACTGCAGAGTGGCACAGGTGGGTGCACTGCTGGGCACAGGTGGGGGCACTGCTGGGCACAGGTGGGTGCACTGCTGGGCACGGGTGGGCGGAGCTAGTGGGCGCACTGCTGGGCGGAACTTGCGGGTGTCACTGCTGGGCACCGATCATCAATGCCCTGATGATCGGTGCCGATCCCCGCTCTGACAACTACCGGTTCTCGGCAGTACTTTCCTCACGATCTGACAGCGTGAGGAAAGTGCAGCCGAGAACCGGCACTTGCATTTCCCTGTGATCAGCGTGTCATTGGACACCGCTGATCACGTGGTAAAAGGCCGCTGTGATTGGCCTTTTACCACATCACGTGATCAGCTGTGTCCGTAGGACACAGCGATCACGGAGATCGCCGGGTACGCGCCCCCTGGGGCGCGCAGGAGAGCGCGTTCTGGGAGGACGTCATATGACGTCCACCCAGAACTGGCCGGCCGCAGTGCAGCCGTCATTCGGCAAGAGGTTAATAAAACATAAAACTAAGCTCATGGTCTGGTTACTGTCTCCTGGATGCAAGTCTGTGCTGGACTATAGGGGGACCCAAATCTTCAGCGACTCCTACAGGGGTAGTGCTACACTGGTAATCAGTTCAATGACATTATTTTCCACTGGCTGCTCTGGATGGCGGCACTCTATACGTCTTCGCTGAAGAAGTGCTTTTGCACAAAACGCGTTAAAGGTGCCATTACGCCTTGACGTCACGCCGCCGGTACCTAGCGTAGGTCCGGTGGCCATCAAACACTTGGGAATTGTCAGTGTTTTTACCATTTTGATTACTATTTTGTTTTATACTTCTTAACCACGTGAAATATTTCATAAATTATTTTTTTAAAATGACTACACTACGGGCTATTTTTTGGTTGGCTCTTTGGCGAGCTGACATTCATTTGTAGAGCCCACCCCACAGTAGCAGAGTTATATGTGGCACCATTCCAGAGGAGGGAGCTGTTCCATTACTGGCTGACAAGCGTCCATCCATCCATTAACCTCCTTGGCGGTATTCCTGAGTGCAGCTCGGGGTAGAATTTCTATACCAAGAACGGTAACCCCGAGCTACACTCGGGCTTACCATGCAGCGTTCTCTGGGGGTCCCTGCAGCACTTACCTTGTCCTTCGCTCCCACGATGGGTCCCCTTCAGCGTCCCCGTCCATCTCCTCCAGCGGATGCCGGCATCCAGCTTCTGTGTTCCGGTCCCTGTGACGTTGGGATGTACGGGCGGCGGAACCGGCGGGAAATTTGAAATTTTTAAAAAAAATGACATTTTTGCTGTCATTGCTTTTTCACTTCATTTCACATACATTTTGTCCCGAGTGCTTTGTCCGGCGCCCTGCCTGCATTTTTACCGCCCTTTCTGCCTGGAAACTGAGAAACGTCCATGGCGTCCAAAAAGCGTCCCTTTAGGTCAGACGCGGTTTTAGAGCGGCTAGAGAACAGCGATAGTAAATCAGAACCACTTGCAGAATTGAGTGATAATGATTGGTGGGGGAAATTCCTCATCAGACACTGAAAACGATTCTGCGAATTTGCCTCTGTATTTCACATTTCAGTGTTTTTGGTTTGATTATATTATTGAATTACATTTATTATTATTATATTATTATTTTTTATGATTATTTATTAAATTATAATTTATGATTTCTTGTTTCAAGTTTTATCCTCCCCGGGATGTTTACTAGACTCTTGTCCGGACAGATTTCAGGGAGTTATTCCTAAAAATTACAGCCTACAATAAAAAACTACATATTTCCATGCAAAAAAATGGTACCGCTTTCAGCACAAAAAAAATCGGAAAGAATCAGACCGCCGAGGAGGTTAAGGAGGCCTCTGGCTGGATCCTATCTGCACCCACCAATGGAAACATCCGTATAGCTGTATACCACCCAGAGGGAGGAGAGTCCGTTAAACGGCACAACCCATCCATTCCATCCTGAGAGGGGGACCTCTGGTTATATCACTTTACATGCATATTTAAAGATACGCATCTGGTGAGTGAGTATTTTTACTATACCTGCTTGGCAGGCCACTGAAGTTTGAAGTCAGCATCAACTCCTGTATCAAGCACTTTACCACGAACTGTCACTATATTGATATGTTATAATTTATTCATTTGAGATCATTCTATGAGCGCTGCACTGTATGAATTATTAGTTTCATGAGGTTTTTATTCGGTTACCTTTCTGTGCTGTAGCCGACAGATCGAAAAGCGCTCACTGATTTTATTATATTTTATTGTAAACATATTTTATACATTGTTGCTTCCTCCCGACTTACCTTCCGGCGGGATATTTCAGGGCACTTCCTTGGATTCAGCAGAGCACATTGAGGTACACGAAGGTGCTGGAGATAAATTTCCCGAGCCTGAGCTCTCCGGCCCAACCTGCGAACGAGCGCGCGAGCCATCCAGCGGCGTCCTGCAGAATCGGCGCGGGGGGGGGGGGGGGGTTGCTAGGTGCAGTCTTGCCTCGCTGTCTCCTTAGTCCTTTACCGTTCTGTTTTCACACTGCCTGGAGCTGTTCATTATTTATTAAAGCCCTCAGCCCTGATAAAGATAAACGGCAGAGAATTTGCGCATGATTTACGGTTCCTGAAAGGTGTTAAGTAAGCAGTATTACATTTCAGGGCACGCATTAATGGATCCTGAAGGCGACTGCGGTTTGTGAACATAGTTGTAGTGGAATTAGATAAAACACTTTGAAAGGAGAAAAAAAAAAAAAAAATCAGCGGTAAGCAAAGTTTGTGGCGGTGCAGAATGTCTGTGTCTTCCATTTATGGAAATAAAGAAGTCGCCATATTGAAGCCCATCACCGAGGAAAACAAAAATCCTCCTTTGTATAGAGGCCCTCCCTGTACTTCAAACGTAAAATACTCCCCTATGTGCAAGAGGTCTCCAAACAACAACCAGCCAGTGTACTGACTAAGGCTTTAGGTGGGCCGGCCTGTGGCCTGTCAGTGGGAGGAACAGTGCTCCATCATTGGTGTCAGTGGGAGGAATAGTACCCCATCATTGGTATCAGTGGGAGGAATAGTGCCCCATCATTGGTGTCAGTGGGAGGAATAGTGCCCCATCATTGGTGTCAGTGGGAGGGAATAGTGCTCCATCATTGGTGTCAGTGGGAGGAATAGTACCCCATCATTGGTGTCAGTGGGAGGAATAGTGCCCCATCATTGGTGTCAGTGGGAGGAATAGTGCCCAATCATTGGTATCAGTGGGAGGAATAGTGCCCAATCATTGGTATCAGTGGGAGGAATAGTGCCCCATCATTGGTGTCAGTGGGAGGAATAGTGCCCCATCATTGGTGTCAGTGGGAGGAACAGTGCTCCATCATTGGTGTCAGTGGGAGGAATAGTGCCCCATCATTGGTGTCAGTGGGAGGAATAGTGCTCCATCATTGGTGTCAGTGGGAGGAATAGTGCCCCATCATTGGTGTCAGTGGGAGGAATAGTACCCCATCATTGGTGTCAGTGGGAGGAATAGTGCTCCATCATTGGTGTCAGTGGGAGGAATAGTGCCCCATCATTGGTGTCAGTGGGAGGAATAGTGCCCCATCATTGGTGTCAGTGGGAGGAATAGTGCCCCATCATTGGTATCAGTGGGAGGAATAGTGCTCCATCATTGGTGTCAGTGGGAGGAACAGTGCCCCATCATTGGTGTCAGTGGGAGGAACATTGCCCCATCATTGGTGTCAGTGGGAGGAACAGTGCCCCATCATTGGTGTCAGTGGGAAGAATAGTGCCCCATCATTGGTGTCATTGGGAGGAATAGTGCCCCGTCATTGGTGTCAGTGGGAGGAATAGTGCCCCGTCATTGGTGTCACTGGGAGGAATAGTGCCCCGTCATTGGTGTCAGTGGGAGGAATAGTGCCCCGTCATTGGTGTCAGTGGGAGGAACAGTGCCCCGTCATTGGTGTCAGTGGGAGGAACAGTGCCCCGTCATTGGTGTCAGCGGGAGGAACAGTGCCCCGTCATTGGTGTCAGCGGGAGGAAACAGTGCCCCGTCATTGGTGTCAGCGTGGGAGGAACAGTGCCCACGTCATTGGTGTCAGCGGGAGGAATAGTGTCCGTCATTGGTTTCAGTGGGAGGAATAGTGCCCCGTCATTGGTGTCAGTGGGAGAATAGTGCCCCGTCATTGGTGTCAGTGGGAGGAATAGTGCCCCGTCATTGGTGTCAGGGAGAGGAATAGTGCCCCGTCATTGGTGTCAGTGGGAGGAATAGTGCCCCGTCATTGGTGTCAGTGGGAGGAATAGTGCCCCGTCATTGGTGTCAGTGGGAGGAATAGTGCCCCGTCATTGGTGTCAGTGGGAGGAATAGTGCCCCGTCATTGGTGTCAGTGGGAGGAATAGTGCCCCGTCATTGGTGTCAGTGGGAGGAATAGTGCCCCGTCATTGGTGTCAGTGGGAGGAATAGTGCCCCGTCATTGGTGTCAGTGGGAGGAATAGTGCCCCGTCATTGGTGTCAGCGGGAGGAATAGTGCCCCGTCATTGGTGTCAGCGGGAGGAACAGTGCCCCGTCATTGGTGTCAGCGGGAGGAACAGTGCCCCGTCATTGGTGTCAGCGGGAGGAACAGTGCCCCGTCATTGGTGTCAGCGGGAGGAATAGTGCCCCATCATTGGTGTCAGCGGGAGGAATAGTGCCCCATCATTTGTGTCAGCGGGAGGAATAGTGCCCCATCATTGGTGTCAGTGGGAGGAATAGTTCCCCATCATTGGTGTCAGCGGGAGGAACAGTGCCCGTCATTGGTGTCAGCGGGAGGAACAGTGCCCCGTCATTGGTGTCAGCGGGAGGAATAGTGCCCCATCATTGGTGTCAGTGGGAGGAATAGTGCCCCATCATTTGTGTCAGCGGGAGGAATAGTGCCCCATCATTGGTGTCAGTGGGAGGAATAGTGCCCCATCATTGGTGTCAGTGGGAGGAATAGTTCCCCATCATTGGTGTCAGTGGGAGGAATAGTGCCCATCATTGGTGTCAGTGGGAGGAACAGTGCCCGTCATTGGTGTCAGCGGGGGAGGAATAGTGCCCCATCATTGGTGTCAGCGGGAGGAATAGTGCCCCATCATTGGTGTCAGCGGGAGGAATAGTGCCCCATCATTGGTGTCAGCGGGAGGAATAGTGCCCCATCATTGGTGTCAGCGGGAGGAATAGTGCCCCATCATTGGTGTCAGTGGGAGGAATAGTGCCCCATCATTGGTGTCAGTGGGAGGAATAGTGCCCCATCATTGGTGTCAGGGAGGAATAGTGCCCCATCATTTGTGTCAGTGGGAGAAATAGTGCCCCATCATTGGTGTCATTGGGAGGAATAGTTCCCCATCATTGGTGTCAGTGGGAGGAATAGTGCCCCATCATTGGTGTCAGTGAGTGGAAGGAATAGTGCCCCATCATTGGTATCGGTGGGAGGAATAGTGCCCCATCATTGGTATCAGTGGGAGAAAGAGTGCCCCATCATTGGTGTCAGTGGGAGGAATAGTGCCCCATTATTGGTGTCAGTGGGAGGAATAGCATCCCATCATTTATGTCAGTGGGAGAAATAGTGCCCTATTGTTGGTGTCAGTGGGAGGAATAGTGTCCCATCATTGGTGTCAGTGGGAGGAATAGTGCCCCATCATTGGTGTCAGTGGGAGGAATAGTTCCCCATCATTGGTGTCAGTGGGAGGAATAGTTCCCCATCATTGGTGTCAGTGGGAGGAATAGTGCCCAATCATTGGTGTCAGTGGGAGGAATAATGCCCCATCATTGGTGTCAGTGGGAGGAATAGTGCCCAATCATTGGTGTCAGTGGGAAGAATAGTGCCCCATCATTGGTGTCAGTGGGAGGAATAGTGTCCCATCATTGGTGTCAGTGGGAGGAATAGTGCCCCATCAATGGTGTCAGTGGGAGGAATAGTGCCCCATCAATGGTGTCAGTGGGAGGAATAGTGTCCCATCATTGGTGTCAGTAGGAGAAATAGTGCCCCATCATTGGTGTCAGTGGAAGGAATAGTGCCCCATCCTTGGTGTCAGTGGAGGAATAGTGCCCCATCATTAGTGTCAGTGGGAAGAATAGTGCCCCATCATTGGTGTCAGTGGGAGGATTAGTGCCCCATCATTGGTGTCAGTGGGAGGAATAGTGCCCAATCATTGGTGTCAGTGGGAGGAATAATGCCCCATCATTGGTGTCAGTGGGATGAATAGTGCCCTATTGTTGGTGTCAGTGGGAGGAATAGTGCCCCATCATTGGTGTCAGTAGGAGGAATAGTGCCCCAACTGCCGCTCACTGGATATTTTCTCTTCTTCGGACCATTCTTTGTAAGCCTAGAGATGGTTGTGCGGGGAAATTCCAGTAGATCAGCAGTTTCTGGAATACTCAGACCAGCCCGTTTGGCACCAACAACCATGCCATTTTCAAAGTCACTTATATCCCCTTTCTGCCCCATTCTGATGCTCAGTAGTCGTCTTCACCACGTCTAGATGCCTAAATGCATTGAGTTGCTGCCATGTGATTGGCTGATTAGCAATTTGTGTTACCAAGCAATTGAACAGGTGGACCCAGGGGCGGACTGACCATTTGGAAACTCAGGCACTGCCCGAGGGTCCGGGGTCAGTAAGGGGGCCCCATGAGATGCCCCTGGTACCTTTCATAGGCTTTTTGGGTGTGGTTTGAGTTTGGGCGAGGACACAGGGTCCCCATAATCCCCTATTGCCCGGGGGGCCCCATGAGATGCCCCTGGTTCCTTTCATAGGCTTTTTTTGGGTGTGGTTTGAGTTTGGGCGAGGACACAGGGTCCCCATGATCCCCTATTGCCCGGGGGGGCCCCATGAGTTGTCAGTCCGCCCCTGGGTGGACCTAATAAAGAGGCTGCTGAGTGTATATAGTGACGTTTCAGAGATGCATTAATGCAGACGGGTAAAGTTAATAATCGGCTCACTTTAGGCTGAGCGAAGGTTTGACTTTTAACCGCTTGCCGCCCTGCCACTGTGTATATACGTGTGCAGGGCGGCAGTGGAGCGCAAAACCACGTTTAAAAACGGGTTCCGCGCTCCCGACACTTTCGCCGGCAGGGGGGGCGCGCGCGCGCGCTCCCGCCGACCCGCGGGTGACACTATTTGATCCAGGAGGGATCAATCATTAGATTTCAGCCAGTGATTTCTGGCTGAAATCACATGATCGGTCCCTGTCCTATCCTGTCCTGTGTTGACATACACAGGGCAGGATATGATGTCATTCTTCTCTGCCTGGACACATTCCGTTCCAGACAGAGAAGAAGACATCCAAAAAGTGAGTACACAAGCACTACACTACAGTTAGAACACTCTAGGACACATTTAACCCCCTGATCGCCCCCCCCCCCCCTCCAGTTAACCCTTCACTGCCCTGTCACCAGTGTTACTGATCAGTGAAGCGATTTTTACTGATCAGTGTCGCTGGCGACTTTCGATAGAGTTAGCGCCCCTCCCAGATAGCGCCAGCTTGCCCGCCAGTACACCAGTAATCCCGTTTAACCCCTTGATCGCCCCCCCCCCTCCAGTTAACCTCTTCACTGCCCTGTCACCCAGTGTCACTGATCAGTGAACCAATTTTTACTGATCACTGTATCAGTGTCGCTGGCGACTTCCGATAGAGTTAGCGCCCCTCCCAGATAGCGCCAGCTTGCCCGCCAGTACATCAGTAATCCCGTTTAACCCCTTGATCGCCCCCCCCCCCCTAGTTAACCCCTTCACTGCCCTGTCACCAGTGTCACTGATCAGTGAACCAATTTTTACTGATCACTGTATCAGTGTCGCTGGCGACTTCCGATAGTGTTAGCGCCCCTCCCAGATAGGGCCAGTTTGCCCGCCAGTACACCAGTAATCCCGTTTAACCCCTTGATCACCCCCCCCCCCCTCCAGTTAACCCCTTCACTGCCCTGTCACCAGTGTCACTGATCAGTGAACCAATTTTTACTGATCACTGTATCAGTGTCGCTGGCGACTTCCGATAGTGTTAGCGCCCCTCCCAGATAGCGCCAGTTTGCCCGCTAGTGCACCAGAAATCCCATTTAACCCCTTGATCGCCCCCCCCCAGTTAACCCCTTCACTGCCCTGTCACCAGTGTCATTGATTACAGTGAACAGATTTTTACTGATCACTGTATTAGTGTCACTGGTGACTTCCGATAGTGTTAGCGCCCCTCCTAGATAGCGCCAGTTTGCCCGCTAATGCACGGGATTTTTTTTACCAAAAACATGGAGCAGAATACATTTTGGCTTAAATTTATGACTAACTTTGAGTTTACGATATATTTTTTATAGCTGAAAGTAGAAAATATTGTTTTTTTTTTTTCAAAATTTTTGTGTTTTTTTTTGTTTATAGCGCAAAAAATAAAAAGCGCACAGGTGATCAAATACCACCAAAAGAAAGCTCTATTTGTGTGAAAAAAAGGACGTAATTTTCGTTTGGGTGCAGCATTGCATGACCGCGCAATTATCATTTGAGTTAGTGCAGCGCTGTATAGCAAAAAAAGGCATAAATTACAGTATCTATACCATAGTTTGTAGATGCTATAACTTTCACACAAAGCAATCAATATACACTTATTGGGATTTTTTTTTACCAAAAACATGGAGCAGAATACATTTTGGCTTAAATTTATGACTAACTTTGAGTTTACGATATATTTTTTATAGCTGAAAGTAGAAAATATTGTTTTTTTTTCAAAATTTTCGTGGTTTTTTTTGTTTATAGCGCAAAAAAATAAAAAGCGCACAGGTGATCAAATACCACCAAAAGAAAGCTCTATTTGTGTGAAAAAAAGGACGTAAATTTTGTTTGGGTATAGCATTGCATGACCGCGCAATTATCATTTGAATTAGTGCAGCGCCAAACAGCAAAAAAAGGCCTGGTCATTAAGGGGGGTAAATCCTCTGGGGCTCAAGTGGTTAAGTTCCATTCATAGACAATGGAATCATCAATGCTGGATATACAGAAACGCTACAAAAGTTGTATTTATTCCCAGAAACCTCCTCGTCCTTCACAAGCCAGGCCAGTGATTGCCGTACATGAAGGGGATTGTTTTAGGGTTCTGGCCGATATTGCTGCACAAACAAGTTTTATCCAGTTGAGCAAAGAAAAAAAAAAAATCAATACATGGCCGCCATATTTCAACAAAAGCCTGCTGAGTCGGGATTATTGTTGTACAAGTTTTGTGATTGTAGAACGGAGGATCATCTTAACGGGTTCTGTTTGACGCAACAAGAAAATTACACCACAAAATATCTGTCAGAGGAAGAAAAAACGTTCCATTTTTAATTCGGCGAACAAAAGAAAAGAGAGTCTTCTGCCTAAATCAGGGATTTTATGAGCAGTTTAGGTTGGTAGCAAATCATATAGAAAGGAGTAAAAGTCTGCAATATTGGGGCTCATATCACAACTGGAAAAATCTGCATTCCAGATGTGTTGTGGGGTGAAAATACAATCCAAGTTCATTGAATTTATACACACTATATTGCCCCCAGTATTGGGCTGCCGGCCTTTCCACACACATGACCTTTAATGGCATCCCAGTCTTAGTCTGTAGGGTTCAATATTGAGCTGCCGGCCTTTCCACACACATGACCTTTAATGGCATCCCAGTTTTAGTCTGTAGAGTTCAATATTGAGTTGGCACCGCCTTTTCCACACACATGACCTTTAATGGCCCCCCAGTCTTATGCAGGCCATAGACGGGGAGAAAACGGCCGATTTTTCTTTTAAAAAACAAAAAATCGGTTGTTCAAGCGGCCAACGTTACCAGCAATGGTAAAAAAAAAATCGGCCGATTTTCATCCCGTCTACAGCTGGCAAAAAGTGTCCCTGCAGAGAGCTCCGCTATTTCTTTGACAGTTCCTTGACATTTACAGCGGTTGCAACAATGTATCTATTTGTATCCATTTAGGATACAGATGTTTTTATTTGGAAACAAATAGATACAATGTTGCAACCGCTGTAAATGTCAAGGAACTGTCAAAGAAATAGCGGAGCTCTCTGCAGGGACACTTTTTGCCGGACTGGAATTCTTCTTCTTCTTTCTTCATCATCCTCTTCTTCTTCTTCATCATCATCATCCCCTTCTTCATCATCCTCTTCTTCTTCTTCATCCTCTTCTTCTTCATCCTCTTCATCTTCTCTTCTTCATGTTTCTTCTTCATCATCATCCTCATCTTCTTCTTCTTCTCTTCTTCTTCTTCTTCTTCTTCTTCTTCTCCTCTTCTTCTTCTTCTTCTTCTTCTTCTTCCTCTTCTTCTTCTTCTTCTTCTTCTTCTTCCTTCTTCTTCTTCTTCTTCTTCTTTTTCTTCTTTTTGTCTTCCTCTTGCAGGTCACTGCGATTTTCTGCTCTTGCCGCGAAAATCGGCCTATCGGCAAAATCGGCCGATTTTTTTTCCAATTTTACTGATGAAAAAAATCTGCCAAAATACCGAAAAACGGCAGAACAAATAGCCCACTAACGATCCGAAAATCGGCTGATTTTATTTTCGGTCGAAAAATCGGCCGATTTTCGACCCATCTATGGCCTGCATTAGTCCATAGGGTTCAATATTAAGTTGGCCCCGCCCTTTCTTTCACACACACATGACCTTTAATGTCCCCCCAGTCTTAGTCCGTAGGGTTCAATATTGAGTTGGCCCCGCCCTTTGCAGCTATAACAGCTTCAACTCTTCTGGGAAGGCCGTCCACAAGGTTTAGGAGGGTGTCTATGGGAAGGTTGGACCATTCTTCCAGAAGCACATTTGTCAGGTCAGGCACTGATGTCGGGGGAGGAGGCCTGGCTCGCAGTCTCCGCTCTAATTCACCCCAAAGGTGTTCTATGGGGTTGAGGTCAGGACTCTGTGCAGGACAGTCAAGTTCCTCCACCCCAAACTGGCTCCTCCATGTCTTTATGGACCTTGCTTTGTGCACTGGTGCGCAGTCATGTTGGAACAGGAAGGGGCCATCCCCAAACTCTTCCCACAAAGTTGGGGGCATGAAATTGTCCAAAATGTCGCCTTAAGACATCCATTCACTGGAACTAGGAGGCCAAGTCCAACCCCTGAAAAAAACCCCCACACCATAATCCCCCCTCCACCAAATTTTACACTTGGCACAATGCAATCAGGTAGGTACTGTTCTCCTGGCAACCACCAAACCCAGATACATCTATCGGATTTCCAGACAGAGAAGCGTGATTGGTCACTCCAGAGAACACCCCTCCACTGCTCTAGAGTCCAGTGGCGGCATGCTTTACACCACGGCATCCGACACTTTGCATTGCACTTGGTGATGGAAGGCTTGGATGCAGATGCTCGGCCATGGAAACCCATTCCATGAAGCTCTCTGCACTGTTGTTGGGCTCATCTGAAGGCCACACCAAGTTTGGAGGTCTTTAGCTATTGATTGTGCAGGCAGTTGGCGACTTCTGCGCACTGTGCGCTTCAGCATGTGCTGACCCCGCTCTGTCATTTTAGGGGGCTTACCACTTTGTGGCTGAGTTGCTGTTGTCCCAGGTTGGTTTTCACAACTCTACAAGCTGTGGCTATTTCGCCTTCTCCTGACCATGGAGGACCATAGAACCATCGGTAGTAGGATGGGGTGGAGGCCTAATCTGCATATTCATGGGGGGTCCGCCCAAACCAGAAGGTACTGGTAGAGTGGTGAACTGGCCTATAAATATGGGGGAGTCAGGTTGACAGGGGAGTTGGATGGAAGATGGAGTGGTAAGGAGACTGTCGAAGTCTAGGAGGAGTCCCCTGGGTCTGGGGAGGAGAGGCCTCCAGGCTGGGCTCAGGCTGGCTCAAGAGGATACCTTCTGCGGAGAGGCCTGGGTGGGATCAATGCTTGGAGCAGCAGAGACAGCACAGCAGCATTCTCTGGGATCTACAAGGGGAAAGACTGCCACACGTAGCAAGCTTTCTAAGGACAGCATTGGGCTAAACCCTTTATCCTTGTCCCGAGAGATCTTTCGAGAAGCCAGGAGGGATGGTAGTTTCTGCAGGCCAGGGAGCTGGGAGCAGCTCCATAGGGAGAGAGAGAACATCTCTGCAGGTAGCTACAGAAAGTAAGGAAAGGATTCTCAGGACGCATCTGCTTCAAGGACCTTTCTGTGCTTGGAAATATCAGCTGGTATGCAGGAAGGACTGGGGAGGGCACTGGAGCAGCACTTCTGTGAGTTGAAGCAGACTCTGGAATAGGAGAAGGAGGCAAGAAGGCGCTTCTAAGGGCAGTAAGATCCGGGCATTATTGTAAAAACACTTACATGATATGTAGTGATAACAGGCTCATCATAAACGTGTGGTGCAGGGCTCTTGTCACTGATACTGTGTACCCAAGTCCGCTGTGTTGGCCAGCAGCTGCAGGGAGATCTCCGGGTATTGTGGCAAGATGGCCATCGCTTCGGAATGCACTCCGTCTGCATGGAGCGCAAGGACCGGAAGTGATGGCAAAGGGGCGGTGACGCTTTTCGGAGCATACCTGAATTGCCCCTTCATCAAGACACCAGTGCCATCATCTTCTTCTGGTAGTACAGACTTGTTGTACAATCAAAGTGTAGATGAAAGCATGGCCTTACACCTCAACATTTCTGTCTCCTGAATACCGCACCTCTATGATTAAACCCAATGTGGGTGAAACGTGTCAGAGAGGTGTGACCAATGGGTGGGGTCAGAGAGGTGTGACCAATGGGTGGGGATCTGAACTGAAGCCCATATTTCATTTACCATTGGAGTTGAATATAGTGTACCTGCAGGGGCACATCTACCGAGAGGCAAACAAGGCATTTGCCTTGGGCGGCATTCTTTAGGGGAGGGGGCACCGCCCAGGCCAGTGGTGTACAATCCATGGGTGCAGGGTGTTCGCTGAACACGGGCCTCCCAACATACACTGCACCCATAGATGATACTGTCAGGCACTACAGCTGTGACAGGGGTTACGTTTTCCCACATACAGTGTCTCCTCTGCTGGCCCCGTCCCCTTCTGCCCCTCCTGTGCCGGTCCCACCCCTTTAGCTTAGTTAGTCTTTCCTGGTGACATGCTGTTCCCCTCCCCGGGGCGACTGCTTAGTGATTCTGCTCTGCCTGGTAAGTAGTGTGCTCTGGTGCCAAGGTGTCCTGCCCTGAGCCAGACTCCCCCTCCCCCCACCTATGGCAACTTTCCCTTGATGTCTCAGCTGCTACAGAACTTCTTGGAAGGGGGGGGACTGCTGGGTGTTGTAGTGTAGGGCAGTAATTGACAGCTCTGGGGTTCCCAAACCCCATATACCCCCCTTCCCTCTCCCTACCTCTCCACCGTAAACAACAACCCCCTCCCCACCTCTCCACCCTAAACAATAACCCCCCTCCCCACCCTAAACAATAAGCCCCACCTACCTTGCCACCCTAAACAATAACCCCCCCTCACTCTAAACAATAACCCCCTCCCCACCCTAAACAATAACCCCCCTCCCCACCCTAAACAATAAGCTCCGCCTACCTTGCCACCCTAAACAATAACCCCCACTCACTCTATACAATAACCCCCTCCCTACCTCGCCACCCTAAACAATACCCCTCTCGTCTAGAGTGGAGAGCTCTAAAAGGGAGAGGTGGAGCCTAAAGAGGAAAGGGTGAAGTTTACAGCTGAAGGGGAGGATCTTAAATAGGAGGAGGTGGGTCAAACTTAGATAGGGGGCGCCCAATTTTAGTCTTGCCTAGGGCAGCACAAAACCAAAATACACCAATGGGTATCTGCGTGCCATATAAGATTTGTGTCCTGGTCGAGGCCCCTAATGAAGGGCCACTGGCAAAGCCAGCCCCTGTGGAGCCCCAAAGACTTATTGCTTAGTTATCCCATGTTAACCGTGCTGTTCCCAGGCCAATTAAATACACAATCAGCTGCCGTGAGATAAGGAAAGCTACACTAATGGCTGCTACAATTGATGCACATCAGATCTATACCAGAATGGAGGCTTTTTGTTTTCATGGGCATACATCAAAGATCTCTGAATTTTCTTGATGACCCTTGCATGTTTTTTAACTGCACCAATAAAGACCAACAAATGAAGACCTTCACCGATCGCATCTATTCAGACGGTAAATTCTTGCCCCCGGTACATGACTACTCTATCCCAGACAATGATTCAACTGATTTCATTACAAGACCAAACACTGAGCTCTACATCCGAAGGACAAACCACGCTGGCTGGTTAATTGGCTTCTACTTGAGTTAACTATTGATAAAGTATAATTGCAAGGACTTTAATACAAAAAATGTAACACTTCCTTGACTTCATGAATAAATACAGTAAATACCCTTTTTCTACAGACATTCACATCAATAGCAAGTAACAATATGAATATAAAATACATAATAATATATTCAGTGCAACATGTTCTGTATAGGGAGATCGCCCGTCTTATTACGTCCGATGCTTCTAATATACAATGCCTTGAAAAAGTCTTCCTACTGCTTAACATTTTCCGCATTTTGTCAAGTTACAACCAAAAACGTCAATGTAATTTATTGGGATTTTATGTGATGGACCAACACCAATACAAATGCCGCCACACTGTTCACAGATTTATTGGTCGCAAATGTTGGAAACCATTTCTCATTTTCCTTCCACTTCACAATTATGAGCCACTTTGTGTCGGTCTATCACATCCGATTCCAAGAAATACATTGACAGTTCTGGTTGTAACATGACAACATGGGGAACATTTCAGGGGGAGGGGGACTTTTTCAAGGCAGTGTATTTTATCTAAACTGTTCTGTTTTACGTTACAAAATATTACTATTACTTCTACGGCCACCATAGCTCCTAGACAATAGACTTTATATAAAACCGGGAAAGGTGAAGTAAAGATACATTTTTATACTGTATATAACAGAGACATATATTTGAGAGAACTGTCCCATATAAAGGCATAAAGAACATCAATACATGTCCATGTAAAGTTTACCATATAAAACAACATAAAGATGAGAGAAAAAGAAAAAAAAAAAAAAAGGGAGAAAAATAAGAAGTGAACATAGAAAGAAAGGGAAGATAGAAAAGAGTCATGAGTCGGGACAGACAAGTGGCGGAACAAGAATGGCCCCACTCCAAAGAGGCCCAGAGGTGGCATCCCAAATATATAGATTGAAAGCAAGTACACTGATACGATACTGTCAGGAATCAGGGTATGACCAGAGGTGTGTGGACTGACACAGGGAAACGCAGGCTTCAGATATGTTATAAACAATATAGTTTATTAAGACTAACAATACAAAACGCAGTGCAAAACTAAACATAAACACAGTGCAAACAAACCAAACCACCCACCGATAACAATACATACAATGCAAGAGTCGTCAGGCAGGCCGGGTCAGTAGCAAACGGGCAAACGGAGTACCAGGAACAGGCGGGAGAGTGGTCGGGGTCACAAGCTGGGTTCAGTAACTCACGGGCAGCACGGTGCAGAGGGTCAGGCAGAGAATGGTCGGGGTCACAAGCCAGCGATCAAACAGGAGAAGTCAGCAGAGGTCAGGATCAGGCAGGGTCGGCAACAAGTCAGACAGGAACAGGAATACAGGATACAAGGTTCAGGGGCTCATGGAAAAACACACACACCAAGGCCCTGACTGTGAGTCTGGCCATTCCTTAAATGCAACCCCTGTAATCAGCTTCAGGTGTTTGGCTGACTGCAGGGGGGAGTCTCTGATTGCCGAGAGCACCCGCTGGCCAGCCCTGGTACTGCAGCCCACAAGGCAGGTGAGTCCCACCATTATTGGCAAGTCCATTCCTGACAGATACAGACCACCGTGGGTCCACCCACCTGAACAGGCGAAGTCTAAGGAGGCACAGTAGGAGCACACAACTCCTGAAGGGTCGAGGAGGAGGAGAAATGGAGCCAGACCAACCATAACAATTTATATTTTTCATAGGTATCATTGGAAAACGCCAACATCTCTTCCATTCTCATGATATCATTAACCGCCGAAACCCATAACGGTAAGGGGGGGGGGGGTGGCGATTTCCAGAAAAGAGGTATCAACTGGCGTGCCACAGACAGGAAGAAACGTAATAAGTACTCTTACGTGCGCCAGCAAGCCAGGTAAGATAGAGAGAAGGGCAATCTCCGGCGATGAGGTCAAGGACTCACCATAGATTATATTATAGACCAGGGGCGGACTGACTATTTGGACACTCGGGCACTGCCCAAGGGCCCGGGGTCAGTAGGGGGCCCCATGAGATGCCTCTGGTAGCTTTCATAGCTTTTTTTGGGTGTGGTTTGAGTGTGGGCGAGGACGCAGGGGCCTCATGATCCCCTATTGCCCGGGGGGCCCCATGAGTTATCAGTCCGCCCCTGTTATAGACTTCAAAAATGTGGGACCAAAAGGGTCGAATTTTATCACAATCCCACCACATATGGGACTGAGTGCCCACAGCCGTATTACAACGCCAGCAAAGATTGGGTGTAGAAGGGAACATCTTATGAAGGGAATAGGGATCCCTATACCATCTGGAGAGGAGCTTAAAGCTCTTTTCCTGAGAGTAGCAAGATATGGAGGATTTATGGGTGAAGTGGATGATGTAAACCATTCCTTATCAGATACTATATCTTTACCAATATCCCGTGACCATGCCCCGGTGAAGGGTGGAAGTTCAGAATGAATTGCTGCGTGTAATATCCTATAAAGGGAAGCCAGAACATGTCTCGAAGGTTCAGAAAGGGAACACAACTGCAACTCAGTAAGTGGACGATGAATTTGAGAAGTGGAATGAAACAATTGAGTACTGACGTGATACTTTTTTTATTTGCACTAACATACAATTTTGAGGACAAGCTTTCGGGGAATGTCCCCTTCTTCAAGGTCCAGGCAGTACTATTTCACAAAAAATTCTGCTAAAACTTTGTAGTAGTACTGCCTGGACCTTGAAGAAGGGGACATTCCCCGAAAGCTTGTCCTCAAAATTGTATGTTAGTGCAAATAAAAAAAGTATCACGTCAGTACTCAATTGTTTCTGTCGCAAATCCACTAATACGGCTACAATCACCTCAAGAAGTGGAATGTAAATGTTTACAAAACGAGGATAAAATGTAAAGCAGTCAGCCAATCCCTGGGGCCGCCCGGGAGGAGAGGGAGACCTGTCTGAGGGTGGATAAAGTCCTGAGCAACCGGCCAAGAGGCACAGGCAAAGGGACCTGTCAGGAATGGACTCGCCATGGTGGTGGGACTCAACTGCCTTGTGGGCTGCAGTACCAAGGCTGGCCAGCGGGTGCTCTCAGCAGCCTAGAATCTCACTCCTGCAATCAGGCCATCACCTGAGGCTGATTGCAGGAGGTGTATTTAAGCAGGACCAGGCCTGTGATCAGTGCCTTTGTGTTGTTTCCCATGAGCCCCTGTACCTTGTATCCTGTGTTCCTGTTCCTCTGCCTATCTGATTTGTTGCCGACCCTGCCTGATCCTGACCTCTGCTGACTTCTCCTGCTCTGACTCCTGGCTCGTCCCTGACTATTCTTCTGCCTACTCCTATGCTGTTTGACCTCTTCTTGCTGTACCTTGGCTCGTGACCCGTTTACTCTTTGCCTGCTGCTTTGTACTGATCTACCTCCACCGTTACCGACCCGGCTTGTCTGACTACGCTACACTCCATACTGTCATCCATCCATCCCGCATGGATCCAGTCACTACTGTCAGAACCTGCCAGCCCCTTCACATCAGGTTTTCCCCCCGTACATACCCTCAGCGGACCCCTCTAGGGGGCCACGACCTTGTCTCAGTCCTGCGCCAAGTCCATCCCCACCATCAGGGGCTCTAGTGAAAAGGCAGACTGGGGCTTAGACTCCGCGCCCTGGGGAATCCTGTTCTGTGGGTCACTAGAGATCCCGCTGGGCGGTGCCTGACAGTACCTTACAGCCTGCCTGACCATTCCACCTCTCCAGCCTGACTATGCCTGTGTTCCAGAAGCCTGCTGTTTCCCTGTGTCAGTCCACACATCTCTGGTCATACCCGGATCCCTGACAGGACCCATCACAGAGAATCCTGTCCCGTGGGGGGAAAGAAGGATTATCAAAAAGGGGGGATAAAGGGGAAGGATTGGAGGACAAAGGGGTAAGGAGACCACGTTTATACCACAAACGCAAAGTTGCCACAGTCAAGGGGGACAGGCCAGGTAGGTGCTGAAGGGCACAGTTGTAACCCCAAAAGAGGGCTCGTACGTCACTCTGGGATAGGTCGTGTTCTATAATACAGGATGCTTTAACAAGGGTCTGGGGAACCAGTCAAGTGGCCCTATAATACAACTCAAAATCAGGTAAACCCACTCCACCCCTAAGCTTCGGATAAGTGAGCAGCTTGTATTTTAATCTCGAGAAACCTTGATGCCAAATAAACCTGATTGATAAAGAATGCAAAGAGAGAAAGAATCTCTTGGACACAGAAACCGGGACAGTCTGGAAAATGTATAGTAATTTCGGGAGAGTTTCCATCTTAAGGGTATTAATGCGTCCCAACCAGAGCAAAGAGGAGGTTCCCCACAAAGCCAAGTCTTTGCGGATATGCGTAAGTAAGGGCAAATAATTAAGCAAGTAAAGTGCAGGTTCAGAAGAAGTCATAATCCCGAGATACGAGCTAGCCTCAGGGCGCCATTGAAGAGAAAAGTTGGAGCGAAGGTGTGACCGCACGCAGTCAGGTAGAGATATATTCAATGCCTCCGTCTTCGAGATGTTAGGTTTAAAGTTACTGAACGAACCGAATCTGTGGAACTCATGAAGGAGGCTAGGGAGAGAAATGAGTGGCTGTTGCATATAATTAGAGTTCGTCTGCATAAAGAGAAAGTTTATGATGCGAGGAGGGGGTACGAATGCCTAGAATAGAATCGTTAGCCCGTATAGCCCGCGCAAGATGCTCCATGACCAAAACAAAAAGTAGGGGAGACAGAGGGCAGCCCTGTCTGGTACCATTCGAGATAGAAAAGGACGAAGAGGCCGTACCATTCAGAAGAACCAACGCCGTGGGGGTGAGAGTAAGGGACCTAATCTTAGTTATGAACCGCGGACCCAGACCTATCTGCTCTAGGGCAAGGCGCAGGAAACGTCAATCGACTCGATCAAATGCCTTCTCAGCATCGAACGAGAGAAGGCAAGCCTTCAGATGGTGTTGTTTGATGTAGGAGACGAGGTGGATTGTTGTAGTAGTATTGTCCCGGGAAGGAACCCTACCTGATCATGATGGATCAAGGCTGGGAGGAACGGAGAAAGACGGTTCGCCATGACAATTTTTTGTAATGTTCATCAAGGATGTTCTGTTTTACGCAATAACACGCTAAGCCATTACCCTTCCTGAGTAGATATAAAAACACTTTAACTGGGAAATGAAGTCTCCCTGGCAACACTAACTGGGCGCTCCTTGGCATCACAGAATGTTCTGTTCTCCAAAACTTCAGTTCCCAGAATGTCTGCTGGAGTGGTAATGGGCTCAATTAACCTCAATTAGTTCCAAGTCACGGGACAAAAGATGTAATTAGATATTGTTAGGGGGGTGGTGGGGAAAAAAAATCCAGGAACGTGGTTGGTGGTATTGTTGCATTTAATGCGCACTAGTCAAGAACAAAGCGCATATAACCGGAGCCCTCGCCAGGCTAGCCGGAAAAAACAACATAATTCTCCCAATGTTAATGGATTTTTCACAATGCTGTTATTTAGAATACCCTGTACTTGAGTTCTGACCTCATTATTAGACGCATTTGTGACAGCTGCAAAAGATGAAAAACAAAAGCCCACTTATTCCTTGGGTAAGGTCATGCTGGATTGCCGGCCAGGCCAGTAGAACATTTAACGGGCAACTCTGAAGAAAAGCTTAGTTCAAAAACAGACACTCCGGAATGGAAATTGAAAAAAAAACTAAACAGCGCGTTAAAAACAGCCATTTTGTCACGGGAAATCAATATCGAGTCTGACTTTTAGGCTTCCATGTACAATCACTCACGCCTCGGTGATTCTGATTAATTCCACTAATTCTTGGCTTTTGATGGGTTGTACTGATAATTGAATCAGGAGAATCCTTGATTTGTTAATTGTTGATACAAATGAATATCTTGGCATGCAGATCCATCTTCTTCCTGTGAAGAATTAACCAACCTAGGAAGCCAAGGAGTCCTGGTTCGTGAACTGCAAACAGGACAGATCTGCATGCTTGTATTCATATATAAATACACGGTGTTGCTCTAAAAAATTGTAAGTCAATCAATATCAAATAAATATATAAATTCGGTTTCCACAAATAAATAAAAAATATAAATTATAATACACTTAAAACTGTGTAAATCCAACAAAGTCACACTTTCACCGCAGAAAGTGAAGTAGCCTCCCTGGAGGTATTCCCGAGTGTAGCTCGGGGGTAGAGTTTCAGTACCAAAAGCGGTAACCCCTCCCCGAGCTACACTCAGGCTTACCATGCGGCGTTGCTCCGGGATCTGTTCTTCACTTACCTTGTCCTGTGTTCCCGCGATGTCCCCCCTGCAGTGTCCCCTGTATTCTCCTCCGGCGGATGCCGGCATCCGTCTTCCGGGTT
>CATNWA010016488.1:165000-470041 GCA_951230385.1 Staurois parvus
CTTGGCACACTTTGGGCCCCTTAGTACCAACTGAGCATCATTTAAACACCACGGCCTACCTGAGTATTGTGTTGCTGACCATGTCCATCCTTTCATGACTCCAGTGTCCCCATCTTCTGATGGCTCCTTCCACCAGGATATTGTTCCATGTCGCAAAGCTCCAATCATCTCCAACTGGTTTCTGGAACATGACAATGAGGTCACTGGACTCCAATGGCCTCCACAGTCACCAGATCTCCATCCAATAGAACACCTTCGGGATGTGGTGGAACGGGAGATTCCCATCATGGATGTGCAGCCGACAAATCTGCAGCAACTGCGTGATGCTATCATGTCAATATGGAGCAAAATCTCTGAGGAACGTTTCCAACACCTTGTTGGATCTATGCCACGAAGAATGAAGGCAAAAGGGGGTCCAACCCAGGACTAGAGAGGTGGACCTCATAGAGTGGCCGGTGAGTGTAATCCTCAATATTTACTTTATAAAAAGATCTCTTTGTATCGCAGAGCCCAGAGCCCAGGTCAGGACTAGAACTGGCTGGTGTCTCTTCTGCCTATAGCAGCCATTATTTCCTTTGAGATAAACAGGCCTACCGGTACATGGTTGCTGCTCAGGTCTCGGATAGACATGTGCAATTCAATTAGTCCCAAATCGAAATTTGGATGAATTTCTAGTTATTCAGATGTATTCAAATTTTCCAAATTACAATAGTAATGAATTTAGACGAATCGGAATTAACTAAACAAAATTTCATCCAAAATTCAAATCGAATTCAAATTGACCCCGCATTCACTATATCTGGTCTCCCCGGACCCCGCATTCACTATATCTGGTCTCCCCGGACCCCGCATTCACTATATCTGGTCTCCCCGGACCCCGCATTCACTATATCTGCTCTCCCCGGATCCCGCATTCACTATATCTGCTCTCCCCGGACCCCGCATTCACTATATCCGCTCTCCCCGGACCCCGCATTCACTATATCCGCTCTCCCCGGACCCCGCATTCACTATATCCGCTCTCCCCGGACCCCGCATTCACTATATCTGCGCTCCCCGGACCCCGCATTCACTATATCTGCTCTCCCCGGATCCCGCATTCACTATATCCGCTCTCCCCGGACCCTGCATTCACTATATCCGCTCTCCCCGGACCCCGCATTCACTATATCCGCTCTCCCCGGACCCCGCATTTCCTACATCTGCTCTCCCCGGACCCCGCATTCACTATATCTGCTCTCCCCGGACCCCGTATTCACTATATCTGCTCTCCCCGGACCCCGCATTCACTATATCTGCTCTCCCCGGACCCCGCATTCACTATATCCGCTCTCCCCGGACACCGCATTAACTATATCCGCTCTCCCCGGACCCCGCATTCACTATATCCGCTCTCCCCGGACCCCGCATTCACTATATCCGCTCTCCCTGGACCCCGCATTTCCTATATCTGCTCTCCCCGGACCCCGCATTCGTTACATCCGCTCTCCCCGGACCCCGCATTCGCTACATCCGCTCTCCCCGGACCCCGCATTCATTATATCCGCTCTCCCCGGACCCCGCATTCACTATATCCGCTCTCCCCGGACCCCGCATTCACTATATCTGCTCTCCCCGGACCCCGCATTTCCTACATCCGCTCTCCCCGGACCCCGCATTCATTATATCCGCTCTCTCCCCGGACCCCGCATTCACTATATCCGCTCTCCCGGACCCCGCATTCGCTATATCTGCTCTCCCCGGACCCCGCATTTCCTACATCCGCTCTCCTCGGACCCCGCATTCACTACATCCGCTCTCCCCGGACCCCGCATTCGCTACATCCGCTCTCCCCGGACCCCGCATTCGCTACATCCGCTCTCCCCGGACCCCGCATTCGCTACATCCGCTCTCCCCGGACCCCGCATTCGCTACATCCGCTCTCCCCGGACCCCGCATTCACTATATCTGCTCTCTCCCACAGTATACAGAACATGGGAATGTAATTATTTTAGTAAATATAAATTGCTAAGCACCTTTTCTCATTAGCAGTGTATAGCAGTCTTGTGACTTCTATCAGTGTCCAGCAGAGCACTGGTTAAAGCTTGGAGGAGTTTTCTTTCTGCTCTAGGAGGATGCAGAACCTCTGACCTTTGGACAGAACTGATTGGCCCTGTGCTTAACACATGCACTCCCCCCCCAAAAAAAATACAACCACTCTAGCAATATACCTCAAACTGAGCATGTGCAGAGTGACTCCACACAATATGTGTTATCAGGAGATAAGAGGGGGCACTGGAAGAAGGCGAGGATCAGGGAAGACAGGATCAAACAGCATTTTTACACAATGCAGAGGATTAACCCCTTAGGTTTCACAGTGAGTATAACAAGCATGCTTTGCTGTATCTACAGACTGATTGGACTGTTGTGGGTTTTGTAACACTTTAAGTCCCAGCCTGAGGAGAGGAAGAGAGTGTTGCAGGAGGTGTAGCAATGGCTACAAGAAGATCAGCAAAGCTTTACTTATCAGTCAGAATACTGGAGAAAAAGTGATACAGAAATTTAACAAATATGTAACTGCAACCATCTCACAGAAACATCCAGGCCGTCCACAGAAATGAACACCTCGACAGGAGCATCTTCTGATGAGAAGGATTGAATAAAATTGCCATGCAAGTTCACTGCAGTTAGCTAGAGAAGTAGAAAGCCAAACTGGGGTGATTGTTTCCTGTGACACAATACAGCGTACACTGCAGAGGAATGGCATGCATTGGTGTCGTCCATGATGGAAGCCTCTCCTAAAGACCACGCACAAAAGAGCCCACCTAGAATTTGCCAGGGCCCATGCTTAAAATGAAGACTACTTGGACTCTGTACTCTGGAGGGATGAGACCAAGATAAAGGTTTTTGGAACTGATGGCTTCACAAAGGTGAGTAGTACAAAGACAAATGCATGGTGCCTACTGTGAAACATGGTGGTGGCAGTGTCCTTCTGTGGGGCTACATGAGTGCTGCTGGTGTCAGGGAGCTGCATTTCATTGATGGGCTCATGAATTCACAGATGTACTGCTCTGTATTGAAAGAGAAGATGCTCCCTTCACTCCATGCTCTTGGTCGTCGTGCACTTTTCCAACATGACAACGATCCAAAACACACATCTAAGGCCACTGCTGCTTTCCTGAAGAAGAATTGGGTGGAAGGGATTCCATGGCCAAGTATGTCTCCTGATCTGAACCCAATCCAACACCTATGGGGGAATTCTGAGACAAGCTGAGCATCGCTCTCCATCCAGCATCCAGGCTCTAAAAGAGGTCGTTCTTAAAGAATGGAAAGAGATCGATGTTGCAATATGTCGCCGACTTGTTCATTCCATGTCTAGAAGACTCGGTGCCGTCCTTCTAAATCATGGAGGTCGTACAGAGTATTAGATGGAGGAGTTCTTGTTGTGGGGGGGGGATTCATTTTTGCATCAACTAATTTGATTAAAACTGAAGATTTTGTCATCGACGTTCTATTATTAGCCTTACTGTCATGTCATGAGCCAAACAAATGTTCTAGAAAACTCAGTTTTTGTGAAAATTTTGGAGATTGTTCTTGTGTTCATTGAGATATCGATTAAAATCTTGCTTTTCAAAAGGACAAGTCTCTATACATCAGAGTGTCTTCTAGGAGAGCTCTCCAGCCTCTCCTGGTACACCACCCCAGACCCCAGATAAATCCTCTTCTTTACCCTGTTGGCTGGAGGATTCCCTGGGCAAGGGGATCCAAAGCTTCCACTTCAATGTAAGAGTCCAGGATGTACAGCTAGTCAGGTTTCCCACCAGAATGCTCTCTCAGGGGGTGTAGAATTACTCACTCAGTCCTTGCCTGTGAGCTGGCTTGGTTGGAGGCTGCCTTCAGGCCATTGCCGGGCTGTCTCCTTCCCTGGCTTCACAGGTGGTCCTCTCTCCAGGGACTGATGGGGCTGAGTGATCCTCCTTTCCAGGTCCCAGCCTGTAGATAGGCTCCTTCCCACTGGGCTGCCTCCCAGGCTCCTGCATCTCAGTCTTCCTCATTTCTTCCACCCGAGCAGGCTCAGTCATATTTAAGGGCTGTCCTGACCCCATGTCAAGCCTCCTGCCTGGGGATGGGTCAGGATCCCTTAAGTATGTAGATCAGCTCCTCCTCACCCCCGCCCAGGGGCAGACTGACAACTCATGGGGCCCCTGGGCAATAGGGGTTAATGGGGCCCGTGTCTTCACCCACACTTAAACTACACCCAAAAAAGCCTATGAAAGGTACAAGGGGCATCTCATGGGGCCCCCTACTGACCCCGGGCCCTCAGGCAGTGCCCGAGTTCCCAAATGGTCAGTCTGCCCCTGCCCCCACCCATTGCTTCTCCAAGTTTCTAGAGCGGGGGGGGTGGTATCAAGGAACTGATCTGCAGAGCGTCTCAGCCCTGACCTAAAATTGACCCTCTGACTCAGCCCAGGCTGCTACTCAGCCTTTCTAGCAGAAAAAAACATGTAACTAGCTCCCCCTTGCTATCTAGAGCGGTACTACACAGGGAGACTCGATCCACAGGGTATTTTTTTTACCAATTAACGTAGCTGGAAGCAGAAAGTTTTGGAATGAACTGGAGAGGTAGCCAAGAAAAAAATGGAAGAAATAAGTAAGGAAGTTGATTTTGATGCAAAAATTGGTAAACATGAATTCATGGAGCCTTCATATCCCTGACAACTAAGCCTCATAGATTTACCCACACTCCAATGCAAGACCATTCCTAATCATCAGAAACTGTTGACAGCTTAGGGGATGAGCCAAGCATGACAGGAATGAATCTCGGAAGAAAAAAAGACTAAGGAAAACCAATCTACTTATTATGGCTCACTTGTGTGAAACAGCCCAAGAAAAAACATCCATAAAGAAGAACAAGGTTATTGATGGAAGGTCTAACCAGGCAAAACCAAGAGGAGTCTGGAACCTCGAGCGGGCAAAGTACGGCTAGCACAGGCAGGCATTCCATCATGAGAGAGGAGGATGGGAAAACCGGAAACTGAAAAGATGAAGGAGAAACTGCTAAAAGAACTATTGCTTTGGGCCTGGAAAGATGTTCTTCTTCTATATGGTGTACTCTCATATGCCGCACACGATTGTGAAGATGGACATGATAAGACGTCATGGGCAACACACAACTATCAAATATAGAAGTGTCTCTGCTGCATGTAACTGCCATTCTCTGCCTATCACTGTTTCTCTTTCTCTCTGCTTTGCAAACATTTTTTAACCCATTCCTGGAAATCCTGCACACCGTAGAGTCTCCTGGGACCCCTGTACACTGCATCGTACTCAGTCCCTCAAAGCCTATGTGCAGATCTGCCCATTATCCCAGTGGCTGGCACCCCGTCGGAGACTCTCACTCACCTGGACTTGGCTGGTAGTAACTCAGGAAGCAGCCAACCCATCTCCACCCATCAAGTGGAGAAGACCTCCCATTCCTTAGACTGTTCTCCTCAGGGAGCCAAGTCATAGGCAGAGTAGGCTGTTGATGGGCTAGTGATGGGAAATCCAACATTTTTTACAGCTGTCACCAAACAGCTATTTGTGCTGCGGTTTGAAAAGTCCTGCATGCTGCATTTTTGGTGTGCTTTTAAAAACTGCAGCAATGATGCACCTCTCATTGAAGTCAATGGAAAACGCACCAAAATTGCACCCAGGGTTTGTTTTAGATGCATTTTTGGGGTCACCTGGCAAAAAATATGCTGGTTATTAAGGAGCGGACACTTGCCAGCCAGCAACCAATGAATAGCTGTTTGTTAATCGAGCTAGCACATGCCGGCTTCCTTAACAATTAGCAGGGATATACACAATGCCCCCACACAGCCTCCTTCCCTCAGATCCAACCTTCCCTTGCCTCCTCCCTTCATATCCGCCAGTCCGCCACCACCTCCCCTCAGATCAGACCTTCCCCTGCCTCCTCCCCTCAAATCATACCTTCCCCTGTCTCCTCCCCTCAGATCAGGCCTTCCCCTGGCTCCTCCCCTCAGATCTGGCCTTCTCCTGGCTCCTCCTCTCAGATCTGGTCTTGTCCTGACTCCTCCTCTCAGATCAGGCTTTTTCCTGCATCCTCCCCTTAGATCAGACCTTCCCCTGTCTCCTCCCCTCATATCTGCCCGTCCGCCACCACCTCCCCACAGATCAGGCCTTCCCCTGACTCCTTCCCTCAGATCAGGCCTTCCCCTGTCTCTTCCCTTCATATCCACCCTCCCCCACCTCCCCTCAGATCAGGCCTTCCCCTGGCCCCTCCCCTCAGATCTGACCTTCCCCTTGCTCCTCCCCTCAGATCTGCCCGTCCGCCACCACCTCCCCCCAGATTAGGCCTTCCCCTGACTCCTCCCCTCAGATCAGGCCTTTCCTTGTCTCTTCCCTTCATATCCACCCTCCCCCACCTCCTTCCCTCAGATCAGGCCTTCCCCTGGCCCCTCCCCTCAGATCTGACCTTCCCCTGGCTCCTCCCCTCAGATCTGCCCGTCCGCCACCACCTCCCCCCAGATTAGGCCTTCCCCTGACTCCTCCCCTCAGATCAGGCCTTCCCTTGTCTCTTCCCTTCATATCCACCCTCCCCCACCTCCTTCCCTCAGATCAGGCCTTCCCCTGGCCCCTCCCCTCAGATCTGACCTTCCCCTGGCTCCTCCCCTCAGATCTGACCTTCCCCTGCCTCCTCCCCTTATATCCGCACTACCCATAAGGATGTGGAGGAAAAACTCTGCAATAGTACACAGATTACCAAAAAAATGAACCAATGGCTTTTTCTCTTTACCCATATATGTGGCAGCAAGACAAGTGGACTTTAATGCCCAACTGCTGCACATACAGTCATGGCCAAAAAACTTGTCCCCCCCCCACCTGCATTTCTGTCAGATAACGCACCAATTCACCCAGAAAATAGCTGCAATAACAAATGTTTCGGCATTCTCGTGTTTCTTTCTTTGGTTTGTATCGGTGACACAAAAAAGTGGAGAAACAAAAAGTCAAATCTGACCCATTCCATGCAAAACCCCAGAAATGTACCGGACCAAATTATTGGCACCTTCTCAAAAGTGTAAGAAGTAATTGCATTCCAAGTGTGTGACGCTCCTGTAATTTGTCATTAAACTCCCCCGTATCCATGACCGGGCGCTGACAAAATAGAAATCACACCGACAACCGGGGACAATGGGGACAAATGGCCTCCACCTTTCTGTTGGGTGTCTCTGTGTGCCACATGGAGCATGGAGGAGAGAGAGAGCAGCAAAGAATTGTCTGAGGATTGGAGAAGAAACATTGTGGAAAAGCATGGACAAGCTCAAGTTGACAAGTTCATCTCCAGAGATCTTAATGTTCCTGTGTCCACTGTGCGCAACATTGTTTACAGCCCATGGCACTGTAGCTAATCTCCTTGGATGTGGACGAAAGAGAAAAAGTGTTCAAAGATTGCAATGAAGGATTGTTGGAATGGTGGCTTAAAAACCTCAATAACCTTCCACACAAATTTAAGCCGACCTTCAGGCACAGGGTACATCTGTGTCCACTCGCACCATACGTCACCATCTGAATGGAAAGGGATGCTATGGGAGGAGACCCAGGAGGACCCCACTACCGACACAGAAATATGATAGGAGACCCAGGAGGACCCCACTGCTGACACAGAAATATGGTGGGAGACCCAGGAGGACCCCACTGCTGGCACAGAAATATGGTAGGAGACCCAGGAGGACCCCACTGCTGACACAGAAATATGGTAGGAGACCCAGGAGGACCCCACTGCTGACACAGAAATATGGTAGGAGACCCAGGAGGACCCCACTGCTGACACAGAAATATGGTAGGAGACCCAGGAGGACCCCACTGCTGGCACAGAAATATGGGGGGAGACCCAGGAGGACCCCACCGCTGACACAGAAATATGGTAGGAGACCCAGGAGGACCCCACTGCTGACACAGAAATATGGTAGGAGACCCAGGAGGACCCCACTGCTGACACAGAAATATGGTAGGAGACCCAGGAGGACCCCACTGCTGACACAGAAATATGGTAGGAGACCCAGGAGGACCCCACTGCTGACACAGAAATATGGTAGGAGACCCAGGAGGACCCCACTGCTGACACAGAAATATGGAAGGAGACACAGGAGGACCCCACTGCTGACACAGAAATATGGTAGGAGACCCAGGAGGACCCCACTGCTGACACAGAAATATGGTAGGAGACCCAGGAGGACCCACTGCTGACACAGAAATATGGTAGGAGACCCAGGAGGACCCCACTGCTGACACAGAAATATGGTAGGAGACCCAGGAGGACCCCACTGCTGACACAGAAATATGGTAGGAGACCCAGGAGGACCCCACTGCTGACACAGAAATATGGAAGGAGACACAGGAGGACCCCACTGCTGACACAGAAATATGGTAGGAGACCCAGGAGGACCCCACTGCTGACACAGAAATATATGGTGGGAGACCCAGGAGGACCCCACTGCTGGCACAGAAATATGGTGGGAGACCCAGGAGGACCCCACTGCTGACACAGAAATATGGTAGGAAACCCAGGAGGACCCCACCGCTGACACAGAAACAGAAAAAAGCCAGATTGGAGTTTGCCAAAGCTTACCTGAGGAAGCCAAAATCCTTCTGGGAGAATGTGCTGGGGACAGACGAAACAATATGACAGTTATTTGGTAAAGCCCATCATTCTACCGTTTTCAGAAAAAGCAATGAGGCCTTTAAAGAAAAGAATCCAGTCCCTCCAGTCACACATGGTGGGGGGGACACTAATGTTGTGGGGTTGTTTTGCTGCTTCAGTTGGCCAACTGCGTCAAAGTAATCCCTCTATGGCCAGTCCTACTCTGCTCTGCCTACGCAAATGCTACTATGGGCACAATGCCAGCATAGGAGAAAAGACACAGTGGGGGAGAGCTACAAGGTTCAGGTCGGGCTACTGACCCAACAATACAACAAACAAGAGATCCCTGCGCTCAAATCCCAAAATCTAGTGCATGCATTTATCCATCAGGTGCTAAAGGAGTGTAACCGCATATTAACACAACCTTGTAGCTCTCCCCATTGTGTCTTTTCCCCTATGCTGGCATTGTGTCCACAGTAGCATTTGCATAGGCAGAGCAGAGTAGGACTGGCCATAGAGGGATTACTTTGACGCAGTTGGCAGCTTAAGCCTGTATTGCAATATTTGTGAACTAAATATCCCTATTTATTGCATAGTCTGCTTGAAAGGGTATATACCAGTGTGCAGAGGGCCCTTCAGAATTTCTGGTGTTAATATGTGGTTACACCCCTTTAGCGCCTGATGGATAAATGCATGCACTAGCTCTTGGGATTTGAGCACAGGGATCTCTTGTTTGTTTTGCTGCTTCAGGCACTGGATGTCTTGGCCGTGTACACGGCATTATGAAATCTTAAGACTACCAAAGAATTCTGGGGGGCAATGTAGGGCCCGGTGTCAGAAAGTTGGGTCTCCAGTGTCAGAGGTCATGGGTCTTCCAGCAGGGTAATGACCCAAAGCACACGTCACAAAGCCCCCAGAAATGGTGTCAGACAAAGTGCTGGAGAGGACTGAACTGGCCAGCAATGAGTACAGATCTCCATCCCATAGAGCTCCTGTGGAGAGATCTCAGACCAGCAGTTGGGAAAAGGAACCTTCCAATCTGAGAGACCCGGAGCAGTTGGTGAAAGAAAAGTAATCCAAAATTCGAGTAGAGTGGTGGAGGAAACTCATTGATGGTGGCAGGAAGACATTGATTTCAGCTATTTTTTCAAAGGGGTGTGCTTCCAAATATTACATGACGGGTGCCAATAATTTTGTCCATGTTGGGGTTCTGTGGGGAATGTGTCAGATTTTGCTCTTTGTTTCTTCACTTTTTTGTGTCATACCGATACAAACAAGAAATAAACATGAGGATGCCAAAACATTTGTCATTGCAGCAATTTTCTGGGTGAAGTGGGGCGTTATCTGACAGAAATGTGGGGGGAGGACCAGATTTTTGGCCATGACTGTCTGTGTTTGTCTTGTTCTGGGTTCCGCGCCCCTAGAACTGTGACCGAACCGTCACCAAAAGCTCATGGTCACCTATAACTGCTATGCTTTAATGGGCGATCATTTTATCAAGGGATTTCTGTGAGCACTGAGCCGTGTACGTTTTATCCGTCAAGCGTTGCCCGGGTCCATTTGCTGTCCTGGTAATCTCGGTGTATAATATGATATACAAATAACCGTCTTTACCTGTCTACTCGGATCCCAGATCCTGCAAATCTCAGGCTGGCATTTTGCTAGGGCAGAATGTAAAACGTGAAAATATGTTTCAGTTGACTCTCAGAGCCGTATTACCTCAAAGTTAAATATCAGAGAAGACATATATTTCGGAGGTCGGACTCGGTGCCGTGTTTTTCTTGCTTGGTTTCTGTATTATTTGGCCTTCGTAAAGTTCAGGCAAAAGCTTATCAAACAATGCCCCCGGTTGACCGTCGTTGTCACACATTCCGGCAATATACTGTATTAAACCCCCATGCCTTAATCCTTCTCAATTCCTGAACGCCTCGCTCCTCTGCATAATAATGAGCCAAAGTCAGTTCCAAGACTGGGAGGCCACCTCTTCCTCTGAGAGGAGCCACACACATCGGCTGGTAGAGGTGGCTACAGATGACTATGGGTGGCACAGGAGGAACTCAGCTCAAAAGCATTTCTAAATATCCAGCGTCAGGACATTTCTTCAGTGAGAATGCGGCTTTCTAGATGATGAAACTAACAGCATTTTCTTCCAAACAAAGTAGTATCACGTATGGAAGAAAAATATATTTGAAATATATTTTAAAAATATTTTTCCCAAATATATTGACATTTATTTGAAATACTACGATTTTGGCTATATACAATATATTTTAATAAATATATATATTTATATTGCACCAGTTGCACAGCTCCCGATGTACTCAGGACAATGTCTCTTGGCACACTGACTTATGAAGGTTGGTGCTCCCTGTGACTGTGCATGTGGCCTTGTGCTGACATCTGATGGCGTGTTACAAAACTAGTCTCTAAACTTTGTATGAAGCAATGATGATGTATTGTAATAGCAAAATATACTTCTACACGGCGGCACGGGCACGCAAAATCATGTGTATATACGTGATTTTGCATTTCTGGGTAGGGGGAGCACGCACACCGCGCGTGCGCCCTGCCCACGCCGCTGTTTCCGGCCACATATGTCAATCACCGGGTCCCTGCCGGTGATTACCCGCCAACGCCCAGTGATTACCGACAAACACTTACGGGGAGGAAGACTGTTTTGTTTACTAACAGTCTTCCTCTCTGTCGGCTCGGGCACACTGCACAGCACAGCCATCCACAGCAGTGTGAGTACAGTGAAGCACACAGACCTTGCTCCCTGGTAAAACACTCCCAGCGCACAGTTAACCCTTTGATCGCCCCTCACATTAACCCCTTCCTGCCCTGTGCCATTAGTACAGTGTCAGTGATGTTTTTTAGCACTAATCACTGTATTGGTGTCGCTGGGGATGTCAGTGACACCAAGTCAGTTCCCCCGTCATGATCGTGGGATCGCTGCCACCAATATGTGACGATCCCACGATCGCTGTCACCAATCTGCCGACCGCGGCGTCAGACCCCAGCCCTTCTCACCAAACTCGTGACCAAATGACTAGCCAATCTAAAACCGCGCTGTCACATGCGTAACAATGCCACACTCAGCTGCACCCTGCACAACTATTTTCCAGCTAATTGGGCCACAATCGTTGTACCAGCAGCCTGAATGCGATTGTTACTGGGTCAGGTTAATTACGCAATTAACCCTTCACACTGCCACCACCTCCTTTTTATACAGAGAAAGTGGAAACTCGGAGATATCAGCTATAACATTATAATGGTTGAGATAATCGTATGCATAATACGGTCACCGCAGGCCGGTTATACAGAGGGTTAAACAAACACAGTAGCGTCTCTTTTAGAGGCAGGAATTCATAAATTGCAATAAAGCGCTATAGAAACAGTTCAACACTTTCAGAAGGAAAGATTTATTACTAAAAGGTCAAACGGGTGCAATAAAAATATTTACAGAAAAAGATGTAACCAATATATATATATATAAATATACAGAGACCAACAGCACAGCAAAGAGATATCAGAGAGAGGTGAAAGGGTTAAGGTACTTGCCAAAGTCCTGGGTTAGCAGATCCAAGTTTCAGAGCGAAAGGGCACAGGTCTCCCCAGGTGGTACTGATGTTAAAATGGGAGACGTCTTCAACTTCCCTCTCTTAGGCCTGACAGCCCAATTTGTAGTTCCCCAGTAGGGGGTGTCTCTGAAGTCAAGGACCAATACCCCGTTTAGGGCGTGGAGGTCTGGGCGGATACCTCAACTAGAGCCAAAATCTTTCATAACCCATATTTTGGCCCATAACTTTCCATCTGCACAAGTGACATTCCACCCACGGGTAGATTATTATGCAGACACATCTGAGGATTGATTAGATATGAATTATGAAATTATACACCGAACGGTTCACGAGATCTACTTTTCGGCTTGCCCATGTATTCAAGACAAGGCAAGTGACCTACCAAAATGTTCGTCTCCTCTTAGCCAATCTGACAATATGTCCAGTTTTTATGTAAGTCTCTCATATTCCAAGATATGAGACATAGGGAAATAATGGATTTTAACAATTTTAACAGGTTATCTGGTCGTGTTTCCTGGGAATGTTCTTTGAACTCCTGGGAAAGCTTGCCTTATCTTATACGAGGTGCTAGGTTGCACAAGCTCTTTGGACACTCTAGGCCTCAGCTCCCTTGGGGACTTTATAGCTCCTAGCCCCCTGCTGGGCCCCGGCCTCCTGTGACACTCCTAACACACATACACTGGCCAAATGTCCCTGTGACTCTCAGAGAGGGAGGGGGAAATATGTTTGTCAGGATGGTTAACCCCTTTGCCAAGATGGAGGTTGAAGCCAAAATGGTTGAACCACGTCCACCTCTGTGTGTACGCTGGTTACACCCCCCAGTGTCAGAATGCCCGCTGCATTCTCGCTAAAAGTCGCTGATCGCCGCCATTACTAGTAGGAGAAAAGAAAATCCCAGTATCTATACCGCCATTTGTAAACGCTATAACTTTCACATAAACCAATTAATTTACACGTATCGGGATTTTTTTTAGTAAATACACGGAGCGGGATATATTTTGGCCAAAATTTTTTTTTTTAAATTTTTTTACTGTCATGTTTAATAGCAAAAAAATCGAAAATATAGTTTATTTCTCAAAATTGTCGGTCTTTTTTTGCTTATTGCGCAAAAAATAAAAAAAACACACAGGCGATCAAATTCCACTGAAAGAAATCTCAATTCATAGAAAAAAAAGGACGTAAATTTAATTTAGGTGCAGCGTTGCACGATCGTCAGTTAAAGCAACGCAGCGCCATAGCGCAAAAAATGGCCTGGTCAGTAAGGGGGGAAATCCTCTGGAAGGGCTAAACCTTTTACCACCACTGCTGGGTGCAGTCTACAGTCTCCACTGCAGGTGGCGCTTGTCCGTAGCGGCAATGCAACTCGAGGAGGAAGTTGGGAGAAACAGGGTTTCTCTATGGTTTCCTCAGTCCCCTGGAGCAGTAATCCGGTTGGATGGGTCAGATCCAGGTGACCCTGGTGGCCATCTTGGGTCATGCAGAGTCTTTTTAAGCCTCTGTTCCTGGGTTTTAGCATGCATTTGGCAAGTGGCTATTGTAGGGATAGGACGCCCATCTGTCAGGGACAGCACTAGTCGTAGGGTGAGGTTCCACAAGAGTAGGGAAAGAGTAGGGCCTATGCCTGCATCTTCAGGACGCTCCCCTTTGGGTTGTACTGGCCAGGCCTCATTCCGTTCTCCTTGACATGCACTGTCAATAGCTGGGACAGATGACTCTGCTCTGAACTGTCGTGTCCCGGTTGGGTGAGCCTTTCCGCCAGGCTTGTTTGTACTGGTTTACAAGTTCTGCCATACAATGTTTTTGGCAATTCGGGACTCTGTGTGCTTTCTGTCGCTGCACCCACCCCACAACCATATACCATACGTTGTAGGTCCCAATGGCTGCAGCCTACAGGAAATGTGTAAATCTGACAAGCCAACTGCTGGTTGTTAGAAGGAAGCGATCCAGCGGCTGTACAGCTGCCCAATCACTTCCACACACCTCAGTAACTGCCAGTCCCCCCCACACCCGGCACCACAATCATGATTCCTGGGCTCAGTGCACTCATCGATGGACCCGGGACTGGCATGGCTGGTGCAACCGGGTAGAGGGGAGGGAGATCAGTGAACACCTATTCACTGATCTCCTGTTTGTGCTCATGCACAACTGATTCACACCACCAGGGTTGGCTCCTTAGCATATATAGGAGAAATAAAAGTCCATTGTGATGGGAGTGACTTTGGGTGGGGGGCCCATGGGGCACAGCCCCCTTTGGAGAGGTCTCAGCTCCCCATATCCTCTTATGTGTAAGGCACCCTGTGCCTGTTAGGGGTACAGGGTGATCTGTCCTAGTATTGTGTGGACATGTATAGGTGGGGTGTGGGGGATGTTCATTGTTTACTGCCACGTGGTGTATCCCATTGTTCTATTGTGTCTTGCTTGCCAGCAAACTATTATGGGATGCATGTGTTCCTGTATTGTCTACTGCCAGGTGGTGTATCCCATTGTTCTATTGTGTGTCTTGGTTTGGTGGAGGGTGTTTCCGGCAGCCCTTCCCCCTGATGGGACGGCCTGCTGATGTATTTCCTGTTACTGGTTGTATTTCCCCGCCCTGTGTATATATTTTGTGTTTGTGTTAAAATAAAGCAGTCTACTTCATGTCTTAAGAAGCCTGGTGCTGTCTCGTCCTGTATGGTCGGCGGTGGGGGTCCGTAGATAATGTTCGGACAGGGAGGTCTAATGGAAATACCCTAGCGCAGTCGGGGTCTGGTTCTGTTACATCCATATACAGATTTATGGGAAATTGTCCAAGAATCACTAACAGTCCACTTGGGCAGCTGGTCCTTAGAGTTAAAGCAAGCTCTAAAAAACAAACAGGAGGGTCCAAAGAGAAACAGCGCCTCCAAGTGTACTGTAGTATTAAAGCCGACTTCCACTCACTCTGTAAAAAAATAAAAGTCAGCAGCTACAAAAACTGTACAAAAACTGTAGCTGCTGACTTTTAAAAAACAGCCACTCACCTGTCCCACAATCCTATGGTGCCCCCGCCGCAGCCCGTTTCACCAACCGTCCTGTATTCCAGGCGCCGGCATCTTCAGTGTGGGCACCCGGCTGTGACAGCTTGCGGCTTCACAGCCAGGTGCCCATTGTGCTTCCTGAATGGCCCCGTAGTCTTCTGGGACCTGTCATGTGTCCCACAAGACCTCGGGGAGGGAGGACAACTTCTGCTTCCGATCGCCTAGGCCAGGGGTAGGCAACCTGAGAGCCGCAGGACTACAAGTTCCATCATGCCTCTGCAAGTCATAGCTGTAACTGTTAGTTTTGTAATCTTTGCAATGCCTCATGGGAAATGTAGTTCCACAACAGCTAGAGAGCCGCAGGTTGCCTACACCTGGGCAGAAAAGGGAGCAGGTACCTGTCAATTCCCCCTGTTCCATCCCTCTCCCGAAAAGGTGCCAATCCTTAATGGGGACCGATCTTTAAAGCGGAACGTCCCCTTTTGGGTGGAACTCCACTTTAAAACCGTATTAATTAAAAAAGCCAAAGGATCACAATTGGCCACTCACATGTGTAAGAATACAGGTAGGAATCGGTAGGAACTTATTTCCATGTTTGGTGGACCTTCCTGGTAGCCCGAGCCTTTTGGGCCAAAGTTTTTAATATGTTATCCCTGCTCTTTACAAAGTCAATCCCACCGGACCCAATTGTAGCCCTCCTAAACCTGCACCCTCCCTCCATCTCCAAGTCCCAATTTCAACTCCTCTTGCAAGTCACCACCGCAGCTAAACCGATGGTGGCCAATCATGGAAGCCTCCGTCTTGGTGTATTCTGGCAGTCAGGAACAAGGTTACGCAAGCTATGATTCATGCCAAAGTGGAAGTCACCATCCTAGATTCTGTTCCTACATTTCTGTCGATCTGGACCCTATGGGTGGAATGTTTCCTCCCACCGATGATTCGTTGCTCCTTCCTTGACATCCCCTAATCCCACATTGTAGCAATCCTATATGCCAAGTTATACACTGATATGGTCCCGGGATTATATATATTCCCTTCTGAAAGTCACACATCCTTTCTTTCTCTCCTCTATTCCTTCTTTCAGTCTCTTCTATTCCCCCCCCCTCTTTTCTACTCACTTCTGTCTCTCTCTCTTTTCCTCACTCCCCCTTTCCTGGGTGTAAAAGTCAGAGGGGTCAAATCATGGTCAGGAGCTGAGAGGCTCCAGCCCCTCTGGAATTTCTCCCTACTCTAGAGCTTTGAAGGAAGGCCCTAGAGGCAGTGGGTGCATCTGAGGAGGGGCTGGCTTGCACTCTTGAGGGATCCTAGCCAGCCCCCAACAGAAGGCTTGGCAAGGGGCTGGGATTCCCTTAAAAGAGTGGGAGCCTACTCAGTTGCAGGAGAGTTTGGTTGGAAGATAGTGAGGAGGCGAGGAGGCTGTGAGGCTGGAGAAAGGAGGCTGTGAGGAGGCCCAATGAGATGGGGCTACCTGCAGGCCTGGAGCTGTAAATAAGGAGAGCTCAGAGCTCTCATTGGCCCCCAGAGCAAGAACCACCTGTATGGCCTCTTTGCCTCATGTGGAACCTTCCTATGGCTTCTGGGAGCAGTGCTCCCGGTCTGTTGCACACTAAGATCCTACCTTCCCTTTTACCATTGTATCCCCTTCATGTTTTTCCATGGTTCCTTGTAACATGTTTTTACCTGATACTTCCCCTTTCCCGTAGGACATTTTGTCCTCATATATGAGGGCCCTCTAACCCTCGTGTATTGTTTTGCTACTGTATTGTCTCATGTTCTGGCCCCCTACAGCGCTGAGCAAACCCTTTGGCGCTATATAAATACTCTATAATAATATGCCTCTATATGTACATGGATTGTCTGAAGATTGGTTGTTTTTTTTTTGTTGTGTCTCTGAAAATCAATGCAGGTAGGAATATCTGTAGCGTCACGAGGTTTCCACTGAGAAGTTCTACACCACAGCCATGTAGGACCGACGTTTCTTCTCCCTCCTGTCTCCTACACGGCTGCCGTGTAGAACTTCTCAGCAGAAACCTCACGACACTACAGATATTCCTACCTGCATTCTTACACATGTGAGCGGCCAATTGTGCCCCTTTGGCTTTTTTATTAAATGCAGTTTTAATACTACACTTGGAGGCGCTGTTTCTCCTTGGTCTGTGGCGTACCTGGTTGGGGAGCCTGACGTGGAGAGGAGGGAGTCCTCTTACCACTCCCGCTCGGGACCCCTGATAGGGTAAACAGAAGGCACCGAGCCGGGAGAGGCATGAGTGCCTGAAGAGTCTGAGGTGACAACAGGCAGGTGATGACGCAGAAGACCAGGATGCAGGTCAGTTGTGTAAGCAGGTGAGCCGGTGCAGCAGCAAGAAGGTATGGCGGAGGTTTGGACAACCGCGGGCAGCTGGCAGTCAGAGATGGTCACAGGTAGGAGAGGTAGCAGACTGTGAAGTGAAACAACAAGAAGCGCACCAACCTTGTGCATTACCTCAGTAACCAAAATTTATTAAATGAAGGAATGGTACTCACAAACATCGGATAAAAACAGGCATGTAAGTCCACCAAGGGACTTCAAACGCAAGAGACCAGCGCGAATCCCATCATGGGTGTAGGTACTCAGTCCAGCTGACGCGTTTCGAAGGTCAAGCCTTCTTCCTCAGAGCTCTGAGGGGATTTGCGCTGGTCTCTTGCATTTGAAGTCCCTTGGTGGACTTACATGCCTGTTTTTATCCTCTGTTTGTGAGTACCATTCCTTCATTTAATAAATTTTGGTTACTGAGGTAATGCACAAGGTTGGTGCGCTTCTTGTTGTTTCACTTCACAGTTTGTTCGGGCTTCCCCAGCCTTGGTTTGGAGCTGCACGACTTTGGATACTCCGGTGGTTGCCTCTCTGGAGTGTTTTTCCCATCTACTCACCACCGGCCTGGGTCCCGGAGCGCAGGAGAAATCGTTTCAGGAGAGGTAGCAGAGTCAGACAAACCGGGTCAGGATCAATCGGGCAGATCAGGCATAGGGACCAGGCAAGCCGATAGTCAAGGGTGGAGCTGGGTCGGTACAGGCAGAGTTCAATCGTGGTCAGGTCAGGTAGGCAACAGATTCAGGATACAAGGCAACAAGCACAGAACACAGCAGACCAGAAGTCATAGGTTTAAGTGCAGCAGGGCTTTAAATAACCCGCCTGGCGACGGGCGTGTGTGCAACCGCGTGCTCACCCAGGCACCCAGCGTCGGCGCATAGATGTGCGCGATGCGAAGCTTCCTTACCCTGACATGGTCTCTCTTTGTGCTAATGGCCTAGAAGCGATGTGTACAATGGAGAAGTCCTCCTATTGATGGGACTTTTAAGGCACGATTTGTATCAAGTGGTAAGCTAACAATTAAACAATTGAAAAGAAAATGATTTTTATTTATACAATCTTAAAAAAAAGAGATATGAATTACAACACAAAATATGGCGGTCTCCCCAGAGGTGATTTTACAGTGAAGATGTAGAAATGAGTCATGCGTATAGTTGCACTCGACGCGTTTCGAGACCAATCGCAATCTCTTCCTCAGAAGTGCTCAAAAGGCATGACGCTTACAACAAACATATCAATATCTATTTACAGGAGTACCTCGGTTTACGAATTTAATTCATTCTGCGGGACTTTTTTCGTATTGAGAAAAATTCATAAATCGTGGTTTCCCATAGGAATGCATTGAAAGCCAATTAATCCGTTCTGTTCAAAACTCTTTATAAAGTGCACTTTAAAGGCATAAATACTGTCCAGGGACATGATTAAAAATTAATTTGTAAATGCATTGAAAACCAATTAATCCATTCGTATTGCGAAACAAATTTGTAAACCGAGGTGTTATTTTCAATGGATTTTCATTCGTAAAACGAAAATTACGCTAACCGAGGCGTTCATAAACCGGGGTAAGCCTGTAAATAAAATCTTCCGTCAGTATAGGCAGTACAATTATCATCAACGTGGATACAATTATGCACATACATGGCCCCATACAGGGGCAGGAAGGACTGGAAGAACCGCCAAAGGGTTAAAAAACATTGATTTTCATGAATGCAACCAAAGATTTCATGTGCCTCTGACAGCGGAGATGGACAGAAGAAAGAAAGAAAAATAGGAAAAGACAATCACCGCCCAGCCGCCTCCTGGAGGGGCCCCACCCAACAACACCAGTGGTGGATGAGTAGTCTGTCTGTTCACCAATGTTGGTGGTAATGTGTAAACAAACGATAACATACATAAATAATAATAATACATATGTACAGTGAGGATGGAAAGTTTGGGCACCCCAGCTAAAAATTTGTATTAATGTTGTGACAGTGTGGCGATCTGTCACCCTGGATTCTCAACAAGGCAGGTTGAGGGGCTCCAGGGTAAAGGTTTGATATGGAGGAAAGTGGCTTTTTCACTTTCCTCCTTTGTTTTTAAGGTCCATTTTGGGAGCTGGAGCCTGGAGATTTCGAAGTGATTTGGGAGGGATGAAATCTCCAATCCTGGGACCAAGTTTTGGGAATGGCCAGGAGACTGATTGCACAGGTGTGTGCAGGCCTTTTCAGAAAGTCAGGACCAGAGTTCTGGGCTCCATCCCAGCAGATAGGAGTCAGGAGGGCTCCACCTGGAAGACAGGAGTCAGGTGGGCTTCGCCTAGGAGAGGTGGAAGCCAAAAGCAGCAAGGGGCTGCTAGAGACTAGCTGTGTGCTAGTGGCCATAATTCTTGAAGAAGTCTGCAGGAGACAGACATCAAGCTGAGTATAAGCCAGGAGGCTGAACCGTTGTTTTTTGTGGATGATCGATACCCCTGTGTGGGAAACTTCTGTTATTTGAACTTTCTTGTAAATAAAATTGGGCAAAAAGGCCCTTAAGAAGAAGAGAGTTGCTGTGTGCTTTAAAAAAGCTCTACCACTCTGAAGCGAGTTCCCACATATGGTGGAGGATGCGGGCAGAATTGGAGATCCCAGCGATTTGAAGTAAGTTCATCAGTTATATGAACTGTGTTTGGTGCATAAGTCTGCACTAGCTGTGTGTGCAGGTGAGGAGAACCTGCTAGAGGAAAGGACTTTGCCTTAAAGAGACAGTGTTCCATGGTGTTGCTGAACTGTGAAACACACTGCTGTGTGCGTGACTGCAAACATGGGGCGGTCAAAACAGAAAAAGGAAGCAGTGTTTGCTGAAGCGAGAGATAGAGCCCTGTGGCTAGGGGGTTATATACCGCATGCCCCAGCCAAGCCGGGAAATTTAGATGTGGGTGAGTCTGCTGTGGACTGGTGCAAGCGGCACCTGGCAGCATTGAACCAACCTAAAGAGGAAAGCAAGCCAACCTTCAGTGCAAGGAGAGAGCTGCAGGATGTCCGTACCTGGGAGAGGGGTGTTGTTGCCCCTGGTAACGCTGCTGCAGTTAAACCAGTAGCTGTTGTGAAAAATGTGAATGTGTCATGGCTTGAGAGTTGGTCCAGCAGAGAGAAGCCCAAGCTATGTGCAAGGAGAGGGGCTGACCAGAGGCCAGGACCAAGAGCGAAGGCCCATAGCAACACAGAGGAGGCCAGTCGGGCTGTCTGTGTACAGGGGGCTATGTCATACAAGGATCATGGCAAGTGGTATCAAGAGGAGCCAATACAGCGTGTTGGAAAGAGCCAGCAAAGTTCTGCTTGGAGAGTGCAATCTCCCATGGCGACCAGAGAAAAAGTAGTGCCTGGAAGGAGGAGCCGCATTGGAGATGTGGCTCAGTATCCCCATAAAGAAAAGTGTAGAAATATACCCTGCGTGGAATGTGGTCAGTGGGGGCATGGGATCTTTTACTGTCCCAGACTCTGGAATACCGCTGATACTGGGCCAATGTCTACAACATCAAGCCCAGATTCTTGTTTTTTAAAATGTTGGCAGCCACCTCTGGCAACAGGGAGGAAGTTCCTGTTGGGCCTGCAGGGGGTGCCAGAGAGTCCATGGAGCCTATGGGGGCGTCTGTTACTTCACCTTGGGGCAAGGGAAAAGTTGCCAAGGAAAGTGCAGTTGAGGATGCGTTTATGAGACGACGCACTCAAATGAAGATGGTGACACCTACTACTGTGGTGGGTAAGACTGTGTGTGATAAAACCATGGCTGGGACTGTCATGTTGAGAAGGACGGGTTATGAGACTGTCCATTCTGATGTAGGAGTGACCCCAGTTAGTTGGGCCACTGAATGTGCTTTTGAGAGTGACTTTTCCCTGTGCAGTGCCTTGTACAGTGGGGAGTTAGGGGTTAAAGTAAAACCTGTGCTGGTTCTCAAAAAGCAAGTGATGTCACTAATGTGTGCCAGTCACAGGTTGGTAGTGGGATAGTACAGCCCACAAGAGCTAAAATGCTAATGTTGTTGATGAGAAATGTACTGCTGTTGGGAAAACCCTGAGCTCTTGCAGTGCAAAAGCTGTAATTAAAGATGGGTCATTTCCCATAGCAACTGGTGGTAAGACAGCACAGGTGTCCTTGGACATCTCCAGGGGTCTCCGTGTATTGGAGCCGGAGGTTGCCCGGGACAACTGCGATGTCACTCTGGTGGAGCAGAGTGGAACTGCACCTTGTCATAGGAGTGTGTTGGTGCAGCCTAATAATACTGAAAGTGTTCAGGTGAACAGCGGGTTAATGCAGCCTGGCTAAAATGCAAGTGTGTGGGTAATTCAGGAAGCGCCACCAGAGCAAAGTGGTGGATGTGAGGTATTGCAACCTGCAGTGGGAAACCAGGTGTTACCCAAGTCTGATGTGATCCAGAGTGATTTGTGCAATGGATCTGCAACTAAGCCCGTCTATTCTTATGTGTCTCCTTGGGCAGATGGATCGGTGCTGAGGAGCACTGGTGAATGGAACACATATACAATGGATTGGGATAGTTGGGGTAAAAGGCTAATCTTGTTGATAGATGAGGTTTTTATGCAAAAAAATAAGGTGGACACTGTTTCTGCTGTGCCAGCAGGAGGATCTATAGAACGGCCTATAGATAAGGGTGTGCATACAGCAGACACTTTGTCTGTGACCCACAAAAGTGATGTTGGCATGGAGTGTCAAAATGATGTTGTCACTGGGAATGATCAGGGGCAGCTTGTGGATGCTGAGTCTGAGACTTTGAGAGTGAGCCCAGCACATGGCAGCGCTCTGGTGGAGCACCAGGCTGTGGTTATCTCCAGCTTGGAGGAGGTCCCTTTAAAAATGTCAACTTCTCAAGTCTCAGCAGGTGAGAGTCTCTCAGCGTTCCCAGTGCCCTAAATATGGTCAGGAAGGTCTTAGGTTTAGAATCAAGTGGTTGGGTTGTAACCAAAGTATTAAAGGAGATGCTTGAACTTTGGAATGTACAACCAATGTATACTGGGGTGTCTCCTCCACAGTCGGATGGTCTGGTACTGCGGAGTACCACTAGGTGGAGCATCAAATGCCTGGCTGTACATATCAAACGGGAACAAGAAAGTGGTTTATTTCTGAATTTGTTGATGGTGTTAAAAGTTGTATCAGGGTATGCTGCTGGACTACCTGTCAATGTATTTGAGAGAAGTTTTGGAGAAATGAAAAATGTGTCAAAGGTTTCACCTAACAGCCAGGTGGGAAGCATTTCTGCTGCTATGGTCCAGGATGGTGCTGGTCAGTTTTCAGTGAAGGGCGTGTTGACTGCACCAGTGGACAAACCACATGAGATGGAAGGGCCGAGCATGGACCAGGGAACAGCAGAGATCCTGACCAGGGCTCAAATGGATGTGCATCAAGAAATCAGGGTCATTGGGCCAAAAAGAGGTTTATGTAGCAGGTCTGATAAGACATCTGACATACAGGGACAAATGGTATCTGAAAACTGGCAAAATGGATCAGAAGAGAGCTCATCTGTACAGGATTTGTATAGAGATCCAAGTGGCGTAGAAAAAGTTAAAATGGTGGGACAGCCGCCTGCAGATTGCATGACGCCAGGTGAAGTGGCATTTTTGTGAGGTTCACGTGGGTGATGGCTGCCCTATGGTGTGTGTGCCCTCTGCAGACACTGTCCTAACTAAGGCTGGAAAAGATATTGAAAGGTGTAATATTGACTGGAATATATCTGTTCATGGTAAACTGAATGCTGTGGTAATGAGTCATGCAGGTTTGATAGCTAAAGGTACAAGAAATCAGGGGGGTGGTCCGGGTACAAATACAGTAGAAATACAGTTGCAAGAAAAAGTATGTGAACCCCTTGGGATTACGTGGAGTTTTGCATGAATTGGGCATAAAATGTGCTCTGAACGTCATCTAAGTCACAACAATAGAAGAACACAGTCTGCTGAACATAATACTACACAAACATTAGATGTTGCCATGGTTTAATTGCACATAACATGTAAACATTCACAGTGCAGGGAGGAAAAAGTATGTGAACCTTTGGACTTAATAACTGGTTGACCCTCCTTTGGCAGCAATAACCTCAACCAAACGTTTCCTGTAGTTGCAGATCAGACCTGCACAACGATCTGGAGTAATTTTGGACCACTCCTCTTCACAAAACTGTTTCAGTGTAGCAATATTCTTGGGATGTCTGGTGTGAATCGCTCTCTTAAGGTCATGCCACAGCATTTCAATCGGGTTGAGGTCAGGACTCTGACTGGGCCACTCCAGAAGGCGTATTCTGTGCTGTTGCAGCCATTGGTTTGTTGAATTACTTGTATGCTTTGGGTCATTGTCCTGTTGCATCACCCATCCTCTGCGGAGCTTCAGTTGGCGGACAGATGGTCATACGTTTTCCTGCAAAATGTCTTGATAAACTCTGGAATTCATTTTCCCATCAATGACAACAATCCATCCAGGCCCTGAGGCAGCAAAGCAGCCCCAAACCATGATGCTCCCTCCGCCATTCACAGTGGGGATGAGGTTTTGATGTTGGTGTGCTGGGCCTTTTTTTCTCCACACATAGTGTTGTGTGTTCTTCCCAAACAACTCAATCTTGGTTTCATCTGTCCACAGTATATTTTGCCAGTAGTGCTGTGGAACATCCACGTGCTCTTTTGCATACTTCAAACGTACTGCAATATTCTTTTTGGACAGCAATGGCTTCCTCCGTGGTGTCCTCCCATGTACTCCATTCTTGTTTAATGTTTTCCTTATTGTAGATGTGTCAACAAAAATGTTAGCATGTGCCAGAGATTTCTGTAGGTCTTTAGCTGACACTCTGGGATTCTTCTTTACCTCATGCAGCATTCTGCGCTGTGCTCTTGCAGTCATTTTTACAGGACGACCACGCCTAGGAAGAGTAGCAACAGTGCTAAACTTTCTCCATTTGTAGACAGTCTGTCTTACCGTGGACACATGAACATCAAGGCTCAAGGAGATACTTTTGTAACCCTTTCCAGCTTCATGCAAGTCAACAATTCTTGATCGTAGGTCTTCTGATAGCTCTTTTCTGCGAGGCATGGTTCACATCAGACAGTGCTTCTTGAAACCAGTAAACCCAAAACAGGTGTGTGTTTTTTAAGGGCAGGGCAGCTGTCAGCAACACATCCAATATCATCACACTGATTGGAGTCAAAGTTGGCTCACTCCTGGCTCCAATTATCTCTGGGAGAAGTCATTAAGCTAGGGCTTCACATACTTTTTCCTCCCTGCACTGTGAATGTTTACATGTTATGTGCAATTAAACCATGGCAACATCTAATATTTGTGTAGTATTATGTTCAGCAGACTGTGTTCTTCTATTGTTGTGACTTAGATGCCGTTCAGAGCACATTTTATGCCCAATTCATGCAAAACTCCACGTAATCCCAAGGGGTTCACATACTTTTTCTTGCAACTGTAGTTCCCCTGCAGCCTTGGGACAGTAATACTGAGAGAGGTATTAGAAAACCTGAGCACCTGAAGCAAAGGGGCAGAAAGGTCGATAGAAAGGCCAGGGGGACCCCGTTAAGATCTCAGGAGAGAAAGTGTTTATGGAAATGCTCCCGGAAAAAGAATAGGGAAAGTCTGAGTAGAGCCCATAGCAGAGTGACAATGGGGCTTGGGGAGAGACACCAAAGGAGTCATTGGGTAGAGTTCCCCTTTAGGAAAGGTATGGTTAGACCAGATTGGACCCCTGTAAGTGAGAGTTGGCACAGAGGTGCCAGAAGCTGTAAGTCATGTGTTCTGCCCCCTACGGGGTCAAAAAACAAAGGGGGGGGATATGTGACAGTGTGGCGATCTGTCACCCTGGATTCTCAACAAGGCAGGTTGAGGGGCTCCAGGGTAAAGGTTTGATATGGAGGAAAGTGGCTTTTCACTTTCCTCCTTTGTTTTTAAGGTCCATTTTGGGAGCTGGAGCCTGGAGATTTCGAAGCGATTTGGGAGGGATGAAATCTCCAATCCTGGGACCAGGTTTTGGGAATGGCCAGGAGACTGATTGCACAGGTGTGTGCAGGCCTTTTCAGAAAGTCAGGATCAGAGTTCTGGGCTCCATCCCAGCAGATAGGAGTCAGGAGGGCTCCACCTGGAAGACAGGAGTCAGGTGGGCTTCGCCTAGGAGAGGTGGAAGCCAAAAGCAGCAAGGGGCTGCTAGAGACTAGCTGTGTGCTAGTGGCCATAATTCTTGAAGAAGTCTGCAGGAGACAGACATCAAGCTGAGTATAAGCCAGGAGGCTGAACCGTTGTTTTGTGGATGATCGATACCCCTGTGTGGGAAACTTCTGTTATTTGAACTTTCTTGTAAATAAAATTGGGCAAAAAGGCCCTTAAGAAGAAGAGAGTTGCTGTGTGCTTTAAAAAAGCTCTACCACTCTGAAGCGAGTTCCCACAATGTGCATAAAGAAGCCAAGGAAAGATGGAAAAATCTCCAAAAGGCATCAAATTACAGATCAGACATTCTTATAATATGTCAACAAAAGTTAATTTTATTTCCATCATTTACACTTTCAAAATAACAGAAAACAAAAAAATGGCGTCTGCAAAAGTTTGGGCCCCCTGCAGAATTTATATCTTGTACTGCCCCCTTTGGCAAGTATCACAGCTTGTAAACGCTTTTTGTAGCCAGCCAAGAGTCTTTCAATTCTTGTTTGAGGTATCTTTGCCCATTCTTCCTTACAAAAGTCTTCCAGTTCTTTGAGATTTCTGGGCTGTCTGTCACGCACGGCTCTTTTAAGGTCTATCCATAGATTTTCAATGATGTTGAGGTCAGGAGATTGTGAAGGCCATGGCAAAACCTTCAGTTTACGCCTCTTGATGTAATCCCCCGTGGATTTCCAGGTGTGTTTAGGATCATTATCCATTTGTAGAAGCCATCCTCTCTTTAACTTTAGCTTTTTCACAGATGGCATCAAGTTACCATCCAAAATTTGCTGAAATTTTATTGAATCCATTTTTCCTTCTACTCGTGAGATGTTCCCTGTGCCACTGGCTGCAACACAACCCCAAAGCATGATTGATCCAACCCCATGCTTCACAGTTGGACAGAGGTTCTTTTCATTAAATTCTGTGCCCCTTCTTCTCCAAACGTACCTTTGCTCATTCCGGCCAAAAAGTTAAATTTTAACCTCATCGGTCCACAGAACTTGTTTCCAAAATGCATCAGGCTTGTCTATATGTTCATTTGCAAAGTTCAAACGATGATTTTTGTGGTGAGGACGTAGAAGAGGTTTTCTTCTGATGACTCTTCCATGAAGACCATATTTGTACAAGTATCTCTTTATAGTGGAATAGTGACCACAACTCCAGTGTCTGCCAGATCTTTCTGGAGGGATCGTGCAGTCAAACGTGGGTTTTGAATTGTTTTTCTCACAATCCTGCGAGCTGTTCTGTCTGATATTTTTCTTGGTCTTCCAGATCTTGCTTTAACTTCCACTGTTCCTGATGACTGCCATTTCTTAGGCTACGTTCACACTAGCGCTGTGTGCAGGCGGCAGAGAGGCGTTTGGGAAGCGTTTTTACCGCTTCCCAAATGCCTCTGCCAATTCTGCACATTACAGCACATGGTGCTGTTCTAACGGGAGCGTTTGCGTCGTGGCAAAACGGACGCCTCTGGACGAGTCAGGAGGCGTTGAAGCCTCCTAGTCTTGTCTATGGTGCCGCTCCGCAAACGCGTTTGCGGTGCAGTTGCAACGCGGTTGCGGGGCGTTTGCGGAGCGGTAACACCACTCAAACTGCATTATAGGCGTTTGTGGGGCGTTATTAACGCTCGGCAAACGCCTAGCAACCTCCGCTAAACCGTGCATGCGGCGCTTGCGGAGCGTTTGCCGAGCGTTAAAAAACGCTCCGCAAGCGCCGGACCAACGCTTGCCAAACGCTATAGGGGCGTTTGGCAAGCGTTGGCAAAACAGCCAAGTGTGAACGAGCCCTTAATTACATTCCGAACAGAGGATATTGACATCTGAAAACGCTGTGCTATCTTCTTATAGCCTTCTCCAGCTTTGTGAGCGTCAACTATTTTCAGTTTCAGTTTTCTAGACAACTGCTTAGAAGAACCCATGGTGCTGATTGTTGGGGCAAGGTCAGATGAGTCGGGGCATTTAAAACCTTTGAGATTGACATCACCTGGTCTTCCCAGACGATGATTGAGAACAATCCATGACACTGGCAGGTCTCTGCTTGGCAAAGGGGGGAGTACAAGATATTAACTCTGCAGGGTGCCCAAACTTTTGCAGACGCCATTTTTTTCGTTTTCTGTTATTTTGAAAGTGTAAATGATGGAAATAAAATCTAACTTTTGTTGACATATTATAAGAATGTCTAATCTGTAATTTGATGCCTTTTGGAGATTTTTCCATCTTTCCTTGGCTTCTTTATGTACATTAATACAAATTTTTAGCTGGGGTGCCCAAACTCTCGATCCCCACTGTACCACCGAGAAAATGGAGAGCCACAAAAATTGTAACCAAGAGCACTTACTGGGGGTGCAAAAAAATAACTAGGAATACTTTACAGTAAATTGACGGTAACTTGGCATCAAACGAATGCAAGAGGAAAAGATCTCTCTAGGATTATATGCCTCGAATGAAGAAGGATGATAATAAAAATATTCAAGAGAAGAGCATATAAAGCTACTATTGGGCCTTTAGAAAGTTACGAAAGTTGTCCAAAAATATTTGTGTAAAGCACACCGGATTTGCTGAAATGAGGTGTCACCATTGCTGCATGAGCAGTATACAGGCTTTAAAACAGGTATTTTATACCCCCAGGAAGGTTTGGGAATGCTCCAATGGGAAACGAGAAAACTGAGGTGAGTTGGGGGCAGACCTATCCGCATCCCCAGCCGGCCGTATCAGCCCCTCCCTGGCGATGTGTAAAATGTCATGTCCGAGTTCTGGTGTCACTTTCCCCAGCCAGTATGGACTGAGAAGAAGGTAATGGGGTGTGATTTGTGCTCCATTAGCTTCATTGGAGGGCAGGGAAGACACCTGCATGAAGGTAAGAAACTGTGTGCAATATCTCACCCAGCCCCCCTAATACTCACCTAAGCCCCCTCTCGATCCACCCAACCCCCTCAATACTCAAGCCCCCTCTTGATCCACCCAGCCCTCCCCAATACTCAAGCCCCCTCTTGATCCACCCAGCCCCTCCCCAATACTCAAGCCCCCTCTCGATCCACCCAGCCCCCCCATACTCAAGCCCCCTCTCGATCCACCCAGCCCCCCCAATACTCAAGCCCCCTCTCGATCCACCCAGCACCCCAATACTCAAGCCCCCTCTCGATCCAACCAGCCCCCCAATACTCAAGCCCCCTCTCGATCCACCCAGCCCCCCCAATACTCAAGCCCCCTCTTGATTCCACCCAGCCCCCCCTAATACTCAAGCCCCCTCTTGATCCACCCAGCCCCCCCAATACTCAAGCCCCCTCTCGATCCACCCAGCCCCCCCCCCCAAATACTCAAGCCCTCTCTTGATCCACCCAGCTCCCCCAATACTCAAGCCCCCTCTCGATCCACCCAGAACCCCCTAATACTCAAGCCCCCTCTCAATCCACCAAGCCCCCCCCAAATACTCAAGCCCTCTCTTGATCCACCCAGCTCCCCCAATACTTAAGCCCCCTCTCGATCCACCCAGAACCCCCTAATGCTCAAGCCCCCTCTCAATCCACCCAGCCCTCCCCCTAATACTCAAGCCCCCAATCGATCTCAGCTATCCCAGGACTCCCTCTTCTCATTTGACTGAGACAGAGGCAGGAGCCATTGGCTCCCACTACTGTCAATCACAGCAAGTGAGCCATTGAGAAGAGAGAGAGGGTGGGACCGAGCCACGGCTCTGTATGTGAATGTACACACGGAGCAGCAGGTGCCCCCATAGCAAGCTGCTTGCTGTGGGGGCACCTGACAGGAGGGAAGTTCTAGAAGAGCCTGCAGGGGACCCGAGAAGAAGAGGATCTGTACTGCTCTGTGCTAAACCAGTGAACAGAGTAGGTAAGTATAGACATGTTTTTATTTATTTATTTATTTTAATATGCCTTTATAATCACTTTATCTCGAAGCTGAAGACCGTTAGGGGCTTTTAAAGCATCACCTATGGAAATGATAGGGTAGTGAAGTTTGCTACCATTTTAAGATTTGACATGTTTGGTTTCTATTTACTCGGCAAAACCTCACCTTTTTTATATTTTACCAAAATCCAAATGTGTGATATATATATGCGTGCCCTAAAATAATTTTTTGACACAAAAACGCCCAGTGAGGCATGTCAAGGTCTTGTCAGGCATATTGTAACCGGGCTTTTTTGGTGGCATTGGCACAGTAAAGGCTTATTTCTGGCAACTCCACCATGCAGCTCATTTTTGTCAAGTATCGTCGTATTGTGCTCCTTGAAACATCCACGCCGTCTTTTTCCAGAGCAGCCTGTATTTATCCTGAAGTTACCTGTGGGGGTTTTTCTTTGTATCCTGAACAATTCTTCTGATATTTGTAGCTGCAATCTTTCTTGGTCTACCTGACCTTGGCTTGGTATCAACAGGCACCAAATTTTCCATTGCTTAGGCTTTGAATATTTTTTTTATATCCTCTTCCATCTTTATAAAGTTCCCTTACCTTGTTATGCAGGTCTTTTGACAGTTCTTTTCTGCTCCCTATGGCTCAGTATCTAGTCTGCTCAGTGCATCTACTATTTATACACAGACACTAATTGCAATTTAAAAAGATGTGGGAAATTACCCTTTAATTGCCATGGTAACCTGGGTATGTGTCCCCTTGTGTGTCTGTACCAAGGCCGAACATTCCAGGGGGCGGAAACTTCTGATCCGGGCCATTTGAAGGGTTTCTGTGATCATTAAGATTTAACCACTTCCAGTGCGGACACTTTCCACCCCCCCTTCCAGTCCGGACACTTTCACCCCCTTCCAGTCCGGACACTTTCACCCCCTTCCAGTCCGGACACTTTCCCCCCCCTTCCAGTCCGGACACTTTCCCCCCCTTCCAGTCCGGACACTTTCCCCCCCTTCCAGTCCGGACACTTTCCCCCCCTTCCAGTCCGGACACTTTCCCCCCCTTCCAGTCCGGACACTTTCACCACCTTCCTGTCCGGACACTTTCCCCCCCTTCCAGTCCGGACACTTTCCCCCCCTTCCAGTCCGGACACTTTCCCCCCCTTCCAGTCCGGACACTTTCCCCCCCTTCCAGTCCGGACACTTTCCCCCCCTTCCAGTCCAGACACTTTCCCCCCCTTCCTGTCCAGGCCAATTTTCAGCTTTCAGCGCTATCACACTTTGAATGACAATTGCGCGGTCATGCAACACTGTACCCATATGAATTTTTTAGCATTTTTTTAAGACAGATAAAGCTTTATTTTGGTGGTATTTATTCACCGCTGGGATTTTTATTTTTTGCTATGTAAATGAAAAAGTCCAAAAATGTTCAAAAAAGTGTTTTTCTTATAAAATTTTGCAAATAAATAATATTTCATCATAAATCTTGGCCAAAATTTATTCCATTATCTTTTTTGGAAAAAAAAAATAACCCAAATTAGTTTATTACCAAAAATTATAATTTTTCTAAATTTTGTTTTACATTTTTTTATTTTTTTAGATTATTATTTATGTGTTTTTTTGTTGTTTTTTTTACATACTGTCACCCTAGCAGTGTGGGGTCACCATGGTGACACTGTACTACTTGTGGGGGGTGATGAAGATTTTTTTTTTTTTCTTTTTTTACACTGATTGCTTTTACACCCATAAAGGCTGTAAGAGGAATCATTTCTCCTTCTCTCTGGCTGCATTCTTGCAGCCATTGAGAACTACTGTGTGAGCTGTGATTGGTCACAGATTGTCACATGGTACAAGGCTGCTGTGAATGGCTCTGTACCATGTGATCTCTGTGATCATTCACAGATTACACAAGTAGTAAGCAGTGATGTCAGAAGTGACATCTTGCTTACTACTTTGCATGTGATCACTGATTGGCCAGTCAGTGATCACATGATCGGGACCTTGTACAGAGGTCCCGTCCGACGATCGGTGTTCCACTGTGTCTTGAGGAGCGTGCACAAGCAGGGGGCGGGGAGGCCATTTATAAACGGCAACCCGACCCTGCACTGCCATCGTTCAGCCGTTTATTTACAACGGCTGGATGGGAGGTGGTTAAAAAGGAGCCAAACAACAATGTGATAATAAATGGCTTCATATCATCACTATCCTTCATTAGAAGACTGTAAGCTCCCAGGATCAGGCCCTCCCTCTTAGATTGTAAGCTCCCAGGATCAGGGCCCTCCCTCTTAGATTGTAAGCTCCCAGGATCAGGGCCCTCCCTCCCTCCCAGGATCAGGGCCCCTGTCCCTCTTGTATTGAACTGTATTGTTGCTGTATTGTCTCCCGTTATATTGTAGCGCTGAGCAAACTGTTGGCGCCATAAATCCTGTAATAATAATAATAATAATTTTTGGGCACGATCGGTCAGATTTCCAATATCAGTGCCAAAATGTCACCATTTCTGCCGGGGGAGGCAAACTTTTGAGCACAACTGTATGTAATCTTCAACATAAAAAAAACATTTTTTTTTGCAAAAAATGCAAAAATATCTTTGGCAGCATTAAAATGCTAAAATATCGACCGTTATAAATTATTTGACATCCTAAAATTAACGGAAAACTCATAAAACCGTAATAGGAGAGTAAAGCTCTTCAACAGCGATTTGGAATTCAGAGGGAGTGCAGCGCGACGTGCCAAGCCGGGGTTATGTTGATCGGCAAACTCGAATAGCAGCAACTTCAAGTTCACAAACAAATCAGGCCGCCTGCCAAAGAATAGAAGTTCCTCCGAGTGCCAGATAATGTTTGGGTGATGAATCAAAGCCGCCTGAATGACTCCCTGAACCGGCTTGATCAATTGCTCCACAAGTAGGTTAAAAGTCTTACCTTTTGCCAAACAGCCAATTCCATCTCCAGGAAGGAGTGATTATAATCAGTGATTGTGCTGATGAGCAGACGGTATGGCCGGAGCTCACGATCCTCTAGGCCCTTCTACCTGCTGTGGTCCTCACTCCAGCCACTTGTGATGGCAAATATGAACTAAAGCTGGACACACAGGGTTACATTTTCTTTCGAATGCTTGTAGAAAACGCATTTGTTGGAACATTCTGTCTTGCCACATTGACTTAATAATGCATTTAATAGTCAACTCAATAGTCAAATTAATCTTGACTTAAGTTCTTGACTTAATAGTCAATGTAACGGAACTTCCGCTTCCGGAATACCGCTTCCCCCGTCCGAACACCGACCACGGACACCACAGATTTGAAGTAAGCCAGAAAGTAGACTACTTTATTTGAACACAGATACAAGATATATACACTCAGGGGACAAGCCCCCCCCCCCCCGCATAATGGCACGGGGTGGGGGGCAACTTAAATTTAGTAACAAGAGACACACAGGTATTCAAACACAGGTATTCAATACACAAACGCAGTGCAAACAAACCAAACCTAAACTAATATAAATATGTACAACGAAGTGCAAACAAAACCCAAACCTTAACTGATATAAATATGTATGGAGCACAAACGTAGTCAGGCAGGCCGGGTTGATAGCTATCGGGCAGGTAAGGTGCAAAGGAGCAGGCAGAAGAGTGGTCAGGAATAGCCGGGGTCGGTATGGGTAGAGTTCAAGCAGTGTCAGAGTCCAGCAGGAGCGTCAGGCAGAAGGCAGGATACAGGGCACAAGGGAGCAATACACCAAGGCACTGACTGCAGGCCCGGTCCTGCTTTAATACACCTCCTGCAATCAGCCTCAGGTGATGGCCTGATTGCAGGAGTGAGACACTGGCTGCTGAGAGCACCCGCTGGCCAGCACTGGTACTGCAGCCCACAAGGCAGGTAAGCCCCAGCACTACCAGAGATCAGACCACTCCTGACAGACACAGGGCGGGCCAATCCACATTTAGTAACAAAAGACACACAGGTATTCAAACTTCACACCAGCAGACAGTCCCATCAGGAGGAAGGGCTGCTGGAGACCCCCCCCCCACTAAGCCAATACACATAAACACATACATCCCATAATAGTTTGCTCCCAAGCCATACAGACAATAGAACAATGGGATGAAGCCACATAACATCAAACAATCAACAACCCCCCACCCCACTTATCTCCTAGACATGTCTACACAATATTAGGACAGATCACCCTGTACCCCTAACAGGCACAGGGTGACTTACACATAAGAGGGATATGGGGAGCTGAGACAGGGGTCTCCCCACCTCTCCAAAGTGAGCTGGGTTCCATGGGCCCCCCACCCAAAGTCACTCCCATCACAGTCAACAAATTTTGTTCAAAAGGCAAGCTCTGTTCTCCCATGACTGGGTGCATTCTCTTTACCTGGTGTGCCACAGAATAGGTATACCGAGGCTTCACCAACTCTGTTCTGTCCATGAAGATGTGCCTCCCAATTCCATAGTCCCGGTAGAGCCAGTGCAGCTCAGCTTCAATGTATTCATATTGGTGGATGGAAGGCACGCAGATGTTCATGCACCCAGAGCGTCTCCCAAATGGCCCTGTTGTAAATCTTCAGCTTCTTCTTCCTTCAACTGTTGGAAAAGGGCTTCGGGCACATATGGGAAGGTGTACCCATATGTTTTGAGTAAACATCAGTCCAAATAACGCTGGAGGGAGGAGATCCTGGAGATTTTGGCCCTGAGGTGAATCAAGCCTTGTGACAAGTAGGCACCCATAGGGTGGTGGTACCGAGCCCCTATCCATTCAAACACAGACCTAGGGGTTACAGCATACAGGGTACACACTACTCAAGGCTGACCTGCCAGAGATCCCATGCTGCTGGATATGACTGTGTACCTCCTTGGTCTGCAACCATGATCAGTGAACATGAGGAAAAGAAGTAGTGGCACTCCAATATACAAACAGCAGATTTTTTATTATTCAATCCATGAAGATAAAAGGAAAGCAATACATGGCTCTGGGAACATCAGCAGATGTGTTTCACACTCCTTTAGTTCTTATTCATTCATTACAGACCAAGGGGTTGCTTGTACCGGGCATCTCTCTGAATTGGGAGGTGGTGCCATATGGAACTCCAGGGAGGAAAACAGATCCTCTTCACTACTGCCTGATCAGGGGGTTCCTCCCTAACTGGAGCAGGAGCAGCGGAGGCAGCAGTGACACGAGGCTGTAAGAAGGCCTGCTCCACAAGCTCGGGTACTGAAGAGTCCGAGATGGATGCCATGGCACTGTCATGAAAATCTCCATTGGGTAAGACCAACACTGAAGGTTGAAAAAGTGTGGAGACAGTCTTCTCCGCTGTATCCTGGAGACAGTCAGGTGGTGAAATTGAATATCCCTGAAGCTGTCCTTCAGTGGGTGAGGAGGCCAACCTAGATGGCTCTTTACTGCTAGCCAAACACCCCATTGGGGAAGTTACAGACAGCTGAATTCCCAGAGTTGGTGGTAAAGGCTTGGTTGAGTCTGTAGCTGATTTGGCAGTGGCGATGATAACCCATGATATGGCTAGTCCATCTGGGCTAAGATTACCCAGTTCCTCAGACCCATCTAGTCTCTGAAGGAGAAGGGGCTCCACATACTTGACATGATGCCCAAGCAGAGAAGATGGACAATCGCCTCTGACAGTCCTGACACACAACGTGGAGCACATCCCGGACATTCGCCCGACAATGCGCCAGTTCAGCTATGAGCAGGCAGGCAAGACCCTTGTTGAAAACAGTGGGTGCCAACTTCCAAGGCAGCAGCTGGTTTGCCATGGTTTGTGGCAGCACAACACATAGAGACCTTTGGGCATGCTTCTGGGTTTGGTCGCTATATACGACCCTTATCAGTATTCCAGCCAGTCTGGTGACAGTGTCTGCTCAGGAGCCAATCTGGAGTCTATCATGGTGCAATGTTGCTGGGCAGGCCTGGACATGTCTAACTAATTATAACCATGGTCTCTTTGGGGGTGGTCTTCAGGTGCATGATGTGGGTGAATCCTGAGGACTACACCAGAATGTGGGCTGGTTGAGCCACTCCAATTAGGCAATGTTGTGAGGAAGCAGACTTGCCAGTTTGTGGGCAGGGTCACTCACCCATGCAGAGGACTTGAAAAAATGGATGTTCTTCTCTCTCCTCTGTGGGCAACCATCCTGACCATTTGCCACAGGCGAGTCCTTGAAACACTATGAGCGAGACACACACACACACCTTCGGAGTGCTGTAAAAGTGATCAGATCATTTCTATCAGAAGCCAGTTGCCAGTAAAAAAAAAACAATGCCTTCATCATGGCATCTGCAGCCATGATCCTGGTATATGTTGATGGACAAGTGGTTAAAACGTTTTGCATCTTGTGTCAATAATAATGTGGCGCCCCTCCGGTTTAGCTAAGGGGAGCTAGACAGGTTTTTAGTCAGTAGGTGAATAGCACCCTGGTATGAGTCAGTTCCCTGATACACCCCCCCCCCCCCCCCCACTGTAGAAGCTTCAGATGTTTCTAGGAGGCAGTGGGTGGGGCTGAGGAGGCAAAGGGATCTCTCCTCAAGTGGGAGTCCTTGTCCCCAGGACAGCCCTTAAGTATGAAGCCTGGGGGGGGGGCAGGAGAGGTGCTGGAAAGGAGGATCTGTATCTCACTGTCCCCAGAGAGAGGACCGCCTATCGAGTAGGGAAGCAGCCAGCCCAGCATAAGGCCTGAAGGCAGTCATTAACCCATAAAGCTCACAGGAGAGGACTGTTTAATCCTGCACCAACTGGGCTGGATAAGGAGAGAGGTGGTACGGGTGGCAAACCCAACTAGCTCCTCATCTCAGGCTGCTTTGCTAAAGTGGCAGTTTCTGTGTCCCCTTGGCCAGGGATTACCTCAGGCAGCTGGGAGAAGAGGAGGATTCATCTGGGGTCTGAGGTGGTACGCCATGAGGGCTGGAGAGCTCTCTAAGAAGAAACCTCTTTCATCCATGGACTTGTACATACAGTAGTTGCTAAGGAGGTGTCCTCACAGTTCCCTTAGGCATCCCTTGCATCCCTCAACCCCATCCAAGTTCAATACCCCTTATTAAAACTACAAAAACAAGCTCAAGGACTGTTTACTGTCTCCACTGTGCAGGTGTGAAAGAAAACACGTGCCTGGCTGTGCAGATGTATAGGGGGACGCAAAACTCAGAAATTTCTAAGGGGGCAGTGCTACACAGGGGAGGACTGACCATTTGGAAACTCGGGCACTGCCCAAGGGCAGTAGGGGGCCACATGAGATGCTACTGGTAACTTTTTCATAGGCTTTGAGTTTGGGCGAGGACACAGGGGCCCCATGATCCCCTATTGCCCGGGGGCCCCATGAGTTGTCAGTCCGCCCCTAGTGCTACAATAATAATTGTAACAAAACTGGACCCCGACTGCACTTAGGTACTTCCGTTAGGATACCGCTTCCCTGTCCGAACACAGACCACAGACACCATAGCAGACCATACAAGACTAGACGACACCTGTCTTGGAAGTAAACCAGGAAATAGACTACTTTATTTTAACACAGATACAAGTTATATACATTCAAGGGAACAGCCCCCCTCCCTGCATAATGATACAGGGTGGGGCAATCCACAGCCAGTAACAATAGACACATCAGCAGACATTCCCATCAGGAGGGAGGGCTGCTAGAGACACCCCCCACCAAGCCAATACACAAACACATACATCTCATAATAGTTTCGCTCCCAAGCAAGACACACAATAGAACAATGGGATACAGCCACATGTCATTAAACAATTAACAACCCCCAACCCCAATATTAGGACAGATCACCCTGTACCCCTAACAGGCACAGGGTGACTTACACATAATAAGGATATCGGGGGCTGAGACAGGGGTCTCCCCACCTCTCCAAAGTGAGCTGTGTTCCATGGGCCCCCCACCCAAAGTGACTCCCGTCACAATAATAATGGCAATTTTAGTTCTTTCTGGTCTAAACATTTAAACAAAATTCTACAGGTGTAGGGTCAGTATATCTTCATTCAATGGCACAGACCTGTTTTTATCAGGTGGGAAGGTATTTTTGTCTGTGTGTAGCACTACCCCCTAAGGAGTCGCTACAGATTTGGTTCCCCCTATAGTCCTGCACAGTCAGGCATCACACATCTTCACACAGGCTTGCATCCAGGAGTCAGAGATCAGTCCTTGAGCTTTGGTTTTGTTGTTTTTATTTAGGAGATTTGAACTGGGATAGGGTTAGGGGTGTACAGGATGCCCCAAGGGTAACGATAAACTGAGGATGACTTCCTGGAACTATTTACAAGCCTTCTCTGCAGCACAGTCTCTGTTTGGAGAGCTAGCCAGCGTCTCCTTAATGTACCACCCTAGGTCCCAGATGAACTTCTCTTCACCCAGCAATCTGGAGGGTTATCCCTGGACAGGGGATCCAGTTCCACTTTAAGAGATGTACAGTCACTGGTAGGTGGCTAATCTGGTTTCCCACCAGAGTTACTTCTTCCCCTATACGCCCAGGGAGTGTGCAGGTGTACTCACCCAGATCCTCTCCTGTACCGCTGGGTGGGTCGGTGGCTGCTTCCAGACCTATCAGCTGGGCCACTCCTTCCCTTCCATACAGGTGGTTCTCACTCTGGGGGCCAATGAGCTCTGAGCTTTCCTTATTTCCAGCTGCAGGCCTGCAGATAGGCCCCATCCCGCAGCCTCCTTCCTCCAGCCTCACATCCTCCTCACTATCTTCCACCCGAACTGTCCTGCAACTGAGCAGACTCCCCCAATTTTAAGGGCATCCAAGCCCCTTGCCAAGCCTTCTGTTGGGGATAAAAGAAATAATATCAGCTTAGCTAACAGAAAAGAGGCTATGCACTAAAAAGGAGACCATAAAACCTTAAAAGTGACTAATATAAGATAGTGCAGAACTAAAAAACTATATTACTGTAATAAAATCAATAAGATAATATAAATAAATAATCAAGAGAATGTATGGGTCAAGTGAAAACCATAAATAATCATCATAGAAAAAATATTAAAATATGAAATGTTAAATATTAAAATGTTAAATATTAAAATAAAAGTCCATAAATAAAGTCAAATTCAAGGATCATGTGTGGGCCCCAAGGTGACGCGGTTAATCCTGGTGGTATATCAGTCATCAAACAAAATGATGGGTGGCAACAAGTAGATAAAATGCGCACTCACCAGATGCGCAAGGGAAATGCGCAATGTATTTAATCAAATGGAGGTCTGCCCAGAGTCCCTCTTAAGGTGGTACAGCTTAGAATAGGTAGATAACATCAGGGTGACTTTACATCGGGGGTCCACTTTAAGGACGTATATACAGCCTCTTCATAAACCAGGGATGGTCACCAGGGGGAGCTCTGGGGGATTAAAAAGCTCACCATCATCTCTCTTTGCTCTTCGCGGTTTCTTAGAAAAGTGGAAAACTCTTGAAGAGATGCTTCTACAGCTCTCGTCACTCGTTCCAGCATCCCCAATAAATTCAAACTTAAAATCATGGAGAGAATGGGCAAACTTTTTCTGAGCTGTGGATACGTTTTTGTAGGCGGCGATCAGTTTTGCAGGATTTCCAGCCCCTTGCCAAGCCTTCTGTTGGGGGCTGGCTAGGATCCCTCAAGAGTGAAAGCCAGCTGTAACGGAACCGGACCCAGACCGCACTTGGGTATTTCCGTTAGTCTCCAGCTTCCGTGTCCGAACACATATCCGCGGACACCACCGCTGATCATGCAGGAAATAGACAGCACCAGACTCTCTTAAGACAGGAAGTCAACTGCTTTATTTTAACACAAACACAAGATATATACACAGGGCGGGGAAACAACCAGGAACAGGAAACACATCACAGGCCGCCCCATCAGGAGGGAAGGGCTGCCAGAAACACCCCCCACCAAACCAAGACACATAATAGAACATTGGGATACACCACATAGCAGTAGACAATAGGGGAACACATGCATCCCATAATAGTTTGCTGGCAAGCAAGACACAATAGAACACTGGGGCAACCAATTGGCAGTAAACAATGGACAACCCCCCCACCAACCTATACATGTCTACACAATATCAGGACAGAGCACCCTGCGACCCTAACAGGCACAGGGTGACTTACACATAAGAGGAATTTGGGGAGATGATACAGGGGTCCCCCCCACCCCCAAAAGTCACTCCGGTCACACCAGCCAATCCTCAGATCCACCAATTGCCTCTAGGGCCTTCCTTCAAAGCTCTAGAGTAGGGGAAATTCCAGAGGGGCTGGCCTGCAAAGCCTCTCAGCTCCTGACCACAATTTGAACCCTCTTTTACACTCAGCCCTCCTCTCTATCAATTGAACATTAGCTCCCCCTAGCGAATTAGGAGGGCGTTACATGTATAGAATGGATTTTTTCACATTACACAGAATATAGACTTTCTCTCCTGTTCATCGCAGTAAAATATAAACCATGCTAAAATCGATCGAGCCACCCATTGAATTTTTATTCTTCAGTAGCTGGCGACCTGTTGGAATCATCTCTTTGTCCGTTGTACATCTACACAACAAGGTACTGAATCTATATTGTATATTGTAGAGGGGTTTTTGTGTTTTTTTTTAACTTGTCTTTCTGTGTTATAACTTTGAAATACGATTCACGCTGTTCTGAAAAGCTCCCAGTTCACTTCTTAACAGAACTTACCAAAACAAACACGCTCTCCGCCAACAAAAGCCGCCATTTACTCAACACATCAAACGCAAACTCTCACCTGAGTCACATTCTCTTCTATTTCGCACCATTTTCTATCTTTCTCTTTTTTTTTTTTTGTTTAAGATCTCAGCTGCTCTTTTGCTTTTCCGCACCGCATGAGTGCACCGAGGAGAAAAAAATAAATAAATGCCTCAAAATAAGAGAGAGGTTTACAACACACGTCCGAAGGGTTCAGAAACAACCTTCTATGACTTGATGTGATTTCAGCATATTGTCCTCCGTTCTTGTCCAGCCCAATCATCTTTAAACCCCTTCCCGCCTGAGGGTAAAACAAATCTAAATGCCTAAGCACAATTTTGCAACTTTGACCTGTGTCAGTAAAACCATTGGAATATCATCACAACTACTTTTGTACATTTCAGGTGGATTATATCGGGTTTTTCCAGGACAAATTGGGCTTTCATTTGGTGGTAAATGTAAGGATATCTTTTGATTTTTTTTTTATTATTTAAGGAAAACTGGCCCAAATTGGTAAAAAAATATTATTTTTTTTTTAGCTGTGTGTTTCTTGTTACTACCATAACCGAACCACCAAAGAACAACCCGAAATTACATTCTCCAGCTCTTGATGATCGCAGCTGATATTTTATACAGTCATGGCCGAATATTGTTGGCACCCTTGATATTTCTCCAGGAAATCATGTATTTCTCACGAAACGTATTGCATTTAACACATGTTTTGCTATACACATGTTTTATTCCCTTTGTGTGTATTGGGACAAAACAAAAAAAGGGAGGAAAGAGCAAATTCGACATAATGTCACACAAACCTCCAAAAATTGGGCTGGACAAAAGTATTGGCACCCTTTCACAACTGCGGATAAATAAGAATGTTACAAGCATGTGATGCTCCTGTAAACTCACCTGGGGCAAGTAACAGGTGTGGGCAATATAGAAATCACACCTGAAAGCAGATAAAAAGGAGAGACGTTCACTTAACCTTTGCATTGTGTGTCTGTCTGTGCCACACTAAGCATGGACAACAGAAAGAGGAGACGAGAACTGTCTGAGGACCTGAGAACCAAATTGTGGCAAAATATCAACAATCTCAAGGTTACAAGTCCATCTCCAGAGAACTAGATTTTTTTTGTCCACAGTGCGCAACATTATCAAGAAGTTTGCAACCCATGGCACTGTAGCTTAATCTCCCTGGTCGTGGACGGATGAGGAAAATTGATGAAAGATTGCAACGCAGAATAGTCCGGATGGTGGATAAGCAGCCCCAAACATGTTCCAAAGACATTCAAGCTGTCCTGCAGGCTCAGGGAGCATCAGTGTCAGCGCGAACTATCCGTCGACATTTAAATGAAATGAAACGCTATGGCAGGAGACCCAGGAGGACCCCACTGCTGACACAGAGACATAAAAAAGCAAGACTACAGTTTGCCAAAATGTACTTGAGTAAGCCAAAAGCCTTCTGGGAAAACGTCTTGTGGACAGATGAGACCAAGATAGAGCTTTTCGGTAAAGCACATCATTCTACTGTTTACCGAAAACGGAATGAGGCCTACAAAGAACAAAACACAGTACCTACGGTAAAATATGGTGGAGGTTCAATGATGTTTTGGGGTTTTGTTTTGCTGCCTCTGGCACTGGGTGCCTTGACTGTGTGCAAGGCATCATGAAATCTGAGGATTACCAAAGGATTTTGGGTCGCACTGTAGGGCCCAGTGTCAGAAAGCTGGGTTTGCGTCCAAGATCCTGGGTCTTCCAGCAGGACAATGACCCCAAACATACGTCAAAAAGCACTCAGAAATGGATGGCAAAGAAGCGCTGGAGAGTTCTGAAGTGGCCAGCAATGAGCCCAGATCTAAATCCCATTGAACACCTGTGGAGAGATCTTAAAATTGCTGTTGGGAAAAGGTTTTTTTGTCCTTCCAATAAGAGAGACCTGGAGCTGTTTGCAAAGGAAGAGTGGTCCAAAATTCCGGGTGAGAGGTGTCAGAAGCTTATTGATGGTTATAGGAAGCGACTGATTTCAGTTATGTTTTCCAAAGGGTGTGCAACCAAATATTAAGTTAAGGGTGCCAATACTTTTGTCCAGCCCATTTTTGGGGTTTTGTGTGACATTTATGTCATATTTGCTTTTCTGCCTCTGTTTTATATTTGTTCCAATACATACAAAGGGAATAAACATGTGTATAGCAAAACATGTGTTAATGCAATACTTTTTTTGTGTGAAATACTTGATTTTCAGGAAAAAATATCAAGGGTGCCAACATTTCGGCCATGATGTATGTGTTTTTTTTGTTTTTTGTACCCGGAGTACAGCCAGAAAACAATAGGGGGCATTTTGGTTTTTGTCTTTTTTTTTTTATTACCTAAAACACACTGACACCAATTTTTTTTTAAATTCTGACATTTTCTGACCCAAAACACCAACCCTGGCACTGAATTAGATCAAACCTCAATCTTTTTATTTTTCTTTATTTTTTATGTTATTATTTAAATTTTATTTATCTTTTTTTTTACAAACATTTTTTTTCTCTCTATGCCAGGAGTTAGAGAGATACACAATGTGTATTAGAATACATATAACAATACAATATATAAGAATGTATATAATGATACAATGTATACTGGAATGTATATAACGATACAATGTATAATAGGATGTATATAATGATACAATGTATAATGGGATGTATATAATGATACAATGTATAATGGAATGTATATAATGATACAATGTATAATAGGATGTATATAATGATACAATGTATAATAGGATGTATATAACAATACAATATATAATAGAATGTATATAATGATACAATGTATAATGGAATGTATATAATGATACAATGTATAATGGAATGTATATAATGATTACAATGTATAATAGGATGTATATAATGATACAATGTATAATGGAATGTATATAATGATACAATGTATAATGGAATGTACATAATGATACAATGTATAATATGATGTGTATAATGATACAATGATAATAGGATGTATATAATAATACAATGTATAATGGAATGTATATAATGATACAATGTATAATAGGATGTATGTATATAATGACACAATGTATAATAGGATGTATATAATGATACAATGTATAATAGGATGCATATAATGATACAATGTATAATATGATGCATATAATGATACAATGTATAATGGAATGTATATAATGATACAATGTATAATGGAATGTATATAATGATACAATGTATAATAGGATGTATATAATGATACAATGTATCTCTCTCCTCCATTCACAGAGAGAAAAAAAACAAGGGGGCCGGGCTGTACAGTGACTGATCACTGTGATATCCAATCAGAGGCTATCACAGCAATCATGTGACCCGGAATCAGGAGTCCCTATCGTTAGAATGGGACCCGGGGCTCTCAGTGACACCAGGGTCTTTGTGCTGGAAGCGCGCAGTGCAGCACGCTCCCAGCACAAGGACAGGTACACAAATATGCGTCCCCACGGAGGCCGCATATTTGTGTGACGTCGGCATCAAGGGGTTACAGTACACCTCACTGGGGAATATATAGAACCCGGCTCTCTGGAAATTTTTTTTTTTTTTTTATTCATGCCTGATATTTAGGATTTGCAATTTGTTTCCATGTTTTGTTTTTTTACCTGAACTTATAAATGTGTGTGGGTCCATGAGAGGGTGATTGTTGCATCATTATTTTTCTTTTTTCTTTTTTTGTTCAAATATTTTATTAATTTTCAGTGACAAAAGGAAGAAAACAATCTTTGGACAATCCATGTATATATAGAGGCATATATAAATACAGGAAAAAAATGTTGTCCTACGGGAAAGGGGGAGTATCAGATGAAAACATGTTACAAGGAACCATGAAAAACATGAAGGGATACAATGGCAAAATGGAAGGTAGGATCCAAGTGTGCAGCAGACCGGGAGCACTGCTCCCAGAAGCCATAGGAAGGTTCCACGTGAGGCAAAGAGGCCATACAGGTGGGTCTCGCTCTGGGGGCCAATGAGCACTAATCTGGTTTACCACCAGAGTTACTTCTTCCCCTATCCGCCCAGGGGGTGCGGGTGTACTCACTCAGATCCTCTCCTGTACTGCTGGTGGGTCGGTGGCTGCTTCCAGGTCTATCAGCTGGGCCACTCCTTCCCTGTCATACAGGTGGTTCTTGCTCTGGGGGCCAATGAGCTCTGAACTTTCCTTATTTCCAGCTCCAGGCCTGCATGTAGGCCCCATCCCATTGGGCCTCCTCACAGCCTCCTTCCTCCAGCCTCACATCCTCCTCACTATCTTCCACCCGAACTCTCCTGCAACTGAGCAGGCTCCCACACTTTTAAGGTAATCCCAGACCCTTGCCAAGCCTTCTCTTGGGGGCTGGCTAGGATCCCTCAAAGAGTGCAAGCCATCCACTCCTCAGATGCACCTACTGCCTCTAGGGCCTTCCTTCAAAGTTCTAGAGTAGGGGGAAATTCTAGAGGGGCTGGCCTGCAAAGCCTCTCAGCTCCTGACCACAATTTGACCCCTCTGACTTTTACACCCGGGAAAGGAGGAGTGAGGAAAAGAGAGAGAGACAGAAGTGAGTAGAAAAGAGGGGGGGGGGGGAATAGAAGAGACTGAAAGAAGGAATAGAGGAGAGAAAGAAAGGATGTGTGACTTCCAGAAGGGAATATATAATCCCGGGACCATATCAGTGTATAACTTGGCAAATAGGATTGCCACAATGTGGGATTAGGGGATGTGAAGGAAAGAGCAACGAATCATCAAAGTTCGGTGGGGGGAAATGTTCCACCAAAGAGGTCCAGAAATGTAGGAACAGAATCTAGGATGGTGACTTCCACTTTGGCATGAATCATAGTTTGTGTAACCTTGTGCCAGAATACACCGAGACGGAGGCTTCCACGATTGGCCACCATCTGTTTAGCTGCGGTGGTGACTTACAAGAGGAGTTGAAATTGGGATTTGGAGATGGAGGGAGGGTGCAGATTTAGGAGGGTTACAATTGGGTCCGGTGGGATTGACTTTGTAAAGAGCAGGGATAACATATTAAAAACTTCGGCACCATTGTGTTTCTAAGGTGATTTTTGAATTTTTCGGGAACGTCGGAGGATTTGTTCACCTGCTCAAGGTGCGCTTCTTTTGCAGCTGTTTTTGCAATTTTTTGTACACGTTTAAAAAAAATAGCTTCAGGCCTGAAGATGACACAAAACCTCCCAAAACACGATGTATTTTCTGAAAACAGACACCTTAGAGAATAAAATAACGGTAGTTCCAATTTTTTATGTCATACGATATTACCGCAAAGGTCCAAGAAATGCAAAATCTCAGTAAAAACACACTTGATCCAGGGAATATTCACTTAAAAAAAAAAAAAAGGTAGCGCTCTGACCAAATAATCAATAATCACAAAAAACCATCAACAGAACATGAAAAGAAAATATAAATTAATTAAAAAAGAAGAGAAAAAGTGAAAAAAAAGTGTATCAAAATCCAAAAATATGATCTTAATTGCAAACAAAATATCACAAACTCATTTTATCAAACAAATTAATTATCCAGTTTCATAATGAAAAAAAAATATATATTCTAAAAAAAATCACTATCAAACATCACAAAAATGTCCAATAATAGTGTCAAGTATAAAAAAAATCTATACGTGAAAAAAACTTTTTGAATCAATCAAATTCCAATGTGCAAATTGATAAAGAAAAAAAAAAGTGTTATCTTAAACTTCAGTGCTCCAAACTGGAAATTCTTGAAATAAACAAAACACAAAACACCCTGAAAAATTCACCATCAGATGAATTAACCACTTCATGTCCGGACACTTTCACGGACACTTACCCCCCCTTCCAGTCCGGACACTTCCGGACACTTTCCCCCCCCTTCCAGTCCGGACACTTTCCCCCCTTCCAGTCCGGACACTTCCCCCCCCCCTTCCAGTCCGGACACTTTCCCCCCCTTCCAGTCCGGACACTTTCATCCCCTTCCAGTCCGGACACTTCCCCCCTTCCAGTCCGGACACTTTCACCCCCTTCCAGTCCGGACACTTCCCCCCCTTCCAGTCCGGACACTTTCACCCCCTTCCAGTCCGGACACTTTCACCCCCTTCCAGTCCGGACACTTTTCCCCCCCCTTCCAGTCCGGACACTTCCCCCCCCCTTCCTGTCCGGACACCCCCCCCTTCCTGTCCGGACACTCCCCCCCCCCTTTCAGTCCGGACACTTTCCCCCCCTTCCAGTCCGGACACTTCCCCCCCTTCCAGTCCGGACACTTTCCCCCCTTCCAGTCCGGACACTTTCTCCCCCTTCCAGTCCGGACACTCCCCCCCCCTTCCAGTTCGGACACTTTCTCCCCCTTCCAGTCCGGACACTTCCCCCCCCTTCCTGTCCGGACACTTTCCCCCCTTCCAGTCCGGACACTTCCCTCCCCCTTCCTGTCCGGACACTTTCCCCCCCCCCCCTTTCCAGTCTGGACACTTTCACCCCCTTCCAGTCCGGACACTCCCCCCCTTCCAGTCCGGACACTTTCTCCCCCTTCCAGTCCGGACACTTCCCTCCCCCTTCCTGTCCGGACACTTTCCCCCCCCTCCAGTCCGGACACTTCCCTCCCCCTTCCTGTCCGGACACTCCCCCCCCCCCTTTCCAGTCTGGACACTTTCACCCCCTTCCAGTCCGGACACTTTCCCCCCTTCCAGTCCGGACACTTTCCCCCCCCCCTTTCCAGTCTGGACACTTCCCCCCCCCCTTCCACTTTCAGTCTGGACACTTTCCCCCCCTTCCAGTCCGGACACTTTCCCCCCCTTCCAGTCCGGACACTTTCCCCCCCTTTCCAGTCCGGACACTTTCCCCCCCTTCCAGTCTGAACACTTTCCCCCCCTTCCACTCCGGACACTTTCCCCCCCTTCCAGTCCGGACACTTTCCCCCCTTCCAGTCCGGACACTTTCATCCCTTCCAGTCCGGACACTTCCCCCCCTTCCAGTCCGGACACTTCCCCCTTCCAGTCCGGACACTTTCACCCCCTTCCAGTCCGGACACTTCCCCCCCTTCCAGTCCGGACACTTTCACCCCCTTCCAGTCCGGACACTTTCCCCCCCCCCCTTCCTGTCCGGACACTTTCCCCCCCCTCCAGTCCGGACACTTCCCTCCCCCTTCCTGTCCGGACACTTCCCCCCCCCCCCCTTTCCAGTCCGGACACTTTCACCCCCTTCCAGTCCGGACACTTCCCCCCCCCCCCCTTTCCAGTCTGGACACTTTCCCCCCCCCTTTCCAGTCTGGACACTTTCCCCCCCCTTCCAGTCCGGACACTTTCCCCCCCTTTCAGTCCGGACACTTTCCCCCCCTTTCAGTCCGGACACTTTCCCCCCCTTCCAGTCCGAACACTTTCCCCCCCTTCCACTCCGGACACTTTCCCCCCCTTCCAGTCCGGACACTTTTCCCCCCCTTCCAGTCCGGACACTTTCTCCCTCCCTTCCTGTCTGGACACTTTCACCCCCTTCCAGTCCGGACACTTCCCTCCCCCTTCCAGTCCGGACACTTTCACCCCCTTCCTCTCCAGGCCAATTTTCAGCTTTCAGCGCTATCACACTTTGAATGACAATTGCGCGGTCATGCAACACTGTACCCGTATGAAATTTTTAGCATTTTTTGAGAGAGATAAAGCTTTAATTTGGTGTTATTTATTCACTGCTGGGATTTTTTTTTTTTTGCTGTATAAATGAAAAAGTCCAAAAATGTTGAAAAAAAAGTGTTTTTCTTATAACATTTTGCAAATAAATAATCTTTCTTCATAAATCTCGGCCAAAATGTATTCCGTTATCATTTTAGTGAAAAAAAAAAAAACCCAAACCAAAAATTATAATTTTTCAAAAAATGTGTTTACATTTTTATTTTATTTTTTATATTATTATTTATGATTTTTTTTTTTTGGGGGGGGGGGTTTACATACTGTCACCCTAGCAGTACAGGGTCACCATGGTGACACTGTACTACTTGTGGGGAGGTGATGAAGATTTTTTTCCTTTTTTTTTTTTACACTGATTGCTTTTACACCCATAAAGGCTGTAAAATCAATCACTTCTCCTTCTCTCTGGCTGCATTATTGCAGCCATTGAAAAATACTGTGTGAGCTGTGACTGGTCACAGCTTGTCACATGGGACAAGGCTGATGTGAATGGCCCTGTACCATGTGACCTCTGTGATCATTCACACATTTCACACGTAGTAAGCAATGATGTCAGCAAGTGACATCTTGCTTACTACTATTCATGTGATCACTGATTGGCCAATCAGTGATCACCTGATCGGGACCTCGCACAGAGGTCCCGTATAACGATCGGTGTTCCACTGTGGATCGCAGTGCTGCACGCTCCCAGGGAGCACGCACAAGCAGTGGGCGGGGCGGCCGTTTATAAATGGTCACCCGCTCCTGCACTGCCACCGTCCGGCCGTTTATATACATGGGCCGGACAGGAAGTAGTTAAATAAACTCACCAGAGCAACATGCTGGTCAAATTATAAACCAGCACACACACACTTTCGCTCTGGGAGCAACGATCTGCAGATTGATGGCCGGCAATTGGGAGGTGATTCAATGGACATTAATATCTTGTTGACATCAAACTCATAAAGGAAGAGAGAGGGAACTAATAGTTCCTGAAGACGTCATAGATGACGAAACGCGTTAGAGGGAGTCAGAACGAGTGACATCAGCACGCAGCGGAACACGGCGGCCATCTTGTTGGTTAGAAACTTACCATTTGGTGATATGGTGACATGCTGTTTTAAGTATATCTTGATGAACGTATAATACTGCGTTGTAAGGCAATAAATCCTGCTAATTATTCTACACCATGAGGATTATTTTGCTTTTTGGATGATTTTGTCCTCTTTGAGGATAATTCATTATTTTAGGTCTATATTTGGCAATTTATCTGAAGTATCATTTTTTGAGCTCATACTTTGATTTGGGAATCCAATGAGAGTGATCCTATTGGCATCTATCTACATCCAGTGTCTGGAGGGCACCGTATTATCCCCCCAAAGGTAGCAGTAACGGAGTTCGTCATCCTAATTTGGTATCCGTACTATGCTTTTCTTGACCGTCGCTTAATTGTGGGGTCACATATGTCTGGTATTTTTTGAGGTGCTGGTGATCCCCAAGAAGTTTATTTAGATTTTTTTGATGTATAATAATTTTTTTGCATATATTTTTTTTTGGAAGCCCAATTTTCCCTGAAATTATTTGAACTTTCATTTTTCACTAAAGACTTTTGTTTATTTAAGGGTTTTTTTTTTTTTGCACAATATTGGCCTTTTTGTATGTATTATTTTTGATGTTTAGTAGTACTTTTGAATGTATAGCGCTGCACATGTTTGTTTTAATAGTGTAAAATCGTAATGGCAATTTTTATTTATAAAAATTTTCCATAAATTACATTCACATTCTGTAGTGCCAAAGCCGACACTAGCTTGAACAGCGTATACAGCGCAAATTCACAAAAGACCGCTTCGGTGTCAGCTGACCCCCACAGCTCACTGGGCGTGGTGATGTCACTCCAAGACTCCACCCAATTTGCCTCTCGAGGGATCAGGAAGGAATTTTTTCCCCTGCAGGAGCAAATTGGATCGTACTTTGCTGGGGTTTTTTTTGCCTTCCTCTGGATCAACTGTGTGTGTAGGGTTATAACTTTTTGTTTTTAACCACTTTTCCCGTGCAGCTGTTTAATATAAACGGGCCAGACGGTGGCAGTGCAGGGGCGGGTGGTGTTTATAAATGGCCGCCCGCCCCTGCTTGTGCGTGCTCCCTGGGAGCACGCAGCACCACAATCCGGTGCCCGCTGTGTCCTCCGGACACAGTGGAACACCAATCGTCGTACGGGACCTCTGTGCGAGATCCCAAATCATGTGATCACTGATTGGCCAATCAGTGATCACATGCAGAGTAGTAAGCAAGATGTCACTTCTGACATCATTGCTTTCTACGTGTGAAAATCTGTGAATGATCACAGAGGTCACATGGTGCAGGGCTATTCACAACAGCCTTGTACCATGTGACAGGCTGTGAGCAATCACAGCTCACACAGTATTTCTCAATGGCTGCAGGAATGCAGCCAGAGCGAAGGAAAAAGTATTCCTCTTACAGCCTTTAGGGGGGAAAAGCAATCAGTGTAAAAAAAAAAAAAAATTATGATCACCCACCACAAGTAGTACAGTGTCACCATGGTGACATTGTACTACTAGGATGACATGTAAAAAAAACCAAAACAATAATATAAAAAAAAAACTTAAAAAATTATAATTTTTTTTATTAACTTTTTTTTTTTTTGTTTTTTTTTTACTACAAATATAACGGAATACATTTTATTTATGATTTATGATGAAATATTATTTATTTGCAAAATTTTATAAGAAAAAAAACACTTTTTTTCAAAATTTTTGGACTTTTCATTTACATAGCAAAAAAAATAAAAATCCCAGCGGTGAATAAATACCACCAAAATAAAGTTATATCTGTCTCAAAAAAATGCTAAAAAATTCATCTGGGTACAGTGTTGCATGACCGCGCAATTGTCATTCACAGTGAGATAGCGCTGAAAAAATTGGCCTGGATAGAAAGGGGGACGGGGGGGGGGGGGGGGGGAAGGGGGGGGAAAGTGTCCGGACTGGAAGGGGGGGAAAGTGTCCGGACTGGAAGGGGGGGGAAAGTGTCCGGACTGGAAGGGGGGGAAAGTGTCCGGACTGGAAGAAGGATAAAAGTGTCCCGGACTGGAAGGGGGATAAAAGTGTCAGGACTGGAAGGGGGGGGAAAAGTGTCCGGACTGGAAGGGGGGGGAAAGTGTCGGATAAACTGGAAGGGGGGTGAAAGTGTCCGGACTGGTTTGAAAGTGTCGCGGGGGGGAAAGTGTCCGGACTGGAAGAAGGATAAAAGTGTCCGGACTGGAAGGGGGATAAAAGTGTCCGGACTGGAAGGGGGTGAAAGTGTCCGGACTGGAAGGGGGTGAAAGTGTCCCCGGACTGGAAGGGGGGGAAAGTGTCCCGGACTGGAAGGGGGATAAAAGTGTCCGGACTGGAAGGGGGATAAAAGTGTCCGGACTGGAAGTGGTTTATGGTTGAACTGGATGGACTTTTGTCTTTTTTCAGTCAGACTAACTATGTAACACTAAAGTGAATTTTAGGGCAAACGCAAAAACGTACCCAAATTTTTGATAAAACGTAAAAAACAAGAAATAGACACCCAACATGCCAAACATTAAATATGTGTGCGCCTGTGAAATGGTGTCAAACGTCAGTACCCTATATTTTCTATAGGCGATCATTCAAAAGCCCCTACAGGTCATCAGTTTAGTGTTACGGAGGAGGTCTGCGCCTATAATGATCGCTCTCACTCCGGCGTGTGCGATGATATGTAACATGTGTATCTCAATTGATGTTTTCAAGTATAGACGGCCCGACATGTGCGTTTAAGTTAGTACGTGCATATATATAGGGGGTGGGGGGGCCTCAGATTTTTTTGGGGGGGATGTTCTGTGCTTGGGTTTAACTTCATTTTTTTGCAATTAACAAAAATGCAGATCGAATTGCAATACATGATCCCCGGGTATTCTAGCCGGGGAAAGTGACGGCCAGGACCTGGAAGTGATGTCACACACGTCACCTTCTGGGTCACAGAGAGAAGGGGAGGAGAGCGGACATTCGTTATTCCTAACCTCTCCTCTCCCCTCCACCCGCTGGCTTCTGCCATGGCACTCCCCAGACCCCCCGCTGGTGGGGAGCACCAGTATCGCCCGACTGCTGCCACCTGACGGGCAGGAGTCTTTTTGGTCCATACAACATATGGACTTGGCAGCAAAAGGGTTGTTGTTACAGGCTTGGGACATTGTCAATAGTATGGGACACACGGACAACCCTCCTAGTGTATTGTAGTCTGCTAGGCCAATCTAGCTTAGGGATTGATTATTTAGGGCTGCTTGGTGTCTCACAGGCTGCTGCTATGTTACTTCCCCATCTTCTAGAGGATGTTAGAAACACAGTGGGAGCAGAATCTTGCGCTGTGCTACTCAAGCCTCAGACTATTTATGGGATCCCTCACCACCTACTGGACACACCTTCCCAGAAAGTGGCTCACAGGCTGCTGCTATGTTACTTCCACATCTTCTAGAGGATGTTAGAAACAAAGTGGGATGAAGAACAGAATCTGCAGTCTGAAAAATTCATGGAACTACAGCCACTCTCTGGGGAGGTGTGTCCAGTAGGTGGTGAGGGATCCCATAAATAGTCTGAGGCTTGAGTAGCACAGCGCAGGGTTCTTGGGTCCAGTCCTGCAGGAGGAGACCCCTGTGCAGGAGCTCTGCACCCTGGTAGAAGTATGGAAGGACGCTGTTAAGGAAGACACTTGATGGTCCCAGCTTGGTTTAGAGCCCGGGGGGCCTATTCACAAGCTCAAGTCGAGTCTGGAGAAACTTACTGGAGAAAGCCAGAAGGAATTTGGTAGGAAAGAGTCCAGTTATGCTATGGTGGCATGGTAACCGGACCCCAACTGCACTTGAGTATATTCCTAGACTACTGTTCCCCATCTGAACACCGTCCGGACACCCGCTGACCCATACTGCACTTAAACTAGAACACACCAGTCTTGGAAGGAAACCAGGTAGACTACTTGGTTACACACAGATACATAAACCTTATACTGGAACCAAAAACTTAACACTACCACCTACATATGCAAAGAGATCCAAACACTAGCCCTACCCCACCTCCAATCTACCCCCCCCCCCCCCCCCCCCCCCACCAACCCACAACCCCCCCCCCCACAACAACCAACCCACAAGTTTGCTCCCATAACAAGAGCTATCATAGACCAGCCCTGACCCCCTCCCATTTCAACAAGGAATGCACTCAAACACAGGACAATGCAACAAAGAACACCTCTAGCAGACACCCCCCACCCCCTGTACCCAGATAGTAACACCGTTGGTACACTGGCTGTTCAGGGAAATGAATCAAACCCCCCACTGGCTGCCAGAACACAGACATCCATATTTATCACCCATGTACCCCAAACAGGCACAGGGTGACCCACACACACAAGAGGGAATATGGGAGTGTAATGGAACCAGACCCCGACTGCACTTGGGTACTCTGTCTGTTGGGATACTCCACTTCCCTGTCAGAACATTCATCCATGACCATACAAGACTAGACGAGACCAGTCTTGAAGGAAACCAGGAGATAGACTACTTTATTTTAACATACAGAGAGGAACAGAAGTATTTGCACCCTCTGCGATTTTGCAAGTTCTCCCCACTTCTCCATCATGGAGGGGTCTGACATTCACATTACAGGGGATCCCACAATTCCCACTCTGAGGACAGAATTCAGATCACATTGTATATGATTTGTAAAGAATGTATTTGTCTCGCACTGCTGAGCAGAAGTATTTGAACCCCTAAAAAACAGCAAGAATTCTGCCTCTCAAAGACCTGTTACTGCGCCTTTAAAAAGTCCACCTCTACTCTCCACTCATTCATCTCACTTAGTAGCACCTGTCTGAGCTCTTTAAAGACACCTGTCCACCCCACAGTCAGTCAGATGCCAACTACTACCATGGCAAGACCAAAGAGCTGTCAAAAAGAACACCAGAGACAAAATGGTGGACCTCCACAAGGCTGGAAAGGGCTACGGGGAAATTGCCAAGCAGCTTGGTGAAAATAGATCAACTGTTGGAGCAATTGTTAGAAAATGGAAGAGGCTAAAGACGACTGTCAGTCTCCTTCAGACTGGGGCTCCATGCAAGATGTCACCTCGTGGGGTATCACTGATGAGAAGAAAGGTGAGGAATCAGCCCAGAACTACAAGGGGGGGAGCTGGTCAATGACATGAAGAGAGCTGGGACCACAGTTTCACAGGTCACTGTCGGTAGAACACTACGCCGTCAATGGTTTCCAATCATGCATTGCACGGAAGGTTCCCCCTGCTCAAGTCATCACATGTCCAGGCCTGTCTGAAGGTTCCCCTGCTCCAGTCATCACATGTCCAGGCCCGTCTGAAGGTTCCCCTGCTCCAGTCATCACATGTCCAGGCCCGTCTGAAGGTTCCCCTGCTCCAGTCATCACATGTCCAGGCCCGTCTGAAGGTTCCCCCTGCTCCAGTCATCACATGTCCTGAAGGCCCAGTCTGAATCAGGGTTCCCCCTGCCTCCAGTCATCACATGTCCAGGCCCGTCTGAAGTTTGCCAATGACCATCTGGATGATGCAGAGGAGGCATGGGAGAAAGTCATGTGGTCAGAGGAGACCAAAGGAGAAATTTTTGGTCTAAACTTCACTCGTCATTTTTGGAGGAAAAAGAAGGATGAGTTTGCATCCCAAGAACACCATCCCTACTGTGAAGCATGGGGTGTGGGTAACATCATGCTTTGGGGGTGCTTTTCTGTGAAGGGGACAGGATGACTGCATTGTATTAAGGAGAGGATGAATGGGGCCATTTATTGTGAGATTTTCAGCAACAACCTCCTTCCCTCAGTCAGAGCATTGAAGATGGGTCGTGGCTGGGTCTTCCAACATGACAACGACCCGAAGCACACAGCCAGGAGAACCATGGAGTGGCCCCGTAAGAAGCATATCAAGGTTCTGGAGTGGCCTAGCCAGTCTCCAGACCTAAATCCAATAGAACATCTTTGGAGGGAGCTGAAACTCTGTGTTGCTCAGCGACAGCCACGAAACCTGACAGATCTAGAGGAGATCGGTGTGGAGGAGTCGGCCAAAATCCCTGTTGCAGTGCAAACCTGGTCAGGAACTACAGGAAACGTCTGACCTCTGTAATTGCAAACAAAGGCTTCTGTACCAAATATTAACACGGATCTTCTCAGGGGTTCAAATACTTCTGTTCAGCCGTGCGAGACAAATACATTCTTTACAAATCATACAATGGGATTTCCTGAATTCTGTCCTCAGAGTGGGAATCCCCTGCAATGAGATTTCCTGAATTCTGTCTCTCAGGGTGGGAATGCCCCTACAATGTGAATGTCAGACCCCTCCATGATGGAGAAGTGGATGAACTTGCAAAATTGCAGGGGGTTCAAATACTTCTGTTCCTCACTGTAGATACAAGATATATACACAGGGCGGGGCAATACACACCCAGTAAGAAGAGACACATCAGCAGACAGTCCCATCAGGAGAGAGGGCTGCTGGAGACACCCACCACCAAGCCAATACACAAACACATACATCCCATAATAGTTTGCTCCCAAGCAAGACACACAATAGAACAACGGGATGCAACCATATGGCATTAAACAATCAACAACCCCCCACCCCAATATTAGGCCAGATCACCCTGTACCCCTAACAGGCACAGGGTGACTTACACATAAGAGGGATATGGGGAGCTTAGACAGGGGTCTCCCCACCTCTCCAAAGTGAGCTGTGTTCCATGGGCCCCCCACCCAAAGTGACTCCCGTCACATCTACATCTCCCGTACTGGGAGCAGCCTGGTAGATATTGGCAGGAGGCAACCAATTATCCTGTGGCTATGTGAGTGGCTTCATTCTACTACTATAACTACTGATCTCCGAGCCTTAACCATCTCCTGACCCCTGACCATCACACCACGTTTCCAGCTTCCTGGCCCCTGTTACTTTCCATCACCCACAAGTCCCTAGATTCGCCCACAAACTCCTAGATTGTAAGCTCCCAGGATCAGGGCCCTCTAATCCCTCTTGTATTGAACTGTATTGTTACTGTACTGTCTCCCTCCATAATGTACAGCGCTGAGCAAACTGTCGGCGCTATATAAGTCCTGTATAATAATAATAAAGTCCCCGTCTCAATTACTTCCAGGAGTGCTCGGCTGGGAATTGCGCATGAGGCCCCCCCTCATCATCTCGAGCTCCTCAGACAAGTGCCTGACAGAGTCCTGTGAATCCACACAAAGCATTGAGCCATTTCTAGTTGTGTTTTTCTAAACAGAAACAAATGCTGACAAGGCTCAGCCATTCTCCTAACGCCGGAGTGTACATAGCCCCGGGCTTGTTAATAAGTGAAGATGAACCGAAGATCGCCCCCTGAATGTAGATGCCTCGTAAATAAAATCAAGCTGAGCTGCAAATAAACTGAAACATACTGAAATATATTGTGTTTCTGAACAAGACGCAACCGATTCTGCATCTGATTGGGTAGCTGTACCTCGACTTCTAGCGTTTCCTTCACATTGTACCTTGGGCACCACACTGCCTGGATACAGCGCTCCTCTCCGAGTGGTACCATATCCGTCATTGCTGGAGCTCCGTTATCGTATATCAGCCAATAGAGAGGCTATTTTTAATTCCATTTCCAAGACTCGGGCCGTTCATTACTCACGTGAGCATTCATAGAACACGAATAAACATGAACACATAATTGCTTATCAAGAGCCGTGACAACAAGTACTTAGTTACTTTGTTACAATGTAAGAATAACTACAACCAGCAAACCTCCATCTACATCGACATGCATTAGAATTCCTTCTCTAGAGCTTGTTGGGTTATGGAATTCTTATTGTAGAATTATATTCACACTATCATGTTCTGGTAAAAAAAAATATCTTTTTAACCCAACAGAATGAATGGAATTGAAACAAAAATGATGTTAAAGTGCCGCTTTCCATTCCATACAGAGGAACTCACCTCCGCCTTTTTATTCTCTGTCAATTGAGTTGTCCTCAAAAAGAAAAGATGGACGTGGCCAGCCAGAACCTAATGGAAAACTACCCCCTGCACCCTGATAAAAGGTCAGAGTGTGTAACGGGGAGGGAGGGGGTATCACAGAAAGTGAGGGAGGGGGGTATCACAGAAAGTGAGGGAGGGGGGTATCACAGAAAGTGAGGGATGGGGGTATCACAGAAAGTGAGGGAGGGGGGTATCACAGAAAGTGAGGGATGGGGGTATCACAGAAAGTGAGGGAGGGGGGTATCACAGAAAGTGAGGGATGGGGGAGGGGGGTATCACAGAAAGTGAGGGAGGGGGGTATCAAAGAAAGTGAGGGAGGGGGGTATCACAGAAAGGGAGGGAGGGGGGTATCACAGAAAGTGAGGGAGGGAGGTATCACAGAAAGTGAGGGATGGGGGTATCACAGAAAGTGAGGGAGGGGGAGTATCACAGAAAGTGAGGGAGAGGGGTATCACAGAAAGTGAGGGAGGGGGGGTATCACAGAAAGTGAGGGATGGGGTATCACAGAAAGTAAGGGAGGGGGGTATCACAGAAAGTGAGGGAGGGGGGTATCACAAAAAGTGAGGGAGGGGGGTATCACAAAAGTGAGGGAGGGGGGTATCACAGAAAGTGAGGGAGGGGGGTATCACAGAAAGTGAGGGAGGGGGAGTATCACAGAAAGTGAGGGAGGGGGTATCACAGAAAGTGAGGGATGAGGAGTATCACAGAAAGTGAGGGAGGGGGGTATCACAGAAAGTGAGGGAGGGGAGTATCACAGAAAGTGAGGGAGGGGGGTATCACAGAAAGTGAGGGAGGGGGGTATCACAGAAAGTGAGGGATGAGGAGTATCACAGAAAGTGAGGGAGGGGGGTATCACAGAAAGTGAGGGGGGGGGGGTATCACAGAAAGTGAGGGAGGGGGGTATCACAGAAAGTGAGGGAGGGGAGTATCACAGCGTTGTTATTAGAGGGAGCTTGGAGTAAAAAAAGGGAGATGAAGGAGGGGGGTATCACAGAAAGTGAGGGAGGGGGGTATCACAGAAAGTGAGGGAGGGGGGTATCACAGAAAGTGAGGGAGGGGGGTATCACAGAAAGTGAGGGAGGGGGGGTGAACGTTCACTTTACAGCGGACCTGTACTCAGACAATAGACATTAAATGATTCACATATTCTTAACCACTTTCAACCAATTTTCAGCTTTCAGCGCTATCACAATTTGAATGACAATTGCGCGGTCATGCAACACTGTACCCAGATTAATTTTTTAGCATTTTTTTGAGACAGATAAAGCTTTATTTTGGTGGTATTTATTCACCGCTGGGATTTTTATTTTTTTGCTATATAAATGAAAAAGTCCAAAAATATTGAAAAAACATTTTGCAAATAAATAATATTTCTTCATAAATCTTGGCCTAAATGTTTTAATCTTTTTAGTAAAAAAAATAACCAAAATTAGTTTATAACCAAAAATTATAATTTAAAAAAAAAAGTTTTTACATTTTTATTTTATATTATTATTTGTTTTTTTTTTTTTTTTTTTTTTTTACATACTGTCACCATGGTGACACTGTACTACTTGTGGGGGGTGATGAAGATTTAATTTTTTTTTTACACTGATTGCTTTTACACCCATAAAGGCTGTAAGAGGAATCATTTCTCCTTCTCTCTGGCTGCATTCCTGCAGCCATTGAGAAATACTGTGAAAGCTGTGATTGGTCACAGCTTGTCACATGGTACAGGGCTGTTGTGAATGGCCCTGTACCATGTGATCATTCGCAGATTTCACACGTAGTAAGCAATGATGTCAGAAGTGACACATTGCTTACTACTCTGCATGTGATCGCTGATTGGCCAATCAGTGATCGCATGATCGGGTCCTCACACAGAGGTCCCGTACAACGATCGGTGTTCCACTGTGTCGGAGGACATAGCGGGCACCAGATCGCGGTGCTGCACGCTCCCAGGGAGCGCACACAGTCCAAAATGTCGGGCGCCGTTTATGCACTGCCACCGTCCGGCCGTTTCTATACAGCGGCTGGACGGCAAGTGGTTAAAGTTGATCATACAATGAGAAAAAAAAAATCCTCAATATGTGGTGTAATCTGGAGAGCCCGAGACCACCAGCCAGCCACATGTAAAAGTCTTTACTAATCTTTCAAAGCAAGCAAACAAGAATATCTTTCTTCAGGAAATAAAGTCGAACAGTTCATAGTCCTGGTATAACAAAGACCACAACAATGGCTCACCGCCCAGTATCTCAGTGCCACACTTGAGCGTTGGGTTCCTGTCTGTTTCGGAGACAAGCCATAGGAGGTCAGCAACCCAAGTCTCCAGATGGCCCACACAATCTCACAGCTCTGAACTACTCCACTGCACCTCATGGACACATGTGGACTCCTTCCTGCTGCTTTTTAGGCCTCCCTTGCAGGTGGGTTAACCTTTTTTGGTACTAAAGTCCCTGTAGTCAGGGTTTGTAGGCTGTTTCCCACCCAAATTCTCTCCAAGTCTCCAAATTATGGGACCCAAATAAGGACTTACCAATCCAGAGAGTACTGAAATCCATCTTCTCCAACTGGACTACCCTGGAACACCTCACCCTGCATGGATTAGAACCCCTGAGTACTAAAAAAGTCCCTTGAACTCTCCCCTAAAGGGACCACAATCCAAATAGTGGGGAAATACTGTATATCTCCTATCCAGGACCATCCCTAACATCCTGTACAATGTGTTAGAGCACAAGCCAAGCATAAGGCCCGCGGGCCAAATCCAGCCCACCAGGTCATTTCATGTGGCCCATGCACCTCTCCTGCAAATTCAGCACCCCCCTCATCTCTCTGACCCCCCCACCCTGTCTCAGCAGTCAGCAGCAGAGAGGAGGACAGATCTCCTCCTACAGATTCTGCACCTCTCTGTGCAGCTGCAGCACCCCCTCATCTCTGCCTTCCCTGGTCTCAGCATTCAGTAGACTCCAGAAGCGGACTCCAGCCCTCGTACCTTTCCTGCAGGTGCAGCACCCCCCTCATCTCTGCCCCACCCTGTCTCAGTAGTCAGCAGCAGAGAGGAAGACAGATTTCCTCCTACAGGTACTGCGCCTCTGTGCAGCCGCAGCACCCCCTCGTCTCTGCCTTCCCTGGTCTCAGCATTCAGTAGACTCCAGAAGCTGGCTCCAGCCCTCGCACCTCTCCTGCAGGTGCAGCACCCCCCTCATCTCTGCCCCCACCCTGTCTCAGCAGTCAGCAGCAGAGAGGAAGACAGATTTCCACCTACAGGTACTGTGCCTCTGTGCAGCCGCAGCACCCCCTCGTCTCTGCCTCCCCTGGTCTCAGAATTCAGTAGACTCCAGAAGCTGGCTCCAGCCCTCGCACCTCTCCTGCAGGTGCAGCACCCCCTTCATCTCTGCCCCCACCCTGTCTCAGCAGTTGACAGCCGAGAGGAGGACAGATCTACTCCTACAGATTCTACGCCTCTCTGTGCAGCCGCAGCACTCCCTCATCTCTGCCTTCCCTGGTCTCAGCATTCAGTAGACTCCAGAAGCTGGCTCCAGCCCTCGCACCTCTCCTGCAGGTGCAGCGCCCCCCTCATCTCTGCCCCCACCCTGTCTCAGCAGTCAGCAGCAGAGAGGAAGACAGATTTCCTCCTACAGGTACTGTGCCTCTGTGCAGCCGCAGCACCCCCTCGTCTCTGCCTCCCCTGGTCTCAGCATTCAGTAGACTACAGAAGCTGGCTCCAGCCCTCGCACCTCTCCTGCAGGTGCAGCACCCCCCTCATCTCTGTCCCCACCCTGTCTCAGCAGTCAGCAGCAGAGAGGAAGACAGATTTCCTCCTACAGGTACTGTGCCTCTGTGCAGCCGCAGCACCCCCTCATCTCTGCCTCCCTGGTCTCAGAATTCAGTAGACTCCAGAAGCTGGCTCCAGCCCTCGCACCTCTCCTGCAGGTGCAGCACCCCTTCATCTCTGCCCCCACCCTGTCTCAGCAGTTGACAGCCGAGAGGAGGACAGATCTACTCCTACAGATTCTACGCCTCTCTGTGCAGCCGCAGCACTCCCTCATCTCTGCCTTCCCTGGTCTCAGCATTCAGTAGACTCCAGAAGCTGGCTCCAGCCCTCGCACCTCTCCTGCAGGTGCAGCGCCCCCCTCATCTCTGCCCCCACCCTGTCTCAGCAGTCAGCAGCAGAGAGGAAGACAGATTTCCTCCTACAGGTACTGTGCCTCTGTGCAGCCGCAGCACCCCCTCGTCTCTGCCTCCCCTGGTCTCAGCATTCAGTAGACTACAGAAGCTGGCTCCAGCCCTCGCACCTCTCCTGCAGGTGCAGCACCCCCCTCATCTCTGCCCCCACCCTGTCTCAGCAGTCAGCAGCAGAGAGGAAGACAGATTTCCTCCTACAGGTACTGTGCCTCTGTGCAGCCGCAGCACCCCCTCATCTCTGCCTCCCCTGGTCTCAGAATTCAGTAGACTCCAGAAGCTGGCTCCAGCCCTCGCACCTCTCCTGCAGGTGCAGCACCCCCTTCATCTCTGCCCCCACCCTGTCTCAGCAGTTGACAGCCGAGAGGAGGACAGATCTACTCCTACAGATTCTACGCCTCTCTGTGCAGCCGCAGCACTCCCTCATCTCTGCCTTCCCTGGTCTCAGCATTCAGTAGACTCCAGAAGCTGGCTCCAGCCCTCGCACCTCTCCTGCAGGTGCAGCGCCCCCCTCATCTCTGCCCCCACCCTGTCTCAGCAGTCAGCAGCAGAGAGGAAGACAGATTTCCTCCTACAGGTACTGTGCCTCTGTGCAGCCGCAGCACCCCCTCGTCTCTGCCTCCCCTGGTCTCAGCATTCAGTAGACTCCAGAAGCTGGCTCCAGCCCTCGCACCTCTCCTGCAGGTGCAGCACCCCCCTCATCTCTGCCCCCACCCTGTCTCAGCAGTCAGCAGCAGAGAGGAAGACAGATTTTCTCCTACAGGTACTGTGCCTCTGTGCAGCCGCAGCACCCCCTCGTCTCTGCCTCCCCTGGTCTCAGAATTCAGTAGACTCCAGAAGCTGGCTCCAGCCCTCGCACCTCTCCTGCAGGTGCAGCACCCCCTTCATCTCTGCCCCCACCCTGTCTCAGCAGTTGACAGCCGAGAGGAGGACAGATCTACTCCTACAGATTCTACGCCTCTCTGTGCAGCCGCAGCACTCCCTCATCTCTGCCTTCCCTGGTCTCAGCATTCAGTAGACTCCAAAAGCAGACTCCAGCCCTCGCACCTCTCCTGCAGGTGCAGCACCCCCCTCATCTCTGCCCCCACCCTGTCTCAGCAGTTGACAGCCGAGAGGAGGACAGATCTACTCCTACAGATTCTGCGCCCTCTCTGTGCAGCCGCAGCACCCCCTTGTCTCTGCCACCCCTGGTCTCAGCATTCAGTAGACTCCAGAAGCTGGCTCCAGCCCTCGCACCTCTCCTTCAGGCACAGCACCCCCCTCATCCACAAAGCAAGGGGGGTGTATATTATTATTATTACACAGCATTTATATAGCGCCAACAGTTTGCTCAGCGCTGTACATTACAATGGGAGACAGTACATGAGACAATACAGTAACAATACAATACCCGAGGGGTTCGAAGGCCCTGCTTCTTGGAGCTTACAATCTAGGGGGGAGGGGAGAGTGGTACAGGAGGAAATAGAGTGGTGGGGAGAGCGGAGGAGATCAGCAGTTAGGTGAGGGTGGGGTAGGCGTCTCTAAATAGATGGGTTTTCAGGATGCGCCTAAAGGTGAGGAGGGTAGGTGACAGTCTGATGGATTGGGGTAGTGAGTTCCAGAGGATGGGAGAAGCCATGGAGAAGTCCTGGAGACGGGCACGGGAGGAGGAGACCAGGGAGCTGGAGAATAGGAGTCTATCTAGTGAGGAGCGGAGAGTATGTGTTGGGTTGTATTTGGGTATCAGGTCGGTGAGGTAGTTTGGGGCAGAGTTTTGAACAGCTTTGTACGTCAATGTTAGTCATTTGAATTTTATGTGTTGGGCAATCGGAAGCCAGTGGAGGGATTGGCAGAGGGGGGTGGAGGCCAGTGGAGGGATTGGCAGAGGGGGGTGGCAGATATGGAGCGGTTGGTTAGGTGGATGAGTCTGGCTGCAGAATTCAGGACAGACTGAAGTGGCGATAGCCTGTGGTGAGGTAGGCTGGCGAGGAGGGAGTTACAGTAGTCAAGTCGTGATATGATGAGGGAGTGAATGAGTTGCTTAGTGGTTTCAGGAGTTAGGAATGGGTGTATTTTGGAGATGTTGCGGAGGCGGAGTCTGCATGAATTTGTCAGCGATTAGATCTGGGGCTGGAAACACAGACTGGAGTTTAGAATGACACCTAGTACTCTGGCTTGTGGGGTGGGGCTGATGGTGGCGTTGTTGGTCGTGATGGAGAGGTCAGGGGGGAGGTCGCGGGCTGGGGGGAAAACTAGGAGCTCGGTTTTGGCAAGGTTTAATTTGAGGAAGTGGAATGACATCCAGTCTGATATGACGTTCAGAAGGCTAGTGATTCGGGCAGAGACTGAAGGGGTGAGGCGATATTGATGGAAGGCAGGGTGGAGGAATCTTGACTTCAGATGTTGGGGGGGGGGCTCTTGACATCTGATGTAGGGGGGACAGTGGTCTAGATATGAAGGCAACCATAATGTTGTTGCGGCCATTGATGAAATTGAGCTTGACGCCCCTGGGTTCGAGAGTAAATGTATTGGAGGGTATAAGATACGCACCCCAGGTAACCTTGGACAGATAGGATTTGATATATAAAATGTAAAGGCTTTTTCCACTCTCAGTCCCTCTTCTAGAGAGCTTCCCACCTCTGGTCTGCAAAAGCCCCTTAAAAGCAATTTCAGAACAGCAGACCGGTGGGGGTCAAAGTAACGTGACTCCTCCTGTTCAGACAGCAGTGGAAGGATATTTCTTTGCTGAAAGTCAAATAAAACCTTTTATAGGTTCCTTTATCATTTATTTACAGTATATGTAAAACTACTGAACCATAATTTCATGTTCAATGTTGGCACAACTCCCGGGGAGGATGGGGGGGGGGAGGTCAGTCTATTCCATTGAACCCTGTGATTTGCACATAGCGGCTATTAGCAGCATGTCTCTGACTTCAACTTGACCTCCTCTTATAATGAATTATGTCATGGTGATATTTCTGTGTCCACTCTCATTTTTTTCAGATGTAAAAAAAAAAAAAAAAATCCTGAGGAATCCCTTGGAGAGAAGAGTCCATACAATTACATACAATATTTCTGTAACACAAATCTCTCTCAGGACTTGAAGTGCCTTCAGCCAAAATCTGATCAGTGACTGCTGACTGCATTAGTAGCTTCTTCTGCCGGGATAAAATGTTACATTGTGTCAACTAACAGTTACATTCCCCGGTATTGTTGTCATTTAATCACAAAGCCCGCAAACAATCCGACTCAAGGTTACCTTGCTAGCGATTAGCATAGTCCTCATGGAGGCTTTTAAGAAAAGGTCCACCACCTTTGTGGGGCTTAAATGTGTACAATGGCTTTTTTTTATGTCTCTGATTTGTTGTTACCAGAATTACAATTTGAAAGGAAAAATATTTGCTCTGACCCTCAGAAAATGGAAGTTCTACAATACCGCTGAGCGTTTTACTCGCACACAACATGGCGAATTTAATGCATGTGCATTATCCACCAGGAATATGGCGATCATGGCCAGGCCAAGGTCAGCAATTTGTGGATGTGTGTTGAGCATTGGGGGCAGTTATGCACTTTTACTGGGCTGAAAATCACTCACCTTTTTTTGATTGGGTGACAAAATATTTAACCACTTGTCTACCAAGGTAGGTTTATAAACAACATGGTAGAAAAGTGGTGGAGTCAAGAGATGTGAGCTTGGTACCAAGCTTTAAAGCTTCAGTCTATCCTAAATTCTGCGGCCAGACTCATCCACCTTACTAACCGTTCCATATCTGCCACCCCTCTCTGCCAATCCCTCCACTGGCTTCTGATTGCCCAACGCATAAAATTCTAATTATTAACATTACCGTACAAAGCTGTTCATAACGCTGCCCCAAACTACCTCACCGAAATGATATCCATCTACCACCCAAAATGCATTCTCCGCTCCTCACAAGACCTCCTACTCTCTAGTTCCCTGGTCTCCTCCTCCCATGCCCGTCTCCAGGACTTCTCCAGGGCTTCCCCCATCCTCTGGAACTCACTACCCCAATCCATCAGACTGTCACCTACCCTCCTCTTTAGGCGCACCCTGAAAACCCACCTCTTCAGAGAAGCCTACCCCGCCCTCACCTAATTGCTGATCTCCTCCACTCTTCCCACCACTCCATCCCCCACAGCTATTTCCTCCTGTGCCACCATCCCCTCCCTCCTAGATTGTAAGCTCCAAGGAGCAGGGCCCTCGAACCCCTCATGTATTGTATTATATTGTTACTGTACTGTCTTGTGTATTGTCTCTCATTGTAATGTACAGCGCTGAGCAAACTGTTGGCGCTTTATAAATACTGTAATAATAATAAAAATAAAAAAGCAGAAAAGGGGCCAAAGCTCTTTTCATCCTACTTCTCCTGTAGATCACAGGAGTGCACTTAGCTCAGCACTCGTGACCCACATTGAGCCAATGGCGGGCTACAGTCCGATGACAGCTGACATTACTTATCTGGTCCAAACTCTGGAGAGATCCCAACTTTAATGTTGGAATCCACCCAGATACCTTACCTTGACCACCAGCATGCCACTGAGAGCCTGAGCCAGCCACTCCCACCTCCTCCATGGCCTGGTGCCCTATTGAGGGCTGGAGGGGCAGAGCAGAGAGCCGGAGGCTGACTGCTCACCAAATACCAGGAGCCCAGCGATCAATTTTCTTTGATCGCTCGGTTCTAGATCTTAGAGGTGGCGGGGGACATCGGCAGCATCGCACCCATGCTGAATCCACCTAGGCAGGTATGTAGGTTTTTTTTTTTAATAAACCCATACTTCTCATTTAAGAGTCAGCAAAGAGCTTTCCAATAAAAGTGACCAGTTGGCTCTAGAGCTACCAGATCACTTTTATAGGGATCTCAAAGGGTTCCCTCCCCCACAGCTGTTGGTGGCATCCACAGTGGTTCCCGGGCTCTCCTGTTCCTCCAGGGAGCCCAGGACTGCAGAAAACAGCTTCCCCAGTGAAAGCAGGAGGAACATTACAGATCCCTACTATGACTAATGACCCTGGAACTGACATGTATTACATCACTTACAGGGTCACAGCTGTCATTTCTTTGGCTAGTGTAGGCACGGATGCAGATATTCAAACAAAATCTGTGCTGGAGTAGCTGCTTGGAGGGCAGGAGAGACATTGGGAGTCTAATAGACCCCTAATGCTTCCATAAAGAGGACCTGTCAAACGCCCATTCTATCACAGAGGGGCTTTTTAGGTCCTTTGTGATATCAATAAAGTAAAAAAAAATAAAAAGTGTAAAAAAAATTCTATAAAAATAAATAGATAAATAAAAGAATTGAAGCACATATGTCTCTCATGTACGCACCTGATATAGGATGAGCACCTGTATGTAGGAATCAATTGCCCCACACATGTGAGGTAACTCTAAACAGATAACATGTAAAGGCTTTTAAAGCATCACATATGGAGAATTTGGGGTAAAATATTTTTTTCTGATTGCACGGCCATTTTTAAGACTTGAGATTTTTTTTATATCGATTTACTGCATGCATCTTAATCATTTGTATTTTACCAAAAAAATGCATAAAATATATTAAATTACATAAATTACGCCAATTATGTTAAACATAAAAAAATTGCAACTATGACCATTTTACAAAAAAATTGCAGAAGTAGGCAAATGGTTAAAGGCCTAAACTGCTAAATTTAGTCTAAGGCAGGGTGGACAATTGTGGCCCTCCAGCTGTTGTAGAACTACAAGTCCCATGATGCATTGCAAAACTGACAGTAACAAGCATGACTCCCAAAGACATAGGTATGCTGGGGCTTGCAGTTCACCAACAGCTGGAGAGCCGCAGGTTGCCTACCCCTGGTCTAGGGGAATGGGGAAGCACTTTATGTTACCTGATCCTCCACCCCCCCAGCAGATGTGCCCCCCCCCCCCCATGCTCCAGTGGTGGACTTTCCCCTGGTGACATCACGTCCAGTGCAGGGCAATGGACAATGCCTTAGTCTTGATGACACCAAAGGGTCTTAGCCTGCTGGATCATCGGGGGAAGATGCTGCTCATCTAGTCTTCAACAGTGATAAGAAATATTTGCAAAACAGAATTTTTTTTAAGACAGTCCTTTTTATCTACCTGTAGACACCGTCATGTGACAAAAACGAGCCCAAGTCTTCTCCTCATCCTGATGTGGACACTTCCTATTGATTGGCCTGCAGCAGGGCCCTCTCAGAAGAAAGAAGAGGATAATGTCATCATGGGGGGGAGGAAAGGGACTGGCAATCTCAGGGGGGGCATCACAGTGCTGGATCAGCAGTCCCAGTACCAGGAACGGTTGACAGGGAGGGAAAAACTGTGACGCTCTGTGTGTTCTGACACCTTTCTATAAGAACCAGCATTTACTTTTTCAGCAATTTGAGCTCCAGTAGCCCTTCTATTGGATCGAACAACAGGGGCCAGCCTTCAATCCCCATCAATGAGCCTTGGCTGTCCATGAATCTGTCACCGGTTGGCTGGTTCTCCTTCCTTGGACCTTGGACTTTTGATTGCAGACCGGGAACATCCCAAAACAGCTGAAGTTTTGGAGTTGCTCTGACCCAGTTGTCTAGATATTACAATTCGGTCCTTGTCACAGTCCCTCTAATCCTTACATTTTTTATTCTTTCAACACATCAACTTCAGAGGCAACATGTTCACTTGCTGCCTAATATATCCCACCCACTTACAGATGTCACTGTAAGGAGATAATCAATGTTATTTACTTTACCTGTCAGTGGACATAAAGGTATGGCTGATCAGTGTGTGTATATATATATATATATATATGGCTGATCAGTGTGTGTGTATATATATATATATGGCTGATCAGTGTGTGTGTATATATATATATATGGCTGATCAGTGTGTGTATATATATATATATATGGCTGATCAGTGTGTATATATATATATATGGCTGATCAGTGTGTGTATATATATATAAGTAGGGTAAGGTAAGTGAGCGCAAACAGACAGGACAAGCAGCTAACATACAGGGTAATCCTCAGTACCTAAACATAAATATAAAAAGGGGGTATGTAGCGCTACAAAATTACAAATAAAATGTCATCATATATCCTCACAGAAGTACATATTGTCCATAAAGTGTATCCGGAGGGCAGACGGATAAGATCCTATGGTGTCCCCAATCCAATCTGACAGAACGAAAAGTGTATATAGTGCGGTTATGCGCTTACCACAATTACATACAATATGGGCATTGTATGTAAATCAGCAACAGGACATCACGGTCTGGTCAGCAGCATGAGCAGCATCTGGTCATGTAAGGACACTAAGGCCAGTGGGTCCAACGTTGTCCAGGCATCCAGTGGCTCCTTATTCCAGATCACCACCTTACAAAGCTCATTAGAAACGAGCCAGGAGGCAAGAAGGTATCAATGGTGAAGTACGTTTATTCAGAGTAAAAAACCAAACAAAAGGAAGGAACTCACATCAGCATAGAAAGGTACATCCAGGTGTCATTCTTAGGTTCCCTGGTGGCTAGTAGTTCCACCAACATAAAAGACTTGCATCCAGGTTTAATTGAAAGTCCCTGGTGGCTAGTGACAGAAAGGGACCATATATAAATATATATCCCACAGATCCCAGGGTTAAGATGACCATCCAGATCCAATCAAAGAATTCCCTGGTGGTTAGTGGTTCCCTGGTGGTATAGGCGTCAATAGGGAAAACGAGCGGTGTGCTCGAAACATGTTAGGGGATCCACCCTATTGACGCCTATACCACCAGGGAACCACTAACCACCAGGGAATTCTTTGATTGGATCTGGATGGTCATCTTAACCCTGGGATCTGTGGGATATATATTTATATATGGTCCCTTTCTGTCACTAGCCACCAGGGACTTTCAATTAAACCTGGATGCAAGTCTTTTATGTTGGTGGAACTACTAGCCACCAGGGAACCTAAGAATGACACCTGGATGTACCTTTCTATGCTGATGTGAGTTCCTTCCTTTTGTTTGGTTTTTTACTCTGAATAAACGTACTTCACCATTGATACCTTCTTGCCTCCTGGCTCGTTTCTAATGAGCTTTGTAAGGTGGTGATCTGGAATAAGGAGCCACTGGATGCCTGGACAACGTTGGACCCACTGGCCTTAGTGTCCTTACATGACCAGATGCTGCTCATGCTGCTGACCAGACCGTGATGTCCTGTTGCTGATTTACATACAATGCCCATATTGTATGTAATTGTGGTAAGCGCATAACCGCACTATATACACTTTTCGTTCTGTCAGATTGGATTGGGGACACCATAGGATCTTATCCGTCTGCCCTCCGGATACACTTTATGGACAATATGTACTTCTGTGAGGATATATGATGACATTTTATTTGTAATTTTGTAGCGCTACATACCCCTTTTTTTTTATATATATATATATATGGCTGATCAGTGTGTGTATATATATATATATATATGGCTGATCAGTGTGTGTATATATATATATATATATATATATATGGCTGATCAGTGTGTGTATATATATATATATATGGCTGATCAGTGTGTGTATATATATATATATAGCCAGGTGCAGGGGCTACTGACTAGTGGAGGAGATGGGACATCTTTATAATGTACAACAGACTCACTGATTGTTTCCCCTCCTTTGTTTAAGCTACCCACATGGAAGAAAAATATATTTCATGTATATTTTCAAAATGTTCTTCCCAAATATATTGACATATATTTATATATTTGAAATACTACAATTGTGTCTATATTCAATATATATATATATATACACACACACATACAGTGGGGCAAAAAAGTATTTAGTCCGCCTCCAATTGTACAAGTTCTCCCACTTACAGAGATGAGAGAGGCCTGTAATTGGCATCATAGGGAGACCTCAACTATGAGAGACAAAATGAGAAAACAAATCCAGACAATCACATTGGCTGATCTGGAAATAATTTATTTGCAAATTATGGTGGAAAATAAGTATTTGGTCAATATGAAAAGTTCATGTCAATACTTTGTTATATATCCTTTGTTGGCAATGACAGAGGTCAGACGTTTCCTGGAAGTCTTCACAAGGTTGGCACACACTGTTGCTGGTATGTTGGCCCATCCTCCATGCAGATCTCCTCCTCCATGCAGATCTCCTCTAGAGCAGTGATGTTTTGGGGCTGTCGCTGGGCAACACGGACTTTCAACTCCCTCCAAAGGGTTTCTATGGGGTTGAGATCTGGAGACTGGCTAGGCCACTCCAGGACCTTGAAATGCTTCTTACGAAGCCACTCCTTCGTTGCCCGGGTGGTATGTTTGGGATCATCGTCATGTTGGAAGACCCAGCCACGTTTCATCTTCAATGCCCTTGCTGATGGAAGGAGGTTTGCACTCAAAATCTCACGATACATGGCCCCATTCATTCTGTCCTGTACATGGATCAGTCGTCCTGGTCCCTTTGCGGAGAAACAGCCCCAAAGCATGATGTTGTCACCCCCATGCTTCACAGTAGGTATGGTGTTCTTTGGAGGCAACTCAGCATTCTCTCTCCTCCAAACATGACGAGTTGTGTTTCTACAAAACAGTTCTATTTTGGTTTCATCTGACCATATGACATTCTCCCAATCCTCTTCTGGATCATCCAAATGCTCTCTAGCAGACTTCAGACGGGCCCCGGAGATGTACTGGCTTAAGCAGGGGGACACGTCTGGCACTGCAGGATCTGAGTCCCTGGCGGCGTAGTGTGATACTGATGGTAGCCTTTGTTACGTTGGTCCCAGCTCTCTGCAGGTCATTCACTAGGTCCCCCCGTGTGGTCCTGGGATTTTTGCTCACCGTTCTTGTGATCATTTTGACCCCACGGGGTGAGATCTTGCGTGGAGCCCCAGATGGAGGGAGATTATCAGTGGTCTTGTATGTCTTCCATTTTCTAATTATTGCTCCCACAGTTGATTTGTTCACACCAAGCTGCTTGCCTATTGCAGATTCAGTCTTCCCAGCCTGGTGCAGGTCTACAATTTTGTTTCTGGTGTCTCTTTGGTCTTCACCATAGTGGAGTTTGGAGTGTGACTGTTTGAGGTTGTGGACAGGTGTCTTTTATACTGATAACAAGTTCAAACAGGTGCCATTGATACAGGTAATGAGTGCAGGACAGAGGAGCCTCTTAAAGAAGAAGGTCCAGGTCTGTGAGAGCCAGAAATCTTGCTTGTTTGTAGGTGACCAAATACTTATTTTCCACCATAATTTGCAAATAAATTCTTTCCAGATCAGCCAATGAGATTGTCTGGATTTGTTTTCTCATTTTGTCTCTCATAGTTGAGGTCTCCCTATGATGCCTTTACAGGCCTCTCTCATCTTTTTAAGTGGGAGAACTTGTACCATGGTGGGGACTAAATACTTTTTTGCCCCACTGTATTTTTTTCTTCCATGTGGGTAGCACAGCCTTTAGAAGGAGATTGTTTCCTGACTTTCAGCAAAGAATCTTGGATTTTCACAGCTAACATCTACTGAGGAGTCAAGCGAGCTCTGACCACCAATCCCAGTGTTCTGAGGCAACATGGAATTCTGGGGGAAGCCATACATTCAACAGCTTTGGCGGGGTTGGGGTCTTTTTGCTGGGGGTGCCAGAGAGTTCCTACAGCACTGTTGCACTTCCCAGCTCCAGGTTCCAGTATCATAGTCCATCTCGGCGACCAGAGACGCCACTGCGATTCTCAGCACCAGACATCCGGTGTCCCAGCTCATCGCAGCAATCGGAGTGGAGCGACATGACTCCTCTCAGCACCAGTCATCTAGTGTTCCAGTGACCAAGGACACAGCAACATCACACTCTATAACGCCAGCCACCCATCATTGCAGAATCAACAGTCCGAGGTGCAGAGGCTCTTATACTAATTGCCCCCCCCCCCCCGGGGTTCTCGCCATCTACATGGCCCTCCTTACACCACCTCATCTTGCTACAATCCCAAAGTCTGATCTCCGGCATTACTACCACTGAGCTCCATCTGCAATCAGAATTGGTGAGGGGTAGTTGCCAATCTTTATTTCACTTTATTAAGTGGACGCCGTTAGCAAACACCGTTATGTCTTCTCAGTCACTCATCTTTCGCACGCCATGCCAGCAGACACCTTTGAAGTTGTAGTAAACTCTTTTTCTCCACTTTTACCTACAGCTACACTTATAATAAAGCTTGTCTGCAGGTAAAATGAAGATCTCCTAAACATGCACCTTTTAGGAGATATTCCCTCTTTTTTTTTAGAGCAGGCGCATGCGTTCTGAAGGAACGACACACCCATGCCGTTCCTTCAGAGTACTGTGCTGTGGCCCGGGACTCCCAAGAGCATGCGCAGGAGTGACGTCATCGCGGCCTGGCCAGTCAGCCGGCCAGAGCTTGCGAACCCAGAAGGAAGACCAGGTGAAGATGGAAACCTCTGCAGAGGTGACAGCACTCCGCTGGAGGGCTTCGTTTTGAGGTAAGTCCTTCATAATGCGCTAGTATACGATGCATACTAGCACATTATGACATGACCTTGCAGGGGTTTTTAAATTTTATCCTGCGGTTTCTATCACTTTAACCTGCTCAAGATAAGAGCATTCCTCACCCTCTTTCACTTCTGCAAGCAGAACTAACCTGCTCATCATAGCTCATGCTTCACACCGTTAAAGGGCCCCAACCATTTCCGGCAGAAGATCCGGCCTGCTATATGAATTGACTGTGTGTGTGTTTGTGTGTATATATATATATATACAGTTGTGTTCAAAATAATATCAGTGCGATGAAAAAAGTGACTAAAGCTGGAAATCCTTCTAATAGCTTTTATTTCCATCCACACAAATGCATTGGGAACACGACACATTCTATTCCAAATCACAACATGAAGAAAAATACATCAAATTTGTGTTGTTCCTCTAAAAAAATGGAAGAAAAGTGAATATTAGATGGTTCAAAAAAATCTCAGTGTTTGTATTCTTCTTTACAAACTCCAACATTCACTATATAAACTGAGAAATGTTTGAAGATTTTGCTTTCCTTTGAATGACTTCATGAATATTTGGTTGTAGTCGCACTGTTTCTGAGAACTGCTGTACATCTGTGTTGCATGGAGTCCCCCAACTTCTGGCCCCTGTGATCAGGTATTCCAGCCCAGGATGATTGGACCACATTCCACAGTTCTTCTCTATTTCTTGGTTTGGCCTCAGAAACGGCATTTTTGATGTCACCCCACAAGTTTTCTATTGGATGAAGATCCGGGGATTGGGCTGGCCACTCCATAACGTCCATCTTGTTGGTCTGGAACCAAGATGTTGCACGTTTACTGGTGTGTTTGGGGTCGTTGTCTTGTTGGAACACCCATTTCAAGGGCATTTCCTCTTCAGCATAAGGCAGCATGACCTCTTCAAGTATTCTGATGGATTCAAACTGATCCATGATCCCTGGTATGCGATAAATAGGCCCAACACCGTAGTATGAGAAACATCCCCATATAATGATGCTTGCACCACCATGCTTCACGGTCTTCACAGTGTACTGTGGCTTGAATTCAGTGTTTGGGGGTCGTCTGACAAACTGTCTCCGCCCACTAGACCCAAAAAGAACAATCTTACTTCCATCAGTCCACAAAATGTTGCGCCATTTCTCTTTAGGCCGGTCAATGTGCTCTTTGGCAGATTGTAACCTCTTCAGCACACGTCTTTTTCCCAACAGTGGGACTTTGCGGGGACTTCTTGCAGATAGCTTGGCTTCACATCGGCGTCTTCTAATTGTAACAGTCCTCACAGGGAACGTCACACCTTCTTTCATCTTCCTGGAGCTGATTGTTGGCTGAGTCCTCAGGGAACGTCACACCTTCTTTCATCTTCCTGGAGCTGATTGTTGGCTGAGTCCGCCCCATTTTGGCTATTCTTCTATCCATTCCAATGGTAGTTTTTCGCTTTCTTCCACGTCTTTCAGGTTTTGGTTGCCATTTTAAAGCATTTGCCATCATTTTAGCTGAGCAGCCGATCATTTTCTGCACTTCTTTATATGTTTTCTCCTCTCCAATCAACTTTTTAATCAAGGTACGCTGTTCTTCTGAACAATGTCTGGAACCACCCATTTTCCTCAGAATTTCAGAGAGAAATGCACTGTAACCAACATGTCCAACATTTGCTGCCTTCCTTCCTTAAATAAGGGCAATCATTGCCACCTGTTTATCAAAGAATGAATGACGTCACTAATAGAACTCCACACGGCTATTATTTTGAACACGCCCCTTTCAATGAGTGATTCAATGACACAGAATCAGCAGCATGCATGGCATGACTGTTGGGTCTGTTGGATTTCTATGACTCTACTACACCTGCTAGGAAATTATTTGGCATGTAGGAATATCATTTCCACCAAAAACAGCGATTGATCCGGTTAGTGATGTCTGACTGCTAGTATTTTGAACATATATATATATATATATATATAATAGTGGCTTAGTGGTTGGCACTCCTGCCTTGCAGTAATTGGGTCATGGGTTCAATTCCCAACCATGGTGCCTCCTGCATGGAGTTTGCATGTTCTCCCTGTGTTCATGTGGGTTTCCTCTGGGTACTCTAGTTTCCTCCCACACTCCAAAGACATGCTGGTAGGTTAATTGGCTCCTGTCTACATTGTCCTAGTTTCATCCCTGGCCATGTGGGATCTCCTGCATGGTGGGGGTTGGAAAAAGATCTGCCAACCTACCCTCTAAAATAATTGCTAAGAGAATTCATGGAAGAAGTTGCTTGTGAGTGACGGTCCATGCAATCACCAAGGGGCGGATACTGATAGATAGATAGATAGATAGATAGATAGATAGATAGATAGATAGATAGATAGATAGATAGATAGATAGATAGATAGATAGATAGATAGATAGATAGATAGATAGATAGATAGATAGATAGATAGATAGATAGATAGATAGATAGATAGATAGATAGATAGATAGATAGATAGATAGATAGATAGATAGATAGATAGATAGATAGATAGATAGATAGATAGATAGATAGATAGATAGATAGGTAGATAGATAGATAGATAGATAGATAGATAGATAGATAGATAGAGAGATAATAGATAGACAGATAGATAGATAGATAGATAGATAGATAGATAGATAGATAATAGATAGATAGATAGATAGATAGATAGATAGATAGATAGATAGATAGATAGATAGATAATAGATAGATAGATAATAGATAGATAATAGATAGATAGACAGATAGATAGATAGACAGATAGATAGATAGACAGATAGACAGATAGACAGATAGACAGATAGATAGATAGATAGATAGATAGATAGATAGATAGATAGATAGATAGATAGATAGATAGATAGATAGATAGATAGATAGATAGATAGATAGATAGATAGATAGATAGATAGATAGATAGATAGATAGATAGATAGATAGATAGATAGATAGATAGATATAGATAGATAGATAGATAGATAATAGATAGATAGATAGATAGATAGATAGATAGATAGATGATAGATAGATGGATAATAGATAGATAGATAGATAGATAGATAGATAGATAGATAGATAGATAGATAGAATAGATAGATAGATAGATAATAGATAGATAGATAGATAGATAGATAGATAGATAGATAGATAGATAGATAGATAGATAGATAGATAGATAGATGGATAGATAGATGATAGATAGATGGATAGATAGATAGATAATAGATAGATAGATAATAGATAGATAGATAGATAGATAGATAGATAGATAGATAGATAGATAGATAGATAGATAGATAGATAGATAGATAGATAGATAGATAGATAGATAGATAGATAGATAGATAGATAGATAGATAGATAGATAGATAGATAGATAGATAGATAGATAGATAGATAGATAGATAATAGATAGATAGATAGATAGATAGATAGATAGATAGATAGATAGATAGATAGATAGATAGATAGATAGATAGATAGATAGATAGATAGATAGATAGATAGATAGATAGATAGATAATAGATAGATAGATAGACACCAATCCAGATCTTAGGCTATTGCTCCCATCTGTCAGTATAGAACCACTACTCTCCATTGTTTTTCTTGGTCCCACCAGATTGGCTATAGATTATGTGGGTAGGTGCAGCGTGGTGCTGCGGCAGTAAACACGCTCCGGTCCGGCTGCAAACAGCAAATGTTGTAGTGAAGGATTGGCCCAAAGATACAGTCAGCCCAATGGGACGACAGCCCAACTGGGAACAGTCACAGTTCTGTGCAAACCTGTAGAGTGAAGCAGGTTCTGATGCACCGACAGCATCTGTCTCCGAGGCCGATGGGGAGGCCAGTCCAAGCCCAATGGGGAGGATTCCGATGCAGGATAGTGTATCCCTGGCCTGTCCCTACTCATCCGGAACAGATGGGTGCTCAGTCCCTACACTATCCACTCGCAAAATGCGTTCCAAAGCTTTAAAAAGGCTCTGCTAACCCAAGATGGCCTCCAGGGACACCTGTATGCTGCGTAGGCAACCAGAACGCTGCCTCAGGGGACCAAGGAAACCATAGAGAATCAAAGTTTCCCTTGACTTCCTCTCCAGCTGCAGTACGGTTCCGGCCGAGCGCCACCTACAGTGGAGAACAGAGAATGCACCTGCCTACATTTAGGCTTGGCAATTCAAAGTGGTGCCACTGTGGCTGAATTCTTTACTACAGGCCTCTTTTTTTGCACAGACTCTGTTATAACCTATGCTGCTCCTTCTCTAATAGATTGTCAATATCTCTGTTAACCTCTTTATTACCTAAGACTGTTGTGCTGTGAATTGCTGCTCGCTAATTGTTCTTACATTCAATATAATGAGTTATCTCTGCTGCCTTTTCCATTCAAGCTGAGTAATACTCGCGGTGAGGTTGCTGAATGTCGCATGTAAAATCCATGGCTTAACCAGGAGTGTCATAAGGGTCGAGGTTTATATACAATATATATATATATATACCTGAATGCCAAACCACCTACGTACAGTCAGTGCAGTCGTAAATACATTTCCTTCCCGTAGTAATTAGAAGCAGTCTAGCAGTCGTGTTATTAGGCTGGCTGTTTTATTCTGAGAAGTACTAACATTGAACCGAAGTCTGCACATTCCTCCCGGCTTCGGGGATCCGCCTGATTAATATTTCATAAATCTGACTTATTTTGGTGGGGGAGCGGCCTCATTAATGTGCAGCGAAAAACACCACTAATAAAAATTTCATCACAATACAAATTTCATGGTCAACCAATACAGAAACAAGGTTCAATGAGAAGTGAATATGAAGCCCCACATTTGGCGGGGTTGTACTTTGGTTTTTTTTTTTACTTGTCAGAGATTTATGCAGAATAATTCAAAGCACAATAAATGCCGAGGATAAGTAATACATGTTATCCTGTTTGTTTCAGTGTGAAGGACCACAGAGGACCTCGACAACAAGGAAAAAGCTGCAAAATGCTAAATGTATTAAATAAAAAAAAAAAATCTGGATTCAGAGCGGGATATACTCTTACGTTTCTTCTACTGACTTAGTTATTAAAGTGTTGTCATGTAACACCAGCAATGTGAAAGGAAGACTTTGAAAACCCATCAGATCCCAATGGGGAGGAATCTCCTGCTGGATCTCTATACTGACTTGGACGGGGTAATGTGTGAGGAACGTAGGGATGCCCCATCGTTTGCTGGAAATGAAAATGATCGACCTACAGAGGACTGAATTCAAAGCCACCCCAAAAATCACAGTGAAGAAATGATGCAGCAGGCGAGCTCATTTGGCTGAAATGTCATTGCAGCAACTCAGAATGGTCCTCAGTAGTTTGTGTGGCCCCCACGTGCTTGTATGCATGCCTGACAACGTCGGGGGAGGCTCCTAATGAGACTACGGATGGTGTCCCAGATCTGGACCATGGCATCACTGAGCCCCTGGACAGTCTGAGGTGCCACCTGGTGGCGTTGGATGGACCTAAACATGACATCCCAGAAGTGTCCTATTGGATTTAGGTCAGGAGAGCGTGGGGGCCATTCAATGGTATCAATTCCTTCATCCTGCAGGAACTGCCTGCATACTCTCCCCACATGAGGCCGGGCATTGTCATGCACCAGGAGGAACCCAGGACCCACTGCACCAGGAGGAATCCAGGACCCCCTGCACCAGGAGGAATCCAGGACCCCCTGCACCAGGAGGAACCCAGGACCCCCTGCACCAAGGTAAGGTCTGACAATGGGTCCAAGGACTTCATCCCCATACCTAATGGCAGTCAGGGTGCCATTGTCTGTAGAGGTCTGTGCGTCCCTCCATGGATATGCCTCCCCAGACCATCACTGACCCGCCACCAAAACGGTCATGCTGAACCATGTTACAGGCAGCAGAACGTTCTCCACGGCTTCTCCAGACCCTTTCACATCTGTCACATGTGCTCAGGGGAACCTGCTCTCATCTGTGAAAAGCACAGGGTGCCAGTGGTGGACCTGCCAATTCTTGGGTTCAGAGGCAAATGCAAATTGAGCTCTATGGTGCCGGCCAGTGAGCACAGGGCCCACTAGAGGAAGTCGGGTCCTCAGGCCACCCTCATGTAGTCTGTTTCTGATTGTTTAGTCAGAGACATTCACACCATTGGCCTGCTGGAGGTCATTTTGTAGGGCTCTGGCAGGGCTCATCCTGTCCCTCCTTGCACAAAGGAGCAGATACCGGTCCTGCTGATGGGTTAAGGACCTTCTACTGCCCTGTCCAGCTCTCCTAGAGGAACTGCCTGTCTCCTGGAATCTCCTCCATGCTCTTGAGACTGTGTTGGGAGACATAGCAAGCCTTCTGGCAATGGCACGTATTGATGTGCCATCCCGGAGGAGTTGGACTGCCTGTGCAACCTCTGTAGGGTCCAGGTATGGCCTCATGCTACCAGCAGTGACACTGACCCTAGCCAAAAATCATCCCAGACAGACTCCATGATGGTGAAATCAGAGCTCTGTGGGGGCCAAACCATCACTTCCAGGACTCCTTGTTCTTCTTTACACTGAAGATAGTTCTTAATGACATTGGCGATATGTTTGGGGTGGTTGTCCTGCTGCAGAATAAATTTGGGGCAAATCACACACCACCCTGATTGTATGGCACGACGGGTAATTATCCGCCTGTATTTCTTGACATTGAGGACACCATTGACCCTGACCAAATCTCCAACTCCATTGGCAGAAATGCAGCCCCAAACTTGCAAGGAACCTCCACCATGCTTCACAGCTGGTTGCAGCATCCATTATTGTACCGCTCTCCAGCCCTTTGCCAACAAACTGCCTCCTGCTGCAGCCAAATATTTCACATTTGGACTCATCAGTCCAGAGCACCTGCTGCCATTTTTCTGCACCCCAATTCCTATGTTTTTCTGCATAGTTGAGTCGCTTAGCCTTGCTTCCTTGTCGGAGGTTTGGCTTTTTGGCCACAATTCTTCCACGAAGACCACTTCTGCCCAGACTTCTCCACATTATAGAAGTCTCCAACCTGTGGCCCGGGGGCCAGATGAGTCCCTTTGTTTACCTTTATCCGGCCCCATAATTCATGTTACTGACACCAACAACAGGGCGCTATTCCTCCCACTTACACCAAAGTTGGAGCATTGTTTTCTCCCAATGGACGCCAGGATATTTTCTACTCCCATTGGCTCTAGTCCAACCCCCCTAAGGTATGGAGGACAGTAAACTGACCCCTTGTTTAGACAGTTTGGAGACCCCCTGCTCTAGTATAATGGCACAGCGGGCAGAAGAGCTGTAAAGAGCCATAGTAAGTAAAGAGGAGTCTTTGTGATAATGTACATAGTTCATGTCAGCAGAACAATCAATAAAGAGTAAAGTGTCACCATGGCGGGTATATATAACATTTTAATGATAGCCTTCGTACACAAAGCATTCATGTTCAATACAGCTTGTATGTTGCAACCCTGTTATATTACATAGAAAAATCACAAATCTTGCTTTGAATTATTAAAATCCTTTCAAATTGCAGGGAAAAAAAAAAAAAAAAAAAAAAAAATATATATATATATATATATATATATATATATATAATTTTTTTTTGTACATACCATCTTGAGGGAAAAAGATTCTAGTGCCACCTAATGGTTTCACATTGGGACAGCCGGATGTCTCACCCGTATTTCACATTACAGTGCCTTGAAAAAGTCTTCCTCCCCCTTGAAATGTTCAACATTCTGTCGTGTTACAACCAAAAACGTAAATGTATTTTATTGGGATTTTATGTCATAGATCAAAACAAAGTGGCACATAATTGTGAAGTGGAAGGAAAATGAGAAATGGTTTTCAACATTTTGTATAAATAAATATCTGAAAAGTGTGGCAGCATTTGAATTCAGCCCCCTTTTCTCTGATACCCCTGACTAAAATCTAGTGGAACTAATTGCCTTCAGAAGTCACCTAATTAGTAGTACATAGAGTCCCCCTGTCTGTCATGTGATCGCAGTATAAATCCAGTTGTTCTGTGAAGCCTTCAGAGGTTTGTTGGAGAAGATTAGTGAACAAACAGCATCACGAAGGTCAAGGAACACACCAGGCAGGTCATGGATAAAGTTGTGGAGAAGTGTAAAGCAGGGTTAGGTTATAAAACATCTCCCAAGCTTTGCCCATCTCACGGAGCACTGTTCAATCCATCATCCGAACATGGGAGGAGTACGGCACAACTGCCAACCTACCAAGACATGGCCGTCCACCTAAACTGACAGGCCGGGCAAGGAGAGCATTCATCAGAGAAGCAGCCAGGAGACCCATGGGAGCTCTGGAGGAGCTGCAGAGATCCACAGCTCAGGACATCTTTATACCTACGTGAGAATAAAATACATGAAAGGGAGTACTGCTGCTCATTATAACTTTGCCCACCTTAGGTCAGGACTTCTATGAGTTCATTACAAATCTGAAAACTTAGGGTACAATGTTCATTCTGGTACTCAGCTAATCCTGAGACAGGAGAGATGATCTACACCTCTTTCCTAGCCTTAGAGGGGAGAGTTTGCCTCTTTTGTACATCATTCACTAGCAGTGTTATCATTTAAAGAGCACCTGTCAAACATGAGGCCCATGGGATGAACTACAACTCCCGTCAGCCACCGCAGCAGATGACTTGTAATTCTCAATGAACTAACAGAGTGCTCATTAGCGCCCTCACAGTTCACTGACACTTCCTGCAGCTGAGTAACTGTATGGAGGTACAAGCGGTCAGTTGTCAGAAGTGTCTGCAGGAGCCTGGCATTGCACTGGTGATCTGTTGATTGCAGGCTCCATGGTAAAAAAAAATAAAATAATAAATGCACATTTTTTTTACTTGAACATTCAAAAGGTGAAATTATTTTTTAAAGTGTTGCAGCCATCACTCCACCCTACCTCAGGAGGTTAGAGACCAGCACATTGGGTCCAGGTGTGCTCACCTTTCAGGCCCATACAGACCTACACTATATTGCCCCAAGTATCGGGCCACCTGCCTTTCCACACACATGAACTTTAATGGCATCCCAGTCTTCGTCCGTAGGGTTCAATATTGAGTTGGCCCCGCCCTTTGAAGCTATAACAGCTTCAACTCTTCTGTAAAGGCCGTCCACAAGGTTGCGTAGTCATGTTGGAACAGGAAGGGACCATCCCCAAACTCTTCCCACAAAGTTGGGAGCATGAAATTGTTCAAAACATCTTGGTGTGCTGACACCTTAAGAGTTCCCTTCACTGGAACTAGGGGGCCAAGCCCAACCCCTGAAAAACAACCCCCCTCCACCAAACTTTACACTTGGCACAATGCAGTCAGTCAAGTACCGTTCTCCTGGCAACCGCCAAAACCAGACACGTCCATCAGATTGCCAGAGAAGCGTGATTTGTCACTCCGGACAACATGTCTCCTCTGCCCTAAAGTCCAGTGGCGGCATGCTTTACACCACGGCATCCGACGCTTTGCATTGCACTTGGTGATGGAAGGCTTGGATGCAGCTGCTCGGCCATGGAAACCCATTCCATGAAGCTCTCTACGCACTGTTGTTGGGCTCATCTGAAGGCCACACCAAGTTTGGAGGTCTTTAGCTATTGACTCTGCAGACAGTTGGCGACTTCTGCGCACTGTGCACTTCAGCATGCGCTGATCCCGCCCTGTCATGTGACGTGGCCTACCACTTGGTGGCTGAGTTGCTGTTGTTCGCAGTCGCTTCCACTTTGTTATAATCCCACTAACAGTTGAGCGTGGAATATTTAGTAGTCAGGAAGTGTCACGGATGGACTTATTGCCCAGGTGGCCACCTATCACGGGACCACGCTTGGAGTCACTGAACTCCTGAGAGCGACCCATTCTTTCTCCAATGTTTGTAGAAGCCATCTGCATGCCTAGGGGCTTGATTGTATATACCTGTGTCCATGGAGGGGATTGGAACACCTGAATCACATGATATGGAGGGGATTGGAACACCTGAATCACATGATTGGGAGGGGATTGGAACACCTGAATCATATGATTGGGAGGGGATTGGAACACCTGAATCACATGATATGGAGGGGATTGGAACACCTGAATCATATGATTGGGAGGGGATTGGAACACCTGAATCCAATGAGTGGGAGGGGATTGGAACACCTGAATCACATGATATGGAGGGGATTGGAACACCTGAATCACATGATTGGGAGGGGATTGGAACACCTAAATCCAATGAGTGGGAGGACAATACTTTTTGCAATATACTGTATCTAACCCAATGCTGTGCATTATTATATGTGTGTTACGTCTAGCATTGATCTGCAGGGCATTAGGGCCGTATGTGCATTAGAATGGGCTGCCAATGAACTTTAACACACCTTATGTCAAACCTGTGCCATGTTTTTCAACACAGGACACCACAACACATGGTAATGAGATGCAGTGCTTTGCTGCAACACAATTGCATGGGGGGTGCACTGGTTTCCAGCAATGGAGTGGCATTCAGAATGAATGGCACCACAACACACCATACTACATGCTTTGTCGCACATTGCAGTGACGTGTCACCACAATGCACGGGTCTGAGTGGCCCTGGAACCCTTTACTTGTGCATTGTTTGCTCATCGATTGTTTCTAAAATATGATCGGAGTTATAAATAGCAGCCCCGTTTCCCATTAAACCTCAAGCTTAGATGGTCCTACCATCCCTCTCATTTGTCAGATGAATGTGCATATGTGAAAACGCTTTTTATTTATCAGGGGGATGGGAAGATTTATGTTGGGTGAGGAAATTCTACACACATACATTCTCTTTTTGGCTGAAATCCTTGACTAACCAGACGCAGAACATTTAGGAAGAGAATTAATGGACGAGTCGCTTCCATATGGCCTCCCTCAGGTTTCACTTACATACCATATACCATTCTGACATCTGAGGATCTGAGCTTAGAAAGTGACAATCAAAAAAGATGGATGATGTACAGACAGATGGATAGGAAGAGAGAGAGATGGATGGATGGATAGGAAGAGAGAGAGATGGATGGATAGGAAGAGAGAGAGATGGATGGAGGAAGAGAGAGAGATGGATGGATGGATATGGATAGGAAGAGAGATGGATGGATGGATGGATGGATGGATAGGAAGAGAGAGAGATGTGATGGATGGATGGATAGGAAGAGAGAGAGATGGGATGGATAGGAAGAGAGATAGATGGATAGGAAGAGAGATGGATGGATGGATAGGAAGAGAGAGAGATGAGGATGGATAGGAAGAGAGAGAGATGGATGGATGGATAGGAAGAGAGAGAGATGGATGGATAGGAAGAGAGAGAGATGGATGGATGGATAGGAAGAGAGAGAGATGGATGGATAGGAAGAGAGAGAGATGGATGGATAGGAAGAGAGATGGATGGATGGATGATGGATAGGAAGAGAGATGGATGGATGGATGGATGGATGGATGGATAGGAAGAGAGAGAGATGGATGGATGGATAGGAAGAGAGAGAGATGGATGGATGGATAGGAAGAGAGAGAGATGGATGGATGGAGGAAGAGAGAGAGAGAGATGGATGGATAGGAAGAGAGAGAGATGGATGGATAGAGAGATGGATGGATGGATAGGAAGAGAGAGAGATGGATGGATAGGAAGAGAGAGATGGATAGGAAGAGAGAGAGAGATGGATGGATAGGAAGAGAGAGATGGATGGATAGGAAGAGAGAGAGATGGATAGGAAGGAGAGAGATGGATGGATAGGAAGAGAGAGAGATGGATAGGAAGAGAGAGAGATGGATGGATAGGAGAAGAGAGAGAGATGGATGGATGGATAGAGAGAGAGAGATAGGAATGGATGGATAGGAAGAGAGAGAGAGATGGATGGATGGATAGGAAGAGAGATAGAGGAATGGATGGATAGGAAGAGAGAGAGATGGATGGATGGATGGATAGGAGAGAGAGAGAGATGGATGGATGGATGGATGGATAGGAAGAGAGAGAGATGATGAATGGATGGATAGGAAAGAGAGAGATGGATGGATGGATGGATGGGAAGAGAGAGAGATGGATGGATGGATGGATAGGAAGAGAGAGAGAGATGAATGGATGGATAGGAAGAGAGAGAGATGGATGGATGGATGGATGGATGGATGGATAGAGAGATATGTAGGCAGGTATCTCATAGTATTCCTGTATTATAAGTCAACACGTAATGTTGGGTCATGTATGGGGTAATGCGCTGTAGGGTGTTGGCCCTTCTTGGTCTGTGGTGCTTACTGTGATAGGAGGTGGGGTCAGTGGGTGGTTACTGGTCATGGGAGAGACCATTCAGTGGGGATGTGAGAGTGGGGTTACCCCTTGGTGGGACCCTGAGATGGGACTGAGAGGTTGGAACCAAACTGCTGGTTGGGAACTATCACAAACTAAAGATACGTAGACCACGGCATAGCCCGAGTCCAGCGCAGTAGCAGCTTAGCATGAGAAGGGGAGAAGAAATACCGCCATGTTTGCTCACACATTGCCTTGCCTATGTAACAATTGGAGAACTGAGATGTGCCGATACGATGGAGTTATGGAGTATTGCCCTTCTGATTAAGTATTATTATTAATATTATTATTACACAAGATTTGTATAATGTCAACGGTTTACACAGCACTTTGGTATAGAGGGCAGACACTCAGCAAAGGCCAGTGGAGAGATTAGTAGAGAGAGGTGGAGGACAATGAGTGGAGGCCAGTGGAGGGATTGGCAGAGAACAGTGGAGGACACTGAATGGAGGCCAGTGGAGGATTGGCAGAGAGGGGTGGAGGACACTGAGTAGAGACCAGTGGAGGGATTGGCAGAGAGGGGCAGTGGAAACTGAGGGGATGTCAGTGGAGGGATAGGCAGAGAGGGATGTGGGTCACTGAGTGGAGACCATTGGAGGGATCAATAGAGGGGGGTGGAGGACACTGAGTAGAGACCAGTGGAGGGATTGGCAGAGAGGGGTGGAGGACACTGAGTGGAGGCCAGTGGAGGGATTGGCAGAGAGGGATGGAGGACACTGAATGGAGGCCAGTGGAGGGATTAATAGAGAGGGGTGGAGGACACTGAGTGAAGGCCAGTGGAGGGATTAGTAGAGAGGGGTGGTGGACACTGAGTGAGGTGGACGGATTGGCAGAGAGGGATGGAGGACACTGAATGGAGGCCAGTGGAGGGATTAGTAGAGAGGGTGGTGGTTGGTAAGGTAGGTGAGTCTGGCAGCAGCATTTATCATGGATTGAAGGGGGAATAGTCTGGGGAGAAGTTGGCCTATAAGAAGGGTGCTGCAACAGTGAAGGTGAGAGATAACAAGGGAGTGAATGAGGATCTCGATGGTTTCATTATGGATGTTACGGAGGTGAAGTCTACATGACCTGGTAAGATAAGTAAACAAAATTTGGATTTGGTAACAATAATTGGTCTGATTTGCTTGTGGAAAAGGGTGGGAGTGTCCTACTGCGCTGACAGGGAATGGGGAGCAGAGAGCAAACCTTCATGTTACCCTTCTTGGTGATAGACAAAAAAAAGTTGAAGGAAGGATGAGCAGCCAGTTTAGGGGCGGAGCTGATGGTGGCTGGTGATGGAGGTTGTGCCGGAGGGGTGAACTAGTTCCAGTATAGTTTGCCCTTTTAAGCGGCGGGGTCCCTATATTAGGGCCTACAGTATAATGGAACCCTCCTAGGGACTGGCCTGGACCATGCCTTAGGGCTGAAGAAAGCAAAGTGTGTACCGCCCTCTTCTGGTTAGGTTGGTAGGTACATTTTTTTTTTTTGCTCCATTTTAGTGACTGAAGCAGTGATTGATAGTGCAGGTCTGCTTAGGGTTTCCTGAGCTGAAAGTTGGATTACTTCCCCGTCTACATGGACTATTTTACATTTTAAACTTACATTCCTTCAGGAGTTGCTTCCTGGTTTCTGGCCTAGGCCAAAATGATGTTATATATACCAGGGAGTCTTCCTGGGAGGAGGGGCCCTTTCTCAGCTAAGCTCATTCTCCTGTCTTCAAGCCTGAGCTAAGGTCACATGGCATACCTCCCAACTTTTTGAGATGGGAACAAGGGACACTGTGACAGGGGTGACTTTGGGTGGGGGGCCCATCTAACCTAGCTCACTTTGGAGAGGTGGGGAGACCCCTGTCTCAGCTCCCCATATCCCTCTTATGTGTAAGTCACCCTGTGCCTGTTAGGGGTACAGGGTGATCTGTCCTAATATTGGGGGGGCTTTGTCTCAGACTGTGTAGACATGTTTAGGAGATAGGTGGGGAGGGAGTTGTTGATTGTTTAATGCCATGTGGATGCATCCCATTGTTCTATTGTGTGTGTCTGGTTTGGGAGCAAACTATTATGGGATGTATTTGTTCGTGTATTAGCTTAGTGGGGGGGGGGTCTCCAGCAGCCCTTCCTCCTGATGGGACTGTCTGCTGGTGTGAAGTTTGAATACCTGTGTGTCTCTTGTTACTAAATGTGGATTGCCCTGCCCTGTGTCTGTCAGGAATGGTCTGATCTCTGGTAGTGCTGGGGCTTACCTGCCTTGTGGGCTGCAGTACCAGTGCTGGCCAGCGTGTGCACTTAGCAGCCAGTGTCTCACTCCTGCAATCAGGCCATCACCTGAGGCTGATTGCAGGAGGTGTATTAAAGCAGGACCAGGCCTGCAGTCAGTGCCTTGGTGTATTGCTCCCTTGTGCCCTGTATCCTGCCTGACGCTCCTGCTGGACTCTGACACTGCTTGAACTCTGCCCGTACCGACCCCGGCTATTCCTGACCACTCTTATGCCTGCTCCTTTGTACCTTGTCTGCCCGATAGCTACCGACCCGGCCTGCTTGACTACATTTGTGCTCCATACATATTTATATCAGTTAAGGTTTGGTTTGTTTGCACTGCGTTTGTGTATTGTATAACCTTTAATAAATTATATTGTTTTACACCTTACTTGAAGCCTGCGTTTTCCTGTGTCCGTCCACACATCTCTGGTCATACCCGGATCCCTGACATTGTCATTATGCAGAAAGGGGGGATTGTCCCCTGAGTGTATATATCTTGTATCTGTGTTCAAATAAAATAGTCTACCTCCTGGTTTACTTCAAGACTGGTGTCATCTAGTCATGTATGGTCGGCTGTGGTGTCCGTTGTCGGGAAGCGGGAGTCTAACGGAAGTACTCATGCGCATTCTGGGTCGGTTCCGTTACAGACACCTATTAGCAAATGTATGTAGGCATAGGACACCCCTCCCCCCGCCACGCCCTCTCAAAGGTGAATTAGACAAAAAAAATGAGTTAAACCTACAAGTGCTTTTTTTTGCTACTGCTATTCTTATATACTGGCTTTTGACGTTTACAAACGCAACAATTCAGAATTTGGATGAAAGGTTTAGTGCCGTAAAGCACTTTTTGAAAGATAAATAGTATATTTTATATACAACTGTATATATCAGACCAAAATGAGGGACAAATGAGGAGGAAGGAGGGACAGAGGGACTTTGTAAATCAGGGACAGTCCCTTGAAATCAGGGACAGTTGGGAGGTATGGCAAAAGGATTCAAGGAAGTAAATGCTACAATGCTCATCTGCCCTTACTCAAGATGGCCGCAGCTAGAAATGCTAGGGGGATGTTTTTTCTACAAAATAAAGCATTGACACATGGATGTATGGGGGAATTAAATAGCATTTACAGTTGTGATTCTCAGATACAGTTTAGTTCCGCTTCCTCTGTGGGAACTATTCTGTACTCAGGGAATTAAACTGAAAGGCCTGAACTGATCATATCGACATAATGTAACCTGGACTTTCTGGAAGCCATTTTGTTCTGTATATTCTATTAGTATACAAGGTTTCTGAACACAATCATGAACAGCAGACATTTCCAGGTTGTAAATTTGGGCTTATGATTGTACCGGACAACTACGAGATAAAGGACATGATTCCAAGTTGCAAGATTAATTTAGGGGTCTGTGTCTCAAATTTAACAGGACAACAAAATATTCCTGAATATTTGTTTTCCTCTTTTTCCATGAACCTCTGCTAAAGATTGTTAATATTATTTGACAGGAATATTTAACCAAAAATGCCAATTGTATTATTATCAGTATCACATGAAGTGAATATTTGGCTAATTAAGTAATTTTGGTTTTGTATTATTATATTCTATCTCCATAGATATACACTATATTGCCAAAAGTATTAACCCCGCCCTCCTAATCATGTGATTCAGGTATTCCAATCCCCTCCCAATCATGTGATTCAGGTGCTCCAATCCCCTCCCAATCATGTGATTCAGGTGTTCCAATCCCCTCCCAATCATGTGATTCAGGTGTTCCAATCCCCTCCCAATCATGTGATTTAGGTATTCCAATCCCCTCCCAATCATGTGATTCAGGTATTCCAATCCCCTCCCAATCATGTGATTCAGGTGTTCCAATCCCCTCCCAATCATGTGATTCAGGTGTTCCAATCCCCTCCATATCATGTGATTCAGGTGTTCCAATCCCCTCCATATCATTTGATTCAGGTGTTCCAATCCCCTCCATATCATGTGATTCAGGTGTTCCAATCCCCTCCATATCATGTGATTCAGGTGCTTCAATCCCCTCCATGGACACAGGTGTATACAATCAAGCCCCTAGGCATGCAGACTGCTTCTACAAACATTGGTGAAAGAATGGGTCGCTCTCAGGAGCTCAGTGACTCCAAGCATGGTCCCGTGATAGGTGGCCACCTGGGCATTAAGTCCATCCGTGACATTTCCTGGCTACTAAATATTCCATGCTCAACTGTTAGTGGGATTATAACAAAGTGGAAGCCACTGGGAACAACAGCCACTCAGCCACCAAGTGGTAGGCCACGTCACATGACAGGGCGGGGTCAGCGCATGCTGAAGCGCACAGTGCGCAGAAGTCACCAACTGTCTGCAGAGTCAATAGCTAAAGACCTCCAAACTTGGTGTGGCCTTCAGATGAGCCCAACAACAGTGCGTAGGGAGCTTCATGGAATGGGTTTCCATGGCCGAGCAGCTGCATCCAAGCCTTCCATCACCAAGTGCAATGCAAAGCATCGGATGCCGTGGTGTAAAGCACACCGCCACTGGACTCTAGAGCAGAGGAGACGTGTTCTTTGGAGTGACCAATCACGCTTTTCTGTCTGGCAATCCAATGGACATTTTGGACAATGTCATGCTCTCAACTTTGTGGAAGGAGTTTGGGGATGGCCCCTTCCTGTTCCAACATGACTGCCCCCCAGTGCACAAAGCAGGGTCCATACAGACATGGAGGAGCCAGTTTGGGGTGGAGGAACTTGACTGTCCTGCACAGAGTCCTGACCTCAACCCCATAGAACACCTTTGGGATGAATTAGAGCGGAGACTGCGAGCCAGGCCTCCTCCCCCGACATCAATGCCTGACCTGACAAATGTGCTTCTGGAAGAATGGTCCAACCTTCCCATAGACACCCTCCTAAACCTTGTGGACATCCTTCCCAGAAGAGGTGAAGCTGTTATAGCTGCAAAGGGCGGGGCCAACTCAATATTGAACCCTACGGACTAAGACTGGGGGGCCATTAAAGGTCATGTGTGTGGAAAGGGTGGGGCCAACTCAATATTGAACCCTACAGACTAAGACTGGGAGGACATTAAAGGTCATGTGTGTGGGAAGGGCGGGGCCAACTCAATATTGAACCCTACGGACTAAGACTGGGAGGCCATTAAAGGTCATGCACGTGTAAAGGCCGGCGGCCCAATATTGAACCCAATGGACTAAGACTGGGAGGACATTAAAGGTCATGTGTGTGTAAAGGCCGGCGGCCCAATACTTTTGGCAATATAGTGTATACCCACATGGAAGAAAAATATATCTGAAATATATTTTAAAAATATTCTTCCAAAATATATTGACATATATTTGAAATACTACAATTTTGGCCGCATTCAATATATTTCAAAATATATTTCAATAAATATATATATATATTACATACAGGTTCATGAAATGTACCATCAAGAAAAACCAGAATTTGCGAGGAACGCTGCGACTTTACGTAGAAGTTATGACGTTTCAGAAATTATTTACTGATTATTTTCTTAGAACAAAAGTTCTGACACCTCCTCATTCATTAAACTCTGTGAACATTTTCCATGCGACGTGCAGCTTCCCTTGCAATGTGAACAGTCTGTTTGTCTTTAGTAAATCCCCCTCAATGTCAGATATTACAGATGCTGTGCTACCTGGCCTGTTTTCAGAACGTTGCTCTGTGAGGTAAGTACACATTCCGGGGCCAAATATCCCTGCAGAGGTCCACACTGACATTCCGGGCCAGATCCATTATTGGCATCGCTCTGATTCCTAACACATGAAGATGTCTGTGTCTGGAACACGTCCCGATTTATGGTCACCCTGGGCACGGTTGGCACTAATGACTCTGGCATCCGGTTTGCATGGTAACCGAGGCTTGTGGGCCTTTTTCCATTAAATAATCATTTTCAGTCAATTATAAGCCAGACTGGAGCCGGAGCTGTGACCTGGAAATGAAAGTCGCTCATCCAGAGCTCCCCCATTGGACCCTCCGGAGTGGGATCTGCTGTCCTCCTCTTCACACTAATCTTCCCACTAATGGCTGTTGTTCTGTATGTGACCTATAGAGAGAAGAAGGAGAGCAGATTGGCGGCTCGGTGAGAATGGCGGCTCGGTGAGAATGGCGGCTCGGTGAGATTGGCGGCTCGGTGACATCTTCCTAAAAGTAGTTTTATGTCTCAGATTTCATCAGTTGTTCTAGTAGAACGTCGATGATGGGAAATAACACCGTGGAATATAAAGTTTCAACTAAATAAAAAGAAATTGTTACATTGTATTCCAAAACTTTTTTGTGCGGTTCATACTTGTAATGATGAGATTCAGCACATGAATTCCTTTTTATTATACACGACTTATTTTTTTTCCTCCGCATTTGTCCCCAGTTCACGCTGGTGCGACTTGGCATGCGACTTGCGAAAACACATTCATTTCAATGGTGGCCATTCTAATCAATGTGACTCAAGTGGCAGAAACTTTTAAAAAGGTTTCTACACGACTTTGATAAACTTCAATGTGACTTGAGTCCCAAAGACTCTAATGTCGCTATAAAGTCTCACCACCTCCTCATTGGCTCCTGCTGTTGTCAAAAATGTCCAGGAAGTCTTTAGCCAATTCCATACCGGGCAATTTTCCCCCTTCCTGCCCCAGGTCAGTTTTCAGGTTTCAGCGCTCTCACACTTTGAATGACAATTGCGCGGTCATACAACATTGTACCCAAACTAAAATTTTATCATTTTCTTCACATAACTAGAGCTTTCTTTTGGTGGTATTTAATCACCGCTGGGGTTTTTATTTTTTGCTAAATTAACAAAAAAAGACCAAAAATTTAGAAAAAAAAACACGTTTTTCTTTGTTTCTGTTATAAAAGTTTGCAAATAAATAATTGTTCTTCATAAATTTAGGCCGAGATGTATTCTGCTACATGTCTTTGGTGAAAATAACCCAAATAATATGATGTATTATTTAGTTTGTAGGAAAGTTATAGAGTTCACAAACTATGGTATAGATCTGAATATTGATCAATCCTGACGTACTGACAGCCAATCTAATTTCTTGAGGTCCAAGAATATCAGAATAGTACAGATATCCCCCAAATATCAGGACGGTACAGATATCCCCCAAATGTCAGGACAGTACAGATACCCCCCAAATGTCAGAACGGAACAGATACCCCCCAAATGTCAGAACGGTACAGATATCCCCCAAATGTCAGGACGGTACAGATATCCCCCAAATGTCAGGACGGTACAGATATCCCCCAAATGTCAGGACGGTACAGATATCCCCCAAATGTCAGGACGGTACAGATATCCCCCAAATGTCAGGACGGTACAGATATCCTCCACATGTCAGAACGGTACAGATATCCCCAAATGTCAGGACGGTACAGATACCCCCCAAATGTCAGAACGGAACAGATACCCCCCAAATGTCAGAACGGTACAGATATCCCCCAAATGTCAGGACGGTACAGATATCCCCCAAATGTCAGGACGGTACAGATATCCCCCAAATGTCAGGACGGTACAGATATCCCCCAAATGTCAGGACGGTACAGATATCCCCCAAATGTCAGGACGGTACAGATACCCCCCAAATGTCAGAACGGTACAGATATCCCCCAAATGTCAGGACGGTACAGATATCCCCCAAATGTCAGAACGGTACAGATATCCCCCAAATGTCAGGACGGTACAGATATCCCCCAAATGTCAGGACAGTACAGATATCCCCCAAATGTCAGGACGGTACAGATATCCCCCAAATGTCAGAACGGTACAGATATCCCCCAAATGTCAGGACGGTACAGATATTCCCCAAATGTCAGGACGGTACAGATATCCCCCAAATGTCAGGACGGTACAGATATCCCCCAAATGTCAGGACAGTACAGATATCCCCCAAATGTCAGGACGGTACAGATATCCCCCAAATGTCAGAACAGTACAGATATCCCCCAAATGTCAGGACGGTACAGATATTCCCCAAATGTCAGGACAGTACAGATATCCCCCAAATGTCAGGACGGTACAGATATTCCCCAAATGTCAGGACGGTACAGATATCCCCCAAATGACCCCCCTTTTTGCAGAGTAGACAGTCCGACGTACTTCATAATAGGCATGGCGAGTTTTTAGAAGTTGAACATGAAAACATTTAAAAAATTAGTTTCACTATTTTTTTTTTTACATACTGTCACCAGTGCAGTACAGCGTCATCATATAACTGGCATGGCGGTGATCAGGGACACTGACTGGTGACAGTATGAAAAAAAAAAAAAAAAAAAAATATATATATATATATATATTTTTTTTATTAATATTTTTTAATTTTTTATTAAATTTGTTTTCTTTTTTTTAAGATTTTTTTTTCATATTTCACTATGACCAAAGTAGTACAATGTTACCATAGTAACATTGTACTACTTTGGGGAAGTGATCAATTTTTTTTTTTTTTACACAATTTGCTTATAGCAAATAAATTACTTTGCTATAAGCAAGCATTTACCTGAATGACATCGATTCATTCAGGGCTTTTTTTTTTTTGTGCTTAGCTGTGATTTGGTCACAGCTAATCACATGACATGTGCATGTGACCTGCTGTGACCATTCACAGCTAGACACTAGTATACAATGGATGGCATGAATGAAGCCATCCATTGTATACAACTGTCATGTGACCTGCTGTGATTGGTCACAGCAGGTCACATGGTACCGGCAACAGGGCCGATACTCAAATCTGTCTGATCTGTCAGAAGCGCAATCTGCGCATGTGCGGGAGGACACCATATGGCGTCCACCCGGAACCCTGATGACATTTGCCGGCCGCCATTCGGCCATAGGGCGGGCGGCATATGGTTAAAAATGTCATTGACAAAACACTGAAAAGTTGCTGGTGCGTTACACAATCCGAAGGGCATCACTAGGTATTCAAAATGGCCGAAACCGGGTGCGGAAGGCTGTTCTCCATTCATCCCTTTCCCTAATTTGTACCAGGTTATAGGTCCCTCGCAAATCCAATTTGGTAAAGACTGCGGCGGCTCTGAGCCTCTGGAACAGTTCGGGGATTAGGGGAAGGGGGTATCGATTCTTCACTGTGATCTTATTCAACTCTCTATAATCCACACAGGGCTGAAGAGAATGATCTTTTTTATTTCACAAAGAAAATCTCTGTTCCAGCAGGAGAAGCAGATGGCCGAATAAATCCTTTGCTGAGGCTGTCATCCAGGTATTCTTTCATTTCAGAGCCTCTAGTTCATGCTAACACAGGGGAAAATATTGACCAAAAGGAATTTCTGCCCCAGATAATAGTTCAATAGGACAGTCATAGGATCTGGGAGGTGGCAGAGTGCCAGCTCCTTTCTAGCTAAATACATCCAAGAATTCATGGTGTACTGCAGGAACCATCAGGTGAAGGTCATCATCAGAGTCCATACATAGTGTAGGAAGTCTGAACTGAATCGTTTGTCAGGCAATGCTCCTGACAATAGGCAGATCAGAAGTCCACTTCCTTTGTGGCCTGGTTGATATAGGGATTATGTGCCTGAAGCCATGGCATTCCCAAGATGACAGGGTATAAAGGTGACAAGATGGTGTCCAGGCGTAACAGTTCATTGTGGGCAGGAAAAGAAGCGGTTACCAGTAACAATATTGTTTCCTGTGTTACTGTCCCAGATTTAATACCGGATTCATCAGCCAGATGAACAGAGAGTCCTTGAGCCTAAGGTTGCAAGTGAATATGATGTTGTGCTGCCAAGGACTGGTCTATGAAGCAGCTGTAGGCCCTAGAGTCAATAATGGCGGATACCGGATGGACGCTTCCCGGGAGCTGAAAAGAGATAGGAAGAGTTACTTTGGCTAAAGCAAGCAGTGCAGATGGCTTACTGGTGGAAGAGATGGACAGGCACTTACGTAGTTTGGATGGGCAATTCCACACATAGTGGCCTGCTTCCTCACAGTAGTGGCACAAGATGTTCAGGCATTCCTCTGGTGACAGTGACGGATGCAGGAGGCCCAACTGCATAGACTCAGGCTCATCTGGTAACAGGCATTGACACAGGTGTTGCTGAAGGTGCTGGACTGACTGAAGATGGTACCCTGGGTAGCATCCATATAGAATGGGTCTGGCCAGTGGATCTCTCAAGCCATCGCTCTCTGAGCCTTCGGTTGATCTGAATTGACAGGTCAATTTTTCCACCTAAAGAATTTGGCACCCCCACCCTGGATAGTTCATCTTTTAGGGGTTCAGAGCGTCCCTGGTGGAATTGGTAACGCAGCGCCAGTGCTCCAGTTTAAACTCAGTCACATATGAAGAGCTGCCTCCGCCAAAGCTGAACATTGAGGGTCATCATATAGATGTGCCATTGTATCAAAGAAACTCCTTAGGGTAGTCAACTTGGCCTCTTCTTTCTCCAAGAGACAATGAGCCCAGGTTTGGGGTTCCCCTTGTAATAGAGAGATTACAGATCCCACTTTGGTAGCTTCTAGTGAAAAGGTGCGGGGCTGTGCAACGCAAAATATAGCTAGCATGCATGCAGAATGCACAAAACGTAGTACGATCCTCGGAAAATCTCTCTGGTGTGGGAACCCTTGGATCAGAGGGGAAGCATCATAATGGTAGAGGATGCCGGAGCAGCGGCTTGGGTTGTAGAAGGAGCTGAGGTACAGCTGGAGGAAGCTGTAGTAGTCAAAGGTTGCAGGTGCAGGCAGGCCTTGGAGGTGACTCTTGAGCTGGGTATAACCCTCTCTCAGTGCAGCAATATACTGGCAGATCCCATCAAGTGGGGAGACCCCTCTTTAAGGCTCCAACATGGCCGTTTGTACTGTAAACGTACCTGGGGGTAGAACCTGAATTGCAGAGGAAGGCCTCCCTTACAGCTCTGGCTCGGGGCCCTGGTAGAGTAACAGGGAACGCCGGGGCACAGAGGTGCATGAGTGCCTGGTAGTACTTCTTCAGATGGATATTGATGTGCATCTGAGATGCAGGAGCAGCTGGCAGATGGCACACTGGCAGAAGTGCAGGAGCAGCTGGTGGATGGCATGCTGGCACAGGTGCAGGAGCAGACTGGAAGGTGGCATGTTGCAGAAGTGCAGGAGCAGCTGGCAGATGGCACACTGGCGGAGGTGCAGGAGCAGATGGTAGATGGCACACTGGCGGAGGTGCAGGAGCAGATGGCAGATGGCACACTGGCGGAGGTGCAGGAGCAGATGGCAGATGGCACACTGGTGGAGGTGCAGGAGCAGATGGCAGATGGCACACTGGTGGAGGTGCAGGAGCAGATGGCAGATGGCACACTGGCGGAGGTGCAGGAGCAGATGGCAGATGGCACACTGGTGGAGGTGCAGGAGCAGATGGCAGATGCACACTGGTGGAGGTGCAGGAGCAGATGGCAGAGCACACTGGCGGAGGTGCAGGAGCAGATGGCAGATGGCACACTGGTGGAGGTGCGGGAGCAGCTGGCAGATGGCACACTGGCAGAGGTGCGGGAGCAGCTGGCAGATGGCACACTGGCAGAGGTGCAGGAGCAGCTGGCAGATGGCACACTGGCGGAGGTGCAGGAGCAGATGGCAGATGGCACGCTGGCAGAAGTGCAGGAGCTGGATACCGGCAGGGATCAGCTGGTTCGGGTGCAGGAGGCAGAGTAAGGCAAGGTCAGACAGTCCAAGTCGGCAACTAGCAGGCAGAGCAAGCATAAACAGTAGGCAAAAGAATAGTCAAAGGGCAGGCCAGTGGAGGGTACAGGCAGCGTTCAGGTAGGATCAATAACAGATCAAATCGGCAACAGAATTACACTAGCCCAGCTTAAATAGCCTGCCTGGCACCAATGCGCCATCACACATGCTCACACTTGGCGATCGGCCACGAGCAGGGCTTACAAGGGTTCTACGCCTGTGCATAGATGTGCGCATTCCCTGACACTTGCTCTGTAACCAGAGAGGCTGCAATCGTTTGGTCTAGTCTGCTCTGGATATTTGTTTAATTTCCCCTGGCTCTGTTGAGGAACTTTCCAGGGCTCAGGTTGGGAAATCCAAATCCTCAGACTGGGTTTTTGGTTTACCCCAGCCAATCCCTGGGGAGGTGTGCCCAGATGGCGAGAGGGAGGCAGGTAAATAGGCTGGATTCCAGGAAGTCTTGTTCTTCCCCTGAAGGAAAGGCAGGAGGTTTTCGTGCTTTTAGGGTGTTGCTAAACCCTGAAGCCTTCTTGGACTGTCTGTTGGACTACTCATGGCCTGACATCTCCTGGACTCGTGGGTAAAGCTTCATCTCCTAAGTTTCAGTTTTATCTATGGCCCTCAAGCTGCGGATATAATAGACTGCTCCAGTGTGTTCTCCTTATCCTGTGATCATCAGCTGTGGGAATCTTAAACTTTTCCAGTCTACTACATGTCCTCCATAGTCCTAATTACTCTTGTGGTCTACAGCTGGGAGTGAAACATTCTTCTGCTTCTAACTGGTGGAGAGGTTCCTCTTCATACTTTGTCCTTATATTCGTCTGGTAAGCAGCTGGGAGTGAAAATATACTGTGGCAGTATCCTCTACAGACAGTCTCCCCAACAAAATGGCGCTTGATGTTTTGGAGTATCCCATACCCTGTTGTCCGGCGTCCTCAGTGTCAAGGTCCTACCTTTTCCCAGTGGTTATGTTACTCCATGTGCTGGCATCCATCTTGGATTTCTGCTGAGCATGGTGGGGAATCTTTGAAACCTCTGATCTGCAATCGCTTCACTACCTCTCTGCCTCGTCTCCCCGTCCCATTCGGGTTGACGGTCATGAGGAGTATGAGGTGAGCCGGATCCTGGACTCTCGATTGGTGCGCGGTCGATTACAGTTCCTGGTTCATTGGCGCGGTTATGGTCCCGAGGAGTGTTCCTGGGTTCCTTCCGTGGATGTCCATGCTCCTGCCCTCCTCCGCGCTTTTCATACCCGCTTTCCTCAGAAACCTTTTGTTGAGCCACGCGCGAGGGGGGAGGGGCCCTTGAGGAGGAGGTACTGTCAAGGTCCTACCTTTTCCCAGTGGTTATGTTACTCCATGTGCTGGCATCCATCTTGGATTTCTGCTGAGCATGGTGGGAATCTTTTATGCCTTCAGGTCTCTGAGGTCCATCCCCCAGAGGGGTGTGGCTGAGTACATATAAAGCCTGTGTCTTGTGTCTTTGTCTTGCTACAGCTCTGTGTATACGCTCGTGACTCTTCTGGTATTTGACTCGGCTTGTGACTAAGACCATTCTCTGTGTTTTCCTTCGATCTGACCTTCCGTTGCTGAACCCGGCCCGTGACCTGTGATTCTCTGTCTACTGTTCTGTACCGTTTTGTCCCGTTGTTGTCGACCGGGCTTGCCTGACTACGCTATTGTCATTCTCACCAGCTACACGCTTATTGGTGGCGGCCATTACCACAGCCGGGGTGTCTCGGGGGCCGCGACCTGGTTCCTGGCTGCGTCAAGTCCATCCTCACCATCAGGGGCCCTGGTGAAGGGCAGCCTGGGACTTAGACTCCGCGCCCTGAGGGACTTCGGTCTGTTGGTGGTGGTTGTCGTCAGCCAGTGCGTTACCCTGCCACTAGGCCTACCTGTCCGTTTCACAGCCCTGCCCTGACACTCAGTTACAAGTTTTAAGCAATAAATCAGAACAAAGAAATCCCCTAGACCAGCGGTCCCCAGCCTTCCCAGCACCAGAAAATGACCCTGTGGAATACAACCCCTCCATGGACTGGGTTTCGGCCTCTCATCCTTGGGGTGTTGGGGCTGCAGCCTGTTACCCTGGGGGGCAGGGGGGGGGGGGTTGCAGTCTGAGGTTTACCAGTGCTCTAGGTCGGGTCTCCAAACTATAGCTCTCCAGGTGTTGAGGAACTGCAAGTCCCATGAGGCCTTGCAAGACTCTGACAGCCATAGGCAAGACTCCCAGAGGCAGAGGCATGATGGGAATTGTAGTACTTCAACAGCTGGGGGGCCATAGTTTTTGGAGACCCCTGAGAGATTCTGTCCCTGAAATTCTAAAAGGGAAAGGGTAGTGCTGCTGGGAAAATAGGAGCAGGCATCCTTTGGTGGACGGAGGGTGGCAGTGCAGGTTGTGCTGGCTTGCTCTGCCCAGTGCCAACCCCCCGCCTTGTGGCCCTGTCCTAGACTGTTCGTTGAGCTGGAGTGAGTGAACTATTGCTGTGTGCCTGGCTGCCTCTGCACTGTGTGGGGAACGCGGATCCTTTGGGGAGTAGCTCTACATTGGACATGCCTCTTCTGGTTACCTAAAGCTTATCCTTTGAACTGTTACCTGGCTCAGCTGGGTGGTATGTCGGACATGGAAGTGTACATGTGCTGGTGAATGTACACTATCTGGCTCCCCCGGGAGCATGGACTTGTAAATTTGAGCAGAAGGCCTGTTGGTGGTACCCAGGAAAGAAACGCTATGCCCATGTTCTAATGGCCCTTCCTACACGCATTTCAAGGCTTCTGTCAACTGGACCTGATCCAACTTCCCCAATGCAATGCACCACAAAGTATGGAAGTGCATCAACATGCAACACAGGTCCATTGTCTAAAGTGCGGTTTACACTGCTGTGATCCCAAAGCCATGTGACTTCCTTGCAACATCCTTGCGACTTTAGTAGTCTATGGCACTCAAGGCACACCAAAGTTCAGTAGGTTCAGGAACCTTTTTTGTTGTTGTTACTGCCACCTGTGTTGCATTGATTAACCACTTCCAGTCCGGACACTTTCCCCCCCTTCCAGTCCGGACACTTTTCCCCCCTTCCAGTCCGGACACTTCCCCCCATTCCAGTCCGGACACTTCCCCCCCCCTTCCAGTCCGGACACTTTCCTCCCCATCCAGTCCGGACACTTTCCCCCCTTCCAGTCCGGACACTTTCCCCCCTTCCAGTCCGGACACTTTCCCCCCTTCCAGTCCGGACACTTCCCCCCCTTCCAGTCCGGACACTTTCCCCCCCTTCCAGTCCGGACACTTCCCCCCATTCCAGTCCGGACACTTCCCCCCCCTTCCAGTCCGGACACTTCCCCCCCCCTTCCAGTCCGGACACTTTCCCCCCCATCCAGTCCGGACACTTTCCCCCCCTTCCAGTCCGGACACTTCCCCCCCTTCCAGTCCGGACACTTCCCCCCATTCCAGTCCGGACACTTTCCCCCCCTTCCAGTCCGGACACTTTCCTCCCCATCCAGTCCGGACACTTTCCCCCTCTTCCAGTCCGGACACTTTCCCCCCCATCCAGTCCGGACACTTTCCCCCCTTCCAGTCCGGACACTTTCCCCCCCTTCCAGTCCGGACACTTTCCCCCCTTCCAGTCCGGACACTTTCCCCCCCTTCCAGTCCGGACACTTTCCCCCCTTCCAGTCCGGACACTTTCCCCCCCATCCAGTCCGGACACTTTCCCCCCCTTCCTGTCCGGACACTTTCCCCCCCTTCCTGTCCAGGCCAATTTTCAGCTTTCACACTTTGAATGACAATTGCGTGGTTATGCAACACTGTACCCATATGAATTTTTTAGCATTTTTTTGAGACAGATAAAGCTTTATTTTGGTGGTATTTATTCACCGCTGGGATTTTTATTTTTTTTTGCTATGTAAATGAAAAAAGTCCAAAAATTTTGAAAAAAAGTGTTTTTCTTATAACATTGTGCAAATAAATAATCTTTCTTCATAAATCTCGGCCAAAATGTATTCAGTTATCTTTTTAGTAAAAAAAATAACCAAAATTAGTTTATAACCAAAAATTATAATTTTTCTAAATTTTTGTTTACTTTTTTATATTATTATTTATGTTTTTTTTTTAACATACTGTCACCCTAGCAGTACAGTCACCATGGCGACACTGTACTACTTGTGGGGGGTGATGAAGATTTTTTTTTTCACACCGATTGCTTTTACACCCATAAAGGCTGTAAAAGCAATCATTTCTCCTTCTCTCTGGCTGCATTCCTGCAGCCATTGAGAAATACTGCGAGAGTTGTGATTGGTCACAGCTTGTCACATTGTACAAGGCTGTTGTGAATGGCCCTGTACCATGTGACCTCTGTAATCATTCACAGATTTCACACGTAGTAAGCAATGATGTCAGGAAGTGACATCTTGCTCACTACTCTTCATGTGATCACTGATTGGCCAATCAGTGATCACATGATCGGGACCCTCACATAGAGGTCCCGTATGGCGATCGGTGTTCCACTGTGTCCCGAGGACACAGCGGGCACTGGATCGCGATGCTGCGCGCTCCCAGGGACCACGCACAAGCAGGGGGTGGGGAGGCCGTTTATAAATGGCCAACTGACCCTGCACTACCACCGTCCAGCCGATTATATACATGGGCCAGACGGGAAGTGGTTAAGAAAACACACTTGATGTACAATAGTACTGCTACCCGAGGCTCAAACAGGGGCGGACTGACAACTCATGGGGCCCCTGGGCAATAGGGGATCATGGGGCCCCTGTGTCCTTGCTCAAACTCAAAAAAGCCTATGAAAAAGGTACCAGGGGCATCTCATGGGGCCCCCTACTGACCCCGGGCCCTCGGGCAGTGCCCAAGTTTCCAAATGGTCAGTCCGCCCCTGGGCTCAAATGTCATTGGTGGGCCAGGAAAGGGAACAAGGAAGAAGCTGGCCACCATACATACAGCGATTGGACACAGCAGGCACCGGCTCGAGGTGCCGCGCGCTCCCAGGGAGCGCTCACAGCTTGAAGATGCTGCGCCGTTTATGAACGCCAACCCTGTCAAGGTCCTACCTTTTCCCTGAGGTTATGTTACTCCATGTGCTGGCGTCCATCTTGGATTCTGCTGTGCATGATCGGAATCCTTTTTATGCCTTCAGGTCTCTGAGGTCCATCCCCCAGAGGGGCGTGGCTGATGACATATAAGCCTGTGGCCCGCACATGCTCTTTGCACTTGTGTCTTTGTGTTGCTATTACTCTGTTCTGACTCTCGTGACTCTCCTGGTATTCTGACTCGGCTTGTGACTTGACTATTCTTTGTATTCTCCTTTGATCTGACCCTCTGTTGCTGAACCCGGCTGACCTGTGATTCTCGTCTGCTGTCCTGTACTGTTTTGTCCTGTTGTTGTTGACCCCGGCTTGTCTGACTACTCCTTTGTTTCTTCCACTAGCTACACGCCATTGGCGACGGCCATTACCGCAGCTGAGGTGTCTCGGGGGCCGCGACCTGGTTCCTGGCTGCGTCAAGTCCATCCCCACCATCAGGGGGCCCTGGTGAAGGGCAGCCTGGGACTTAGACTCCGCGCCCTGAGGGACTTCGGTCTGTGGGTGGTGGTTGTCGTCAGCCAGTGCGTTACATTGTTAGGCCTGCCTGTCCGTTCCTCGGCTCCTGCCCTGACAAACCCGCTCCTGCACTTCTCCCGTCCGGCCGTTTATGTACTTGGGCTGGACGGGAAGTGGTTAAAATGGCATCCATTGAAATGAATGTGCTTTGACCTGTCATGTGACTTTGTGTCGTAGTAGGGTGAACCAGGGTGTAGTGCATCGGCACGTCATTCATTCCATTCATTGAGGCAATGTGCACAGTAATGTGCAAGTTATCGGAACACAAAAGCGCAAAGCCGGAATAAAGTTAGTCACACATAGGTTCATATGAAGGGAAGTGTCCAGGGAAATGATGTACAATGGCCAGTGACACCCACAAAGTGAAAGAACGATACAAATACGAATGTTGTTTTTGTGCCATAAATGCAGCAAACCTCTGAAAACAGCTTTAAGTGCCTCCGGCTCCCCGCAGCGGCGTCCCTACAATACGTGAGAAAAGTTGTAATAACAGTTGGGGAACCTGTGATTCCAAATGCCAAAAAGTACTTAGCCTTGGCTTGAGAGACCCCAGAAAGCCGTCTTTTAAACTTTTACCTTTTTCTAAAGCGATTTTCTTTTATTTTAATTATAATAATAAGAGTAATGATAATAATTTTGACAAATACCAGACCTTTCGTCCGAGAAACATCCAAGATGACGGGTTTTCTGCTGAAAATATACAACATAAAAATGGCATTCGATGTTTTCGGCCAACGGAAATATTTTTTCTTCTAATGCGTTTAATTTGTGTTGGTCTGCAGAACCTGTAGAATCTACAATCCGACCGCAGTCCTCCTTGGAGCTGATAGGGGAGCGGGTCAACGTAACTTCACTCAGGAACTGTTTTACATTACAGAGGTAACAAACATTACAAGGACTTGTAGTATACAGTGCGGTCCGTATATATTTGGACACAGGCACAATTTTCATACTTTTTGGCTCTAAGCCACCAGAATAAATTTAAATGAAACAATCCAAATGAATTTAAAGTGCAGACTTTCAGCTTTAATTCAAGGGGCTGAACATAAATTTCAAGTACAAATTTTAGGAACTGCAACCATTTATACAAAGTCCCTCCATTTTCAGGGACTGAAATGTAATTGGACAAATGAATATAATCATAAATAAAATTATTATTATTATTGTTGTTATTATACAGTATTTATATAGTGCCAAAAATTTGCACAGCGCTGTACATTATAGTGGGAGACAGTACACGAGACAGTACAATAACAATAAAATACACGAGGGGTTTGAGGGCCCTGCTCCTTGGAGCTTACAATCTGGGGGGGAGGGGATAGTGGTACAGGAGGAAGTGGCTGTGGGGGATGGAGTGGTGAAGATCAGCAGTTAGGTAAGGGCAGGGTAGGCTTCCCTGAAGAGATGGGTTTTCAGGGTGCGCCTAAAGGTGAGGAGGGTAGGGGACAGTCTGATGGATTGGGTTAGTGAGTTCCAGAGGATGGGGGAAGCCCTGGAGAAGTCCTGGAGACGGGCATGGGAGGAGGAGACCAGGGAACTAGATAGTAGGAGGTCTTGTGAGGAGCAAAGAGTACGTGTTGGGTGGTATTTGGGTATCAGGTCGGTGAGGTAGTTTGGGGCAGCATTATGAATAGCTTTGTACATTAGTGTTAGCAATTTTAATTTTATGCGTTGTGCATTCGGAAGCCAGTGGAGGGATTGGCAGAGGGGGGTGGAGGACACTGAGTGGAGGCCAGTGGAGTGATTGGCAAAGGGGGGTGGCGGATACGGAGCGGTTGGTAAGGTGGATGAGTCTGGCTGCTGAGTTCAGGATAGACGGAAGCGTGGATAGTCTGTGATGAGGCAGGCCGGTGAGGAGGGAGTTGCAGTAGTCGAGTCGTGATATAATAAGGGAGTGAATGAGTTGGTTAGTGTTGTCTGGGGTGAGGAACGAATGTATTTTGGAGATGTTGCGGAGGTGGAGCCTGCATGAGCTTGCTAACGATTGACATGGGGCTGGAAGGACAGATTGGAGTCTAGCGTGACACCTAGTACTTTGGCTTGTGGGGTGGGACTGATGGTGGTGTTGTTGGTGAAGTCTGGAATCCATTGACATGACCAAAGATTGGGTTTCTCCATTCTGATGCTTTGCCTGAAGTCTGGAACCCATGGACATGACCAAAGATTGGGTTTCCTCCTTTCTGTGCTTTGCCTGAAGTCTGGAACCCATGGACATGACCAAAGACTGGGGTTCCTCCTTTCTGATGCTTTGCCTGAAGTCTGGAACCCATGGACATGATCAAAGACTGGGTTTCCTCCTTTCTGTGCTTTGCCTGAAGTCTGGAACCCATGGACATGACCAAAGACTGGGTTTCCTCCTTTCTGTGCTTTGCCTGAAGTCTGGAACCCATGGACATGACCAAAGACTGGGTTTCCTCCTTTCTGTGCTTTGCCTGAAGTCTGGAACCCATGGACATGACCAAAGACTGGGTTTCCTCCTTTCTGTGCTTTGCCTGAAGTCTGGAACCCATGGACATGACCAAAGACTGGGTTTCCTCCTTTCTGTGCTTTGCCTGAAGTCTGGAACCCATGGACATGATCAAAGACTGGGTTTCCTCCTTTTCTGTGCTTTGCCTGAAGTCTGGAACCCATGGACATGACCAAAGACTGGGTTTCCTCCTTTCTGTGCTTTGCCTGAAGTCTGGAACCCATGGACATGACCAAAGACTGGGTTTCCTCCTTTCTGTGCTTTGCCTGAAGTCTGGAACCCATGGACATAACCAAAGACTGGTTTCCTCCATTCTGATGCTTTGCCCAAAGTCTGGAACCCATGAACATGACAAAAGACTGGGTTTCCTCCTTTCTGTGTGTCACGGATTCACCCACACGCCACGCCCACAGCGACTAGCTAACCGAGGCTCGCACGTGCGGCTGTGACTTGGGGTAAGAGGGAATAAAGGGGACTCAACTTTGAATATATATACCAGAGGGAGACTCCACTCCATTCCATCTGGCTGACCACACAGGGGCAGATACAAATCTTACATACAATCTGGTGCACTGATTAGAGTTGAGGAGCAGATTAGCAATCACACACCCTTCTAAGGTCCCTCCAGCTATTCTACAGCTTGAACCCCGGTGTTAATCACTCTTCCACTGTCTACAGCCCCCACACCAGACACACACACAAACGGTAGCTGGCCACCACCCAACAGTTTATCCACAGAACGATCTGTTGGGACACCACACACATACAGATTTCCATCTGGCAGATCTGCTACCTTTACAATCTGCATGCAATCTGCCCACACGCAGTGCAATTGCATACAGATTGGCAATGAGCTTGACCGAGCAAATAAAGGCACTAAAATACAATACAATACAATCTAATCTCTCTGAGCACATGCGTAAATACACAGAAGTCACTTATTAATTTTAAGATTTAATATCCCAAAAGTGGGCAGTGAATAAAATATGTACAAAATATAAAAAGTTACAGAAAATACAAAAAAATACAAGAAGACACACAAATGACTATTCACTATAAAATAAAAGGGAATAAAAAACAGAGATAAAACTTTTACCAAGATCTATCCTGTGACTGGAGCAAGTCAGGGAGAGTCAGCAATCCGTCAGTCAAATCGAACCAGCTCTATATGAATTACATGTCCCAATGTCAGGGTACTCAATTTATGGGGATATGGACGTAGGCGGGACATTAGTTCTTGGCCAATTGACCCTGGGGGTGTTCCTGTACCCGCCCTAGGATGTTCTGGGTGCCGACCTACCCAAAGTCAATTGGACCAAGACTGGCTTGAATCACCAAGTCGGGGATTGGATTTCTGGCACCAGCGCATCAGTCCGATTGCGACAGTACCAATCACTGTTCGGCTGTCACAATCCAGCCCCACATAACCATTTCTTGCATTTTCTGGCATTCTACCTAACACACAAATATGTTTTTTATATGCTGATGTAACCCACAGAGTGCCCCATCAGAAGGAAGTATTTTCATCTCTCTGCAACTAATATTTTAGCTTTTATGAGAGATTAAACATTTCCTTTGATCCCGTGATATACTTCAAAGCTCTGGTCTCCCGCTGTCATGAAGCCAACCTGTCTCCAGCCGTTTCCTTCCCAGTTTCCCCAGAAGGTGACAAACCTTATTAGCACCCAGGTGCCACTTCCAGCCTGAGGAAGCTCTGTCTCTTTTCAGATGCTAATTGATGACCATCTGTCTCTGAATACCTTATTTCCTTAACCACCTGTCGCCCGCCATATAGTACAATGACGGGCGCAAGGTGGTTCTCTTGTTCTGGTAGGACGTCATATGACGTCCTTCCATGCTCACTGCACATGCGCGGCTCAGGGAGCGTGCAGCATGGCGATCGCCGGTGCTCGGACACAGCGGATCATGGAAAGAGCTGAAGATGTCGGCTCGGTCATGTGATCAGCTGTGTCCAATCACAGCTGATCACATGTAAACACGGAAATGCCGGTTATCGGCATTTCTCTCCTCACGAGCTGTCACGCTGACAGAGGAGAGGAGAGCCGGTAATCGGCTTTCCGCAGAGGGGACATGTACACTGATCATCAGGGCACTGATGATCAGTGTGCCCTGATGATCAGTGTGGCCCCAGAAGTGCCACCTGTCAGTGTCCATCAGTGCCAGCAGTCAGTGCTCATCAGTGCCACGTGCCAGTGCCCATCAATGCCACATATCAGTGCATACTAGTGCACATCAATGCCACATATCAGTCCCCATGTGAGCTGCCTTTCAATGTCACCCATCAGTGCCAGTCAGTGCCACCTATCAATGCCAATCAGTGCCACCTATCAATGCCAATCAGTGCCACCTATCAATGCCAATCAGTGCCACCTGCTCTTCTGATCTGACCCCAGCTTGGCTAATTCTCACCTGCTCTCCTGTGTATGACCCCAGCTATCCTATTGACTATGTCTGTTCCAATCTCCACCCAGCATCTGACCTTGGCTTTGAACTGACTTCTCTGTGGTCCTCTGCTACCCTGAAGGCCTGTGTACCTCTCACGGGCACCACCTGTCTGCAGACACCATTCCAGTGCATCAGCTGTGCTCCTGGGTGTACCTCTGACAAGCACTCCTACAGGTGACCCGTGCTACTTTGGGCCTGACTCCTGTCCCATCTCCAGGGGAGTCTAGAACTTAGCCGCAAGGGAAGCCCTCTCTTCATTGGCCTCTAACACCTGGTACGTGATAGGTGAACGGACAGCGACGAGGGGCGGGGTTTTTTTTTTGGCACCTGTATTGGGGCTTTTTTTTCATATTGGCCGAAAGGGGTGTTTTCGGCCGAAACATTTTGGCCACCGAAATTTCAGTGCATCCCTAGTTTTGGCTTAGAGTTGATGAGTTCCTTAGTGTAATTTGTGTTGTTTTTTTCCAACATTCCACTGAGTTATGTGTTAATAGTTGTGACATGGGGGGGGGGGGGGGGGGGGGGGGGGGGGGGGGGGGGGGGGGGGGGGGGGTAGGCAGGACAGAACACACAAAGCAGATGATAAACACACAAAGCTTTATTGAAAGAATGACAATCACTCAATTGGGATCTGCAGGTAGCGTTCCAGTACCCAGTGTAGGGGAAGAGCAGGGATGGGGCCCAAAACAATTGTAATCCGGCCCCAGGGGGGCAAAGTTTGAGTTTCTGGTAGATTGTAATCCAAACAGGGAAGAGGAAGGGGGAAGAGTTCATGGACAGTCCATAGAGGGATAAAACGGGTGCAGATACTCACGGTTCCGGCAGGGATGTCCTGACTCACAGCGGACGACAGTAGGGCGGGCGACCCTCCTCAGCACACAGCAGAGGGTCCTCACAGCAGGCACTAGTCCTGATACTCCAGCACACAGCAACACAAGCAATCCTGGACCCGCAGTATTAGGCAGTATAGCAACAGGTACTCCTCCTGAGCCCTGAGTATTAGCAGGGTATTCAGCAGGTAATAATCCTTAAGTCCTTGGGGTATTGCAGAGTGCCCAGCGGGTAATAATCCTTAAGTCCCTGGGGTATTGCAGAGTGCCCAGCGGGTAATAATCATTACATCCCTGGGGTATTGCAGAGTGCCCAGCGGGTAATAATCCTTACGTCCCTGGGGTATTGCAGAGTGCCCAGCGGGTAATAATCCTTACGTCCCTGGGGTATTGCAGAGTGCCCAGCGGGTAATAATCATTACATCCCTGGGGTATTGCAGAGTGCCCAGCGGGTAATAATCCTTACGTCCCTGGGGTATTGCAGAGTGCCCAGCGGGTAATAATCCTTACGTCCCTGGGGTATTGCAGAGTGCCCAGCGGGTAATAATCATTACATCCCTGGGGTATTGCAGAGTGCCCAGCGGGTAATAATCATTACATCCCTGGGGTATTGCAGAGTGCCCAGCGGGTAATAATCCTTACGTCCCTGGGGTATTGCAGAGTGCCCAGCGGGTAATAATCCTTACGTCCCTGGGGTATTGCAGAGTGCCCAGCGGGTAATAATCATTACATCCCTGGGGTATTGCAGAGTGCCCAGCGGGTAATAATCCTTACGTCCCTGGGGTATTGCAGAGTGCCCAGCGGGTAATAATCCTTACGTCCCTGGGGTATTGCAGAGTGCCCAGCGGGTAATAATCATTACATCCCTGGGGTATTGCAGAGTGCCCAGCGGGTAATAATCATTACATCTCTGGGGTATTGCAGAGTGCCCAGCGGGTAATAATCATTACATCCCTGAGGTATTGCAGAGTGCCCAGCGGGTAATAATCCTTACATCCCTGGGGTATTGCAGAGTGCCCAGCGGGTAATAATCCTTACGTCCCTGGGGTATTGCAGAGTGCCCAGCGGGTAATAATCCTTACGTCCCTGGGGTATTGCAGAGTGCCCAGCGAGTAATAAACCTTACGTCCCTGGGGTATTGCAGAGTGCCCAGCGGGTAATAAACCTTATGTCCCTGGAGTATTGCAGAGTGGCTGCGGGGGTCTCGCCTCAGCGTAGACCTCCCAGCAGCTGGCAGCGGACAGAACAGCCAGGGGAGCCCTGCATCAGCCTTCTTAAGGCTTCTGCAGGATGCTCCAGGTTGTCCTGGCAACGTCGGGTGGCATGCTTCATCGCCCGGGCAACGAGGCACGCCCCCTTGACATGGTCCGCGCTCTCAAGAGAGCAGCCTTTGTCTTCAGTGAGTGCAGGCGTGGGAAATCTCGTGCCTGCGCCGCACTCGCCAGGGGGCGGCCCTGTCCCGAAACCTCCCTGTGGGAGGTCACCCCTCTCAGGCCGTATGGCCGGTGGAGGTGTGAATTTCACCGCAGGGAGTCATCTTCCTCCCTCCGGCTGTGCCGGGTGGGAGGAAGATGACCGTGCTGGGGTGAGCAAAGTCAGACCTCTCATCCTGTGCGGCCCGGCTTCAAAGGACCGTGACAGGAAGAGAGGGGGGGAAGGAAGGTGCCACACAGGACACAGGCACCAGGGAGGGGTGGGTGGGTGAGGCAGCTCTGCAGGCACACCGTGACAATAGTTAAGGGGGGGTAAAAGCACGGCTGAACTGTGGGGTTTTATACACCTGGCCCCACACCTAATAGTGTGCTCAGGCCATAAAAATGTACTTTTTTCAGCAATAATGTAGCAAACTATACAACCAGCGTAATACAAAGTTCCATTTAGTTTTGGTTCCGGTTGGGAAAGAGTTAACCGAGCTCGGCGTCCCGGACGAGTTTCAAAGCGTTTGGCACAGCAAAGCAAATCTGCCCGACGTCTTTAAAGAAATGACTACAAGACACGGATTGATATGAGCTTTAAAGGTCACCGCTTCAGTTACTTTGTTGGCCGAGATTAAACCTCATCAAACAGCTTCCCCGGCAGAATCCATTACAGTCAGGACTTGGCCCGCTCGGCCAGGAACGGTGGTTGCCACTTCATTCTTGGAGCAGATCTGCACTGTCATGGGATCATTATGCTCCAGAAATGGCCGGGCTCCGGACTCGCTATCGGAATGACCTTTCATGGAGGTAGGACGCTGCGCTGAGAAAGGAAAGCTGACAGAAGAGCCGAGTCCCGAGCAGTGCGGGAAATGACTCGACTTCTTTATTATTCGTCACGGAGGCTTCTGGGATGAGCTTCTGAATAGTTCAGGAAACACTCCATGTATCCGTATTGTGCCCTATAATGAGCGAATACAAGTGCCACCAGATCCAGCAGGGTACAGGTTATAAACACAAGGGGGGGCGGGTGTGTGTGTGGGGGGGGGGGAGGGGATTTACATGGAGTCCTGCAAGCACAATGCTTGTACCACTCTTCTAAAACAATGAAAAAAAAAGACGAGACGATGCTGCTCCTAATTACAAAAAAAGGGGGTGTGTGGGGCCACACTGAGACTGGAGTGCCCATATGAGCTTTCTCCCCACCACATACAGAGGCTAGAGCTACCACAGAGGCTAGAGCTACTACAGAGGCTAGAACTACTACAGAGGCTAGAGCTACTGCAGAGGCTAGAGCTACTGCAGAGGCTAGAGCTACTACAGAGGCTAGAACTACTACAGAGGCTAGAGCTACTGCAGAGGCTAGAGCTACCGCAGAGGCTAGAGCTACCGCAGAGGCTAAAGCTACTACAGAGCCTAGAGCTACTACAGAGGCTAGAGCTACTACAGAGGCTAGAGCTACTACAGAGGCTAGAGCTACCACAGAGGTTAGAGCTACTACAGAGGCTAGAACTACCACAGAGGTTAGAGCAACTACAGAGGCTAGAGCAAGCAACTACAGAGGCTAGAGCAACTACAGAGGTTAGAGCTACTACAGAGGCTAGAGCAACTACAGAGGCTAGAGCTACCACAGAGGCTAGAGTTACTGCAGAGGCTAGAACTACTACAGAGGCTAGAGCTACTGCAGAGAGACATACCAATCCAGCAAATAGACAGCCCCAAATATTCAGCAAAGAGACATCCCAATCCAGCAAATAGACAGTCTCAAATATTCAGCAAAGAGACATCCCAATCCAGCAAATAGACAGCCCCAAATATTCAGCAAAGAGACATCCCAATCCAGCAAATAGACAGTCCCAAATATTCAGCAAATAGACATTCCAATCCAGCAAAGGGACAGCCCCAAATATTCAGCAAAGAGATAGTCCAATGCAAAAAAAAAAGACAGCACCATATTTTTAGCAGGCCCAATCCAGCAAAGAGACATCCCAATTCAGCAAAGAGTCAGCCCAATCCATCAAAGAGACATCCCCATATATTCATAAAATAGTCAGCCCCAAATATTCAGCAAAGAGACATCCCAATCCAGCAAAGAGACACCCCCCCATATATTCAACAAAGACAGACTGAAACCTAGACACATTACTGAAAACCTTTATAATACAGGGGCCCCCTTAGAGTCCCCCAAGAGGAGGTCATTAGCTCAGAGTCACCTAATATCAGTGCCCCCCTATAAACCCAATTAGGTCAGAGTCCTTTTATAATAACACCCCCCACCTACACTTTAGTGACCTCCATTAGATCAGAGAGACCCCCCTCATATCAGCGCCTCCTGCCCCTAAAGACTCCAATTTGATTGCCTTACTGGCAGGAGCCGCTGCAACACAGGATAGTGTGGGTGCTGGCATTTGGGGGCGGAGCTGAGAGGTGAAGCAGCTTTACTGTAGCATTAGTTTCCTCCCACTGTGCGGGGGAAGTACAGGCAGCCGCTGCCTTGCTGGACCTACACGGGATTTGAATCCTCACTGGTGCTGCGATGCACTAAGAGCAGAGCACCTGGAACTTGCACTGGGACAGGATGGTTGGACTGGAGGCATCGGTGTATAGGACTTAAACCTGGACACAGGCAGGGGCGGACGGACTGACCATTTGGGTAGTAGGGCACTGCCCGAGGGCCCGGGGTCAGCAGGGGGCCCCATGAGATGCCCCTGGTATCTTTCATAGGCGTTTCTGGGTGTGGTTTGAGTGTGGGCAAGGACACAGGGGCCCTATGATCCCCTATTGCCCGGGGGCCCCATGAGTCGTCAGTCTGCCACTGGACACAGGTGTCAAAACCTGGACTGCCCGGGTCAAAACTGGGCAGGTGGCAACCCTGGCGGTGGGGCCCCTCAGAATACCTGGGTCCCCTATCTGTGTACAGGCCACCCCCCATCCCCCCCTTGGCGGCCCTGGCCATCAGTCTTGCCTCTTCTCTGTTCATTGTCCCCTGGGGGACCATTGGGCCTGCTCCCCCATGTCCACAACCCAAGGGACAGACGCTCCATCTGTCAGTTCCTTCTGGTGTTGGGAACATTAGCTCCTGTTTTAGATATTTGCCCGGGGGGGGGGGGGCATGGGTGTGAGATAATGTGGTGTTGGTCGGTGTCAGCCTTTCACCTGGCGGGCATCTGATTTTTGTGTTGCCTAGTAAGGCACAAAAGCTAAATACACCAAATACACCGCTGGACGCTTCAGTACTCCGTGTGTTACACATTCCTGAACCTTGTGCAAAACATAGTTCTGAGCCTTGACCACACCCATTATTTGGCGTGATTTTACTCCCCTTCCCCAAGGGATGGTGGGATTGGGGGTGGAGGGGACAAGGTTGGGATCTGAGGGGTTGACCGGGGGAGGGTGGGTTCCTGCACCTATTCTCTGCTAAATAAAATCTGCTCACAGTGGTGACTCCATTTGTTACATAGTTAGTCTGGCTGAAAAATACAAAAAAAAGGGAACAATTCCTTCCTGATCCCCCGAGAGGCAATCGGATATTCCCTGGATCAACGTTCCCTATAAATGTTATATCCAGTTATATTCTGTGTATCCAAGAAAGAATCCAGGACTTTCCTACAGCAATCCACTGAGCTGGCCACAACCAACTCTGGAGGGAGTCTATTCCACATTCTCACAGCTCTTACTGTGAAGAAACCTTTCCGTGTTTGGAGATGACATTTCTTTTTCTCCAGACGTAAAGAGCGCCCCCTTGTCCTCTGTGATGACCTCAGGGGGAATAACTACACCGAGTTTACTATATGAACCACTGATGTATTATACATGGAGATCATATCCCCCCCCTTATGTATTATACATGGAGATCATATCCCCCCCTTATGTATTATACATGGAGATCATATCCCCCCTTATGTATTATACATGGTGATCATATCCCCCCTTATGTATTATACATGGAGATCATATCCCCCCCTTATGTATTATACATGGAGATCATATCCCCCCCCCCCTCATGTATTATACATGGAGATCATATCCCCCCCTTATGTATTATACATGGAGATCATATCCCCCCCTTATGTATTATACATGGAGATCATATCCCCCCCTATGTATTATACACGGAGATCATATCCACCCTTATGTATTATACATGGAGATCATATCCCCCCTTATGTATTATACATGGAGATCATATCCCCCTTATGTATTATACATGGAGATCATATCCCCCCTTATGTATTATACATGGAGATCATATCCCCCTTATGTATTATACATGGAGATCATATCCCCCTTATGTATTATACATGGAGATCATATCCCCCCTTATGTATTATACATGGTGATCACATCCCCCCTTATGTATTATACATGGAGATCATATCCCCCCCTTATGTATTATACATGGAGATCATATCCCCCCTTATGTATTATACATGGAGATCATATCCCCCCCCTTATGTATTATACATGGAGATCATATCCCCCCTTATGTATTATACATGGAGATCATATCCCCCCTTATGTATTATACATGGAGATCATATCCCCCCTTATGTATTATACATGGAGATCATATCCCCCCTTATGTATTATACATGGAGATCATATCCCCCTTATGTATTATTCGTGGAGATCATATCCCCCCTTATGTATTATACATGGAGATCATATCCCCCCCTTATGTATTATACATGGAGATCATATCCCCCCCTTATGTATTATACATGGAGATCATATCCCCCCCTTATGTATTATACATGGAGATCATACCCCCCCCCTTATGTAGTACCCCCCAGATCCTTCACCATTGACCCCCCCAGATCCTTCTCCACCATGGACCCCCCAGTTATACCCCCCCCTAGTATGTATGATGCATATTCTTAGTCCCCAAGTGCAGAGCCTTACATTTATCACCATTAGCCCTCATTGGCCCCATAGTCCCCCAATTACACAGAGCATTGAGGTCGGCTGGTAAGTTGGATACATCCTGTAAGGACGTTATTCCCGGCACAGCTTGGTGTCATCTGCAAAGGCTGAGATCCCCGACACCATATTGTATATATAGATTACAAGGTAAGGGTCCCAACACTGAACCTTGGGGTACCCCACTAATAACACTGAACCTTGGGGTACCCCACTGACACCCCCAGACCATTCAGAGTATGAATCATTACCCACTATTCTCTGAATACGATCTTTTAGCCAGTTTTATCTCCATTTACATACAGATTTTTCCATCCTGTAGACTTTACCTTACACATTAGCCGTGTGGGGAACTGTGACAAACACTTTTGCAAAATCCAAGTATACCACGTCCACCGCCACCCCTCTGTGCAAGTATACCACGTCCACCGCCACCCCTCTGTCCAAGTATAACATGTCCACCGCCACCCCTCTGTACAAGTATAACACGTCCACCGCCACCCCTCTGTACAAGTATTCCATGTCCACCGCCACCCCTCTGTCCAAGTATACCACGTCCACCGCCACCCCTCTGTCCAAGTATACCACGTCCACCGCCACCCCTCTGTCTAAGTATACCACGTCCACCGCCACCCCTCTGTCTAAGTATACCACCTCCACCACCACCCCTCTGTCCAAGTATACCACGTCCACCGCCACCCCTCTGTCTAAGTATACCACGTCCACCGCCACCCCTCTGTCTAAGTATACCACGTCCACCGCCACCCCTCTGTCTAAGTATACCACGTCCACCGCCACCCCTCTGTCCAAGTATACCACGTCCACCGCCAACCCTCTGTCCACGTATACCACGTCCACCGCCACCCCTCTGTCCAAGTATACCACCTCCACCGCCACCCCTCTGTCCAAGTATACCACGTCCACCGCCACCCCTCTGTCTAAGTATACCACGTCCACCGCCACCCCTCTGTCCAAGTATACCACGTCCACCGTCCACCCCTCTGTCCAAGTATACCACGTCCACAGCCACCCCTCTGTCCAAGTATACCACGTCCACCGCCACCCCCCCTCTGTCCAGGTATACCATGTCCACCACCACCCCTTTGTCCAAGGTTTTGCTCACCTCCTCATAAAAAGAAATCAGATTTATTTGACAACTTCTGTCTTTCATGACTCCATGCTGTCTGTTGGTTACTATATTTGTTTCCAGCAAGAACTCCTCTCTGTGGTCTTTTATTAAACTCTCCAGTATCTTCCCAACTATAGAAGTTACACTAACAGGTCTGTAATTACTTGGGAAAGATTTTGACCCCTTTTTAAATATTGGCCCCGCATTGGCCTTACACCAATCACGTGGTACTATGCCAGTCATTAAAGAGCCCCTAAAAATGAGAAACAATGGCCCCGTGGGTGTCTGCCATCCGGTCCACAGGCTTTATTCACCTTTATTCTATTCTATAATATTTCTGGATCATATCAATTGTGAGCCAATGTGGATCTTCTGGAGCTGTGTCAGTACCGCCCCCCATTATGGACAAGAGCCCCCCACGATCCTTTGTATACACAGAGCTGAAGAAGGGAGTTCATACATTGGCTTCTCTTTGTCCCCAGTCACCCCCTCTTTAACTTTGTTTTATGTTTTTAGGGTTCCTATAATTGAGTTACCGATGACCTGATGAATCTTTTTTCACTTCCATTTTTGCAGGTAAGAGTTAAAAAATCCCCCCCCCCCCCCCCCCCCCCCGGATATTGGCCCCTTTCCATAAGATCCTCATCTTATCTGTGTTTAATTAAATCCAGTTGCTGTACTCATTATTTATTCAATTATAGGCCATTGTTTATATTCCAGGTCTGTGTAAGACGATGAAGGAACATTTTAAAGGACAGCTCAATAATCCTTTTCATCCCGGGGCTGAGTCAGACAATGCTCTTCCTTCCTCCTCCCTCTGATCACGGAACTATACAAATTAAATCGACGGCGGGGCTCAAGTGAGACAGACGAACGCTCGCTCTTGATGTAAGTAGGTGGACAAAAATTCGGCAATTAAGGATGGAGAGCCTGAGATGTGTCAAATGAGTGTCCCTCACCGGAGGGAAATGAGACTTCTAGACACAGCTGTAGTGGAGCCGCGTCAATCAGGGGGGAGCGCCATCCCATGGAAAGCTGACTGGAGGAGTCATGTATATGTATGGAACCAACGCGAGGGAAGCCATTCAAATGCCAGTTCTATTTCCAACCATTTAGTGAGTCAATCATTGAGAGCAACAAAAATCATTTCATTCACAAGCCGACATCAGGCCGAAAAAATAAAAAAATAAAAAAAAAATAAACTTCAAGTAACGAAGAAATTGAAGGTCCAAAATAATTATAAATAACGAGTTGGTTATAAATACGGCTGCCGCCTCTTCTTCAGGTCAAACCCAAACACATGACAAGGTCATCTAGCACCGAAGGCAAAGATGCCAAACCCCCCCCCCCCCGCCAAAAAAAAAAAAAAAAAATGTGAGCATTAGGTGTCAGCAAAAATCCCCTCCAACCCCCCCCCCAAAAAAAAAAATAAATAAATGTGAGCACTAATCTTTACACTTACCCCCTAAGTCTAAATTCCCTTTGCAAGCCAAAACTCTCCGCAACCAAAAATTCCCCCCTCTTCCAGTACAATTACCCCCCCAGTTCAAATCCTCCCCTTCCCCAAATCCCGCCTCCTAGCACAAATCCCCCCCCCATCCACTCTCCTAGCACTAATCCCTCCCCCAAATTTCCCCTCTGAACTCAAATCCCTCCCCCCCAAATCCACTTTCCTAGCACTAATCACCCCAAATTTCCCCTCTGAGCACAAATCCCTCCCCCCAATCCACTCTCCTAGCACTAATCATCCCACCCAAATCCCCCCTCCTAGCAAAAAATTATCTACCCCTCAAATTTCCCCTCTGAACACAAATCCCCCCTCCCCAATCCACTCTCCTAGCACTAACCCCTCCCCCAAATTTCTCCTCTGATCACAAATCACCTCCCAATCCACTCTCCTAGCACTAATCCCCCCAAATTTCCACTCTGAGCACAAATCCCTTCCCCCTATCCACTCTCCTAGCACTAATTCCTCCCAAACATTTCCCCTCTGAGCCCAAATCCCCCCCCCCCTCAATCCACTGTCCGAGTACAAATCCCCCATCCCCCCCAAATCCACTCTCCTAGCTCTAATCCCCACCAAATTTATCCCTCTGAGCATATATCCCTGCCTGCCCCCCCAATCCACTCTCCAAGCACTAATTATCACGCCCAAATCCCCCCTCCTAGCAAAAATTATCTACCCATAAAATGTCCCCTCTGAACACAAATCCCCCCTCCCCAATCCACTCTCCTAGCACTAACCCCTCCCCTAAAATTTCCCCTCTGATCACAAATCCCCCCCCAATCCACTCTCCTAGCACTAACCCCCTAAATTTCCCCTCTGAGCACAAATCCCTCCCCCTCCCCCAATCCACTCTCCTAGCACTAATCTTCCCACCCAAATCCCCCCTCCTAGCACTAATCTCTCCCCCAAATTTCCCCTCTCTGCACAATTCCCCCCCCAATCCACTCTTATAGCACTAATCCCCTTCCAAAATTCCCCTCTGAGCACAACCCCCCCCCCCCCTCTCTCAAATCCACTCTCATAGCACTAATACCCCCCAGATTTCCCTTCTGCACACAAATCCCTACTCAATCCACTCTCCTAGCACTAATACACCCCCCCCCCCCCCAAATTTCCCCTCTGAGCACAAATCCCTCTCCCAGTCCACTTTCCTACCACTAATCCTTGCACCCCAATCCCCCCTCCTAGCACTAATCTCTCCCCAAAATTTCCCCTCTGAGCATAATTCCCCCTCCCCAATCCACTCTTATAGCACTAATCCCCCTCCAAAATTCCCCACCATCCATGTCTCCCCCCATCCATCCATGTCTCCATCCATGTCTTCCCCATCCATCTATCCATCCATCCATATCTCCATCCATGTCTCCCCCATCCATCAATCCATGTCTCCATCCATGTCTCCCCCATCCATCCATCCATGTCTCCCCCATCCATCCATGTCTCCATCCATGTCTCCCCCATCCATCCATCCATGTCTCCATCACATCCATTTTTACATCTATCCATCCTTCCATGTTTCCCCCATCCATCCATGTCTCCCCCCATCCATCCATGTCTCCATCCATGTCTTCCCCCATCCATCTATCCATCCATCCATCCATGTCTCCATCCATGTCTCCCCCATCCATCCATCCATCCATGTCTCCATCCATGTCTCCCCCATCCATCCATCCATGTCTCCATCACATCCATTTTTCCATCTATCCATCCTTCCATGTTTCCCCTATCCATCCATGTCTCCCCCCATCCATCCATGTCTCCATCCATGTCTTCCCCATCCATCCATCTATCCATCCATCCATGTCTCCATCCATGTCTCCCCCATCCATCCATCCATGTCTCCCTTTGGTTATGATTAAGCACGAGATGGTGTGAAACGCGTTATCAGGTCCTGTATTCATGTCCTGGTGATCTGTGTGTCCTATGGATCAGTACATATACACTATATTCATCTATCCTCCGGGGTGCGGCTGACCTTCTCCCTGTGGCATGGTGTGTGGTGGTGAGCCGGAGCCTGCACCTGTTGGTTATTGATACAGATTGTTTGCCTGAGCGGTATGCCTCTGTTCTTTGGATTTCCCCCCATCCATCCACCCATCCATCCATTCTTCAATGTCTTCCCCATTCCTCCATGTCTACCCCCATCCATCCATGTCTCCATCTTTCCATCCGTCCATCCATCCATCCATATCTTCATGCTTTATTTTGCTGAGAAATCACTTTGAACCCCCCCCCCCCCCCCCCCCAGCATTTCTAGCCGCAGCCATTTTGAGTAAGGGCAGATGATTCATGTAGCATTTACTTCGTGGAATCCATCTGTCCTTAGCTCAGGTATGCAAGCAGGATGTGGACAGGTGCAGCCTGTTTCCTCCACTGTTGCTGGTACTGCAGACGGAGGACGAAGTCAAGAGAACCTTGGTTTATCTCTGGTTTCCTCGGTCTCCTGAAGCAGCCACACTGCAGCCAGGTGACCCTGGCAGCCATCTTGGGTCAAGCAGAGCCTTTTTATGTCCCTGCCCCCAGGTTTTGGCATGCATTTGTGGAGTGGCTGGTATAAGGAGAGATCCCGCGTTTGTCAGGGACAGCACTAGCGGTAGGGAGAGGTTCTGGAGGAGTACAGAAACCTCAGGACCATTTCTACACTTCCCAAGCTCCCTCTTGGGTTAGACTGGCCGCACTCCACCCCCCTCGTCAGATGCAGTCTTCAGCGCGGGCCTACCACTGATGACTCTCTGCTGCATTGACTGTAGGTTCCCAGCTATGTCCCCCACACTAGGTGGCCTTCCGGGGCTGTTGTACCGTTTTGGAAGTTCTTTAGTACATTGGTTACGGCACTCCGGGCCTCAGTGTCATTACCGCCACCGCACCGCGCCGCATCCACCCCACAAGGGAGGGTGTGCTAATTTGAGGAAGCCCCGCCTCTGCTACTCCCGTTAAGACTTCTGGGATGTATGACCTACTTTTGGCCTAGACCAGAAACCAGGAAGTATTTGAAGAAATGTAAAAAAAAAAAGTGTAAAACAAGTAAATACTATTTTATTTTGCGAATGGAAATTTGACATTACAATGGTTTCATGCGGCTCATACAACCAGTTCTGGGATAGGGTCATCCAAAGATGCCAAACTGTGCCCCTCCCCCAGGGGATCCTAACCCAGCAGTCAAAATGACTTCCACTGTCACTACTCCTGTCAGCCTTGTAACAGATGGAAGGTGGCCCCATCCCTTCAGTATACCACAGTGCCCAGGGCAGCCGCCCCCCTCCCACCCACCCCTTGTCCCGGCCCTGCATACAAGCTGGAATTTTCATTAGTCCTCAATAATGTTCAGCAGTAAGGATTTCATTAAATCTGCCCAATACCATGAAAGCTTTGCCCAATTTCCTCCAGGAAGAGGTAGCTGCTCTGGGGGGCCCTGGGAGGGGCTCAGGTTGAGCAGGAGCCTGTCCATCTTCCGGGCTGCCTCCTGTACCGTGCAGGTCTATGCCGTCAGCCTGGCTGATTACGCCGGGAGAGAGCGGCCATTGTTCCGTAATCAGCCAAACTCCTCTGTCCGTCTGACAACCAGCGGCTGTGTATGAGGACGTCATATGGACCCAATGTCAGAGTGACAAAGGAGCTCCGTGGGTTCTGTGGGATGCCCGTGTGACAACCGATCACTACTCTACATTCAATGATGAACGACAGCGGATCCTGGAGCATTCATCCAAGAAACGAGCACTACAATCATCTTTACTAACCCCTTCTTAGCTTCTTCTTTTCAAATATTTGTATGTAAACTTGTTCAATTTGCACAAATTTTAACCCCTCGCCCTCCTGAGGATGTACCCCCCTTCCTGACCAGGCTATCTTTTGCGATACCGCACTGCATTACTTTGACAATTGCACAGTCATGCAACAATGCACCCAAATAAAATTTACGTCCTTTTTTCTTCATAAATGGAGCTTTCTTTTGGTGGCATTTGATCCCCTGTGCAGTTTTCATTTTTTGACCTATAAACAAAAAAGACCCTACAATTTTGAAAAAAATATATATATTTTTGACTTTTTGCAATAAAACATCTCTAATAATAATAATAATAATAATTTGTCATAAATTTGGGCTAAAATGTATTCCACTCCGTGTCTTCGCTAAAACAAATCCCAATCCGTGTAAATTAATTGGTTTGCATGAAAGTTATAGCGTCTATAAATGGTGGAGTATATACTGGAATTTTTATTTTACTTTTTTTTATACTAGTAATGGCGGCGATCAGCGATTTATAGCGGGACTGCGGCGGGCATTCTGACACTGGGGGGGGGGGGGACTGACTTGGTGAAACTGACATCCCTAGTGACACCAATACAGTGATCAGTGCTAATACAAAGCACTGATGCTGTACTAATGGCACTGGACAGGAAGGGGTTAACATCTGGGGCGAACAAAGGGTTAACTGTGTGCTGTGTTGCTAGGGAGACATGCTGTGCAGAGAGATACAAAGCAGCATGTCCTTGCTGGTAGGAGGGAGACCTGTCCTGTTTACACTCAGATCTCTCCCCTCTCAGCTTCGCCGACAATCATTGAGCCCTGGTTCAATACCGCCGGCCGGGACCCTGTGATTGACATCTTCAGGTGCCAATAGCAGCACGGGGAGAGCGGTGTGCGCGCCCCCTACCTGGACATGCGAAATCACATATATTTACGTAGTTTTGCCTAGTGAAGCCGCCGCCCAGTAGCAGTACTTCTGATATGGGGGGCGGGTAAAAGCTTAAAAACGGTTTTGTACCAGAAATATAATTCTAGTGCCTTTTTAGGAGAGAAACATCTCAGAATAAAATAAACACTGAAAGTAGAACTACGACGCAGTATCAAAAAGGTAAGAGATTAGTTTTGTAACACGCTAATAGATGGCAGCACAAGGCTGCACGCACTGTCACAGGGAGCACCGAGCTTCATAAGTCAGCGTGCCAAAAGACACTGTCCTGTATACATCGGGAGCTGTGCAACTGGTGCTATTCTGACCACGTGCGATACCACGTCTGCTATTTCATCACGGACAGCAAGTTAGAACAAAGAGCAAACGTGCAATTCTGCATGAAACCGGGCAAATGGCTGGATCTCCGCAATGTTGTCAAAATGGCGACCTTTCAGCTGGATCTTCATCTTCGGGAAGAGGACATTCACGGGGTTTAGGTCATTGAAGGTCTTTCTGATCTCTTGTCGTCTTCCAGTGAGGTTCTTCTGCTCCTGAAGTGCGCATGCCGCTCAGAACACCTCCAACAACTCATTGCAGCATCGCCGTAAACTTGCTGAATCATGGCGGACGTCTCTGCGGCAGATTTGCCCGATTTCACGCAAGAATTTCACATCTGCTCTTTGTTCTAACTTGCTGTCCGTGATGCAACAGCAGACGTGGTGACATACGTCAAAGAGCAAATGTGAAATTCCTACATGAAACCGGGCAAATCTGCTGCAGAGACGTCTGCCATGATTCGGGCAAGTTTATGGAGATGCTGCAATGAGTTGTTGGAGGTGTTCTGAGCGGCATGCGCACTTCAGGAGCAGAAGAACCTCACTGGAAGATGACTAGAGATCAGGAAGACCTTCAACGAGCTCAACCACCGAAAATGCCCTCTTCCCGAAGATGAAGATCCAGCTCAAAGGTCTCTGTTGTGACAACATGGCAAGAGAACCAGCGATTTGTACGTATCATTCCTACAACTGTATGCACTCACCCCCCCCCACACCTGTATGCACTCAGCCCCCCCGACACCTGTATACACTCAGCCCCCCTGACACCTGTATGCACTCAGCCCCCCCCGACACGTGTATACACTCAGCCCCCCTCCCCATCTGTATACACTCAGCCCCCCCCTGTACTATGTACTCATTGAGCTCCCCCCGACACCTTTACACACTCAGCCCCCCTCACCCATGTATATACTCAGCCCCCCCTCACACCTGTATGCACTCAGCCCCCCTCCCCACCTATATGCACTCAGCCCTCCCCAACACCTGTATGCACTCAGTCCCCCCCCCCCGACACGTGTATACACTCAGCCCCCCTCCCCACCTATATACACTCAGCCCCCCCAACACCTGTATACACACCTGTAGCACTCCCCCCCTGACACGTGTATACACTCAGCCCCCCTCCCACCTGTATACACTCAGCCCCCCCTGACACCTGTATGCACTCAGTCCCCCCGACACGTGTATACACTCAGCCCCCCTCCCACCTGTATACACTCAGCCCCCCCGACACCTGTATGCACTCAGCCCTCCCTGACACCTGTATACACTCAACCCCCCTCCCCACCTGTATACACTCATGTACTATGTACTCATTGAGCTCCCCCACACCTTTACACACTCAGCCCCCCTCACCCATGTATATACTCAACCCCCTCACACCTGTATGCACTCAGCCCCCCCCCCCCCTCCTCACCCCTGTACGCACTTAGTCCCCCCCTCACCCCTGTATGCACTCAGTCCCCCCCTCACCCCTGTACGCACTCAACCCCCCCACACCTTTACTCACTGAGCTCCCCCTCACCCCTGTACACACTCAGCCCCCCCGTACACACTCAGCCCCCCCTCACCCCTGTACACCCTCAGCCCCCTCACACCTGTACGCCCCCTGATGGCGGCCCTGATTCTGGGTAGGAGGGTCTGGTTCATTATAATCACCTGGTGCGCTCTCGGTGTTATGATGAGCGCTTTAGAAGTATTTAACCCTTGATGGGTATCTCATGAAAACTGAAATTCCTATTGCAGGGGATGCCTGAAATTTGCCATGCATCTTAGTGCAGACTTCTGGGAAAATCAGTGAGCCAATCACACAAGCAGGAAATGACATTTCTGTGGGTGCTCGGTATACTCATTGTGTAAGGAACGCCTCCAGGCTGCCAATTTGTATTACAGCAATTTACAGCAGATTGAAAAGAAAAGGTTTAATTACAACCTGGCTTGTGCGGCAATTGCATACGATATATTATTTTTTATTTGCTGCATTTTTTTTCCTGCGATAGTGGAGTTACCCTTTAAACATTCATTAGCATTTGTATGGAATGTTATTCTCCCCCTTCATAATGTCAAAGCTCGGAGAGACGCTTCAACAGCTGGCACAGGTGAGGCAGTAATAAAAATAATACAATCAACACGGAGTGCGCCATTACAAACCATCATATCTTTAGAAAACATTATAGAAATCTATAAAATAAAGTGATAATCCGGCTTCAGAATAGACCGGGACTCGGAGATGGAATCCAATGATGGAGTTCTTGTCTGTGAAGTCTCTGGGGACAGATAGACCCACCATATGGAGCCTCTTCCGGATGGCCGCATGTGACAACAATGTGTGCAAGAGATACGAGGAATTCTCTACATGTCTCACGTGAAGGAGAAGATATGGAATGAAGGGGAATGTCTGGCGTTGTACACATTGTCTTTACTTACTATAGTCACGGCTAAAAAATGCAGCTAAAAAAATGTTCTTAGTCTAGTTAACAAGGTAGGCCCGGAGCAAAAAAGATAAGTGCAGGATCAACATGACTGGGGGGAAGAGAGGGACAACAGAGGGTTAAATTATGGGAAGGAAGTTTTGCGGATAAGGCTTAGCTTATTGGATGGGGGATGTTGGGGAGGGTCTCCCAGAGAGGAAAAAGGAGGGTCTGTCCTCAGGAAGTCCAGTGGTGGAAGTTTGGAAGAAGAAGAAGAAGCTTCTCACCCTCCTTCCCCTTCGCGCTTTGGTTTGGATTGTCACAGCGGCCTTGGCGGTGGTTGGACTTTGGAGGAGGAGAAAGAATTCTGGAGACAGATTTCGGGACCCATCAGTGGTATGGGGACCTCGGTACATTCCGGTAAACAAGGGGTTAACTTGGAATAGGTAACATGGTGGTCACTGCAGATAAGTAGGATTGTCCCCGAGTCGGTAGGTTGCGAATGTGGGATAAGTAGGATTGTCCCCGTGGCGGTGGGTTGTAACTGAGGATAAGTAGGATTGTCCCCGCAGCCAGTGGGTTGCAGCTGGAGATAAGTAGGATTGTCCCTGAGGCCGGTGTGTTGCGGCTGGGGATAAGTAGGATTGTCCCCGAGCCGGGGTGGGTTGTAGCTGGGGATAAGTAGGATTGTCCCTGATCTGAGCCGGTAGAGTTGCGGCTGGGGATAAGTAGGATTGTCCTTGAGCCGGTGGGTGGGTTTGGCTGGGGATAAGTAGGATTGTCCCTGAGGCGGTGGGTGTTGCGGCTGGGGATAAGTAGGATTGTCCCCGAGGCCGGTGGGTTGTAGCTGGGGATAAGTAGGATTGTTCCCCGAACTGGTGGGGTTGCGGCTGGGGATAAGTAGGATTGTCCCTGAGCCGGTGGGTTGCGGCTGGGGATAAGTAGGATTGTCCCAGAGCCGGCGGTGGGTTGCCACTGGGGATAAGTAGGATTGTCCCCGAGGCGGTGGGTTGTCCCCGAGGTGGCTGGGGATAAGTAGGATTGTCCCCGAGGCGGTGGGTTTGTGGCTGGGGATAAGTAGGATTGTTCCTGAGGCATTGGGTTGCGGCTGGGAAGATAAGTAGGATTGTCCCTGAGCCGGTGTTGGTTGTGGCTGGGGATAAGTAGGATTGTCCCCGAGCGGTTGGTTGCGGCTGGGGATAAGTAGGATTGTCCCCGAGGCGGTGGGTTGCAGCTGGAGATAAGTAGGATTGTCCCCGAGTCGGTGTGTTGTGACTGGAGATAAGTAGGATTGTCCCCGAGGCGGTGGGGTTGCGGTTGTCTGTGGGACTGGAGATAAGTAGGGTTGTCCCCGAGCCGGTGGGGCTTGCGGCTGGGGATAAGTAGGGTTGTCCCCGAGCCGTGGGTTGTGGCTGGAGATAAGTAGGATTGTCCCTGAGCCGGTGGGTTGCGGCTGGGGATAAGTAGGATTGTCCCCGAGACGGTGTGTTGTGGCCGGAGATAAGTAGGATTGTCCCCGAGCCGGTGGGTTGCGGCTGGGGATAAGTAGGATTGTCCCGAGTTGGTGGGTTGCGGCTGGAGATATGTAGGATTGTCCCCGAGATGGTGGGTTGGTGGCTGGGGGGCCTAAGTTGAAGGAATGTTTTCCGCAAAAGCGAAGTTGGGTTTATGGCCCTCACATGACCGTTTCCTCTGTTTATAATTTGGAATGTTATGTTATTTATGTTAAAATAATTTACTGGTTATTAAAAGGCTGATCCGGCCATTTTGACTCCAGAAACTTGGTTTGTGCATTTTGTATCGCTGGGATGGGGTGGAGGGTGTGGCCTAGCAGGCTTGGTTAGGTTGGAAGTGTTGTATATTCTATCCTTGTCATGAAATATTTCACATTGCCTCCATATATATACAAGAGTTACAAAGTTACTTTACTTACTGTAGATACCTAGTTATATGAGATACATAGTAACATACACCCACCGGACACTTTATGAGGTCCACCTTGCTAGTCCTGGGTTGACCCCCTTTTACCTTTATTCTTTATGGCATGGATCCAACAAGGTGTTGGAAACGTTCCTCAGAGATTTTTGCTCCATATTGACATGATAGCATCACGAAGGTTGCTGCAGATTTGTCGGCTGCACATCAATGATGGGAATCTCCTGTTCCACCACATCCCAAAGGTGCTCTATTGGATGGAGATCTGGTGGCTGTGGAGGCCATTGGAGTCCAGTGACCTCATTGTCATGTTCCAGAAACCAGTTGGAGATGATTTGAGCTTTCTGGACATGGAGCATTATCCTGCTGGAAGGGCCATCAGAAGATGGGGACACTGGAGTCATAGATGGATGGACATGGTGAGCAACAATACTCAGGTAGGTTGTGGTGTTTAAAACGATGCTCAGTTGGTACTAAGGGGCCCAAAGTGTGCCAAGAAAATCTCCCCCACACCATGACACCACCACCACCAGCCTGAACCGTGGATACAAGGCAGGATGGATCCACCACACACCATGACACCACCAGCCTGAAACCACTGACACAAGGCAGCATGGATCCACTACACCATGACATCACCACCACCAGCCTGAACCATTGATACAAGGCAGGATGGATCCCCCACACCATGACACCACCACCACCAGCCTGAACCATTGATACAAGGCAGGATGGATCCACCACACCATGACACCACCACCAGCCTGAACCATTGATACAAGGCAGGATGGATCCATGCTTTCATGTTGTTTACACCAAATTCTGACCCTACCATCTGAATGTCGCAGCTGAATCCAGACTCATCAGACCAGGCAACGTTTTCCAATCTTCTATTGTCCAATGTTGGTGAGCCTGTGTGAATTGTAGCCTCCGTTTCCTGTTCTTAGCTGACATGAGTGACACCTGGTGTGGTCTTCTGCTGCTGTAGGCCCATCTGCTTCAAGGTTGGATGTGTTGTGTGTGCAGAGATCGTATTCTGCATACCCTGGTTGTAACAAGGGGTTATTGGAGCTACTGTTGTCTTTCTATCATCTGGAACCAGTCTGCTCATTCACTGCCTCTGACCTCTGACCTCAACAAGGCATTTTCCTCCTCACAACTGCCACTCACTGGATATTGTCTCCTTTTTGGATCATTCTCTGTAAACGCTAGACATGGTTGTGCAGGAAAATCCCAGAGATCAGCAGTTTCTGAAATCCTCAGACAGCCCGTCTGGCACCAACAACCACGCCAAGTTCAGAGTCACTTAAATCCCCCTTCTTGCTCAGTTTGAACTTCAGCAAGTCTTCACCACGTCGGGTTGCTTCCATGTGATTGGCTGATTTGTGTTACCGAGCAACTGAACAGGTGGACCTAATAGAGTGGCTGGTGAATGTACAGTATATAGCATAGTTACAGTTGTGTCACCCCAAGATGATCTGTATCAGCTGAACTGCAGTGAGATTGGTCAATACTGCCAGGCAGGAAAAGCATCGAATTTGTATTCACACATCGCAGAGCCGACTCGGGCACAGGGCTAGTCCCGACATAATACAGAAATTACTGAGAATGACTATGCAAAAAAAAAAAAGTCTGGGGTGTGATCAAACAGTGAAATGCACCCGATGTATAAACCAGTGGCCCCCAAACTGCGACCCGGTGGGGCCAGATGTGTGGTCCTTTGCTTGCTTTTTATCTCTGGCCCTTGGGCACTATTACATCTATCCACTGATACCAATGATGGGGCATTATCCCCTCCCACTGACACTGACACCAATGATGGGGCACTATTCCTCCACCCCACTGACACCAATGATGGGGCACTATTCCTCTCCCACTGACACCAATGATGGGCACTATTCCTCCCACTGACACCAATGATGGGGCACTATTCCTCCCACAGACGCTCAGGAAAGGGCATAATTCCTCCACTCATCATACCAATGATGGGGCACTATTCCCCCCACTGACACCAATGATGGGGCACATTCCCCCCACTGACACCAATTTGATGGGGCACTATTCCTCCCACAGACGCTCAGGAAAGGGCATAATTCCCCCCACTGACAACCAATGATGGGGCACTATTCCTCCCACGGACACCAATGATGGAACACTATTCCCCCCCGAACCAATGATGGGGCACTATTTCCTCCCCACTGACACCCCAATGATGGGGCACTATTTCCTCCCACTGACATCCCCAATGATGGGGCACTATTCCTCCCACTGACACCAATGATGGGGCCACTATTCCTCCCCCACTGACACCCAATGATGGGGCACTATTCCTCCCAATGGAAAGATTCTCCTTCTGACACCAATGATGGGACAACTATTCCCCCCCACTGACACCCAATGATGGGGCACTATTCCTCCCACTGATACCAATGATGGGCACTATTCCTCCCACTGACAGCAACCAATGATGGGACACTATTATTCCCCCACTGACACCAATGATGGGACACTATTCCCCCCACTGACACCAATGATGGGGCACTATTTCCCCACTGACACAATGATGGGGCACTATTCCTTCCACTGACACCAATGATGGGGCACTATTCCTCTCACTGACACCAATGATGGGGCACTATTCCTCTCCACTGATTACCAATGATGGGGCACTATTCTCCACTGACACCAATGATGGGGCACTATTCCTCCCACTGACACCAATGATGGGGCACTATTCACTCCCACTGACAACCGGACAGCCAATGATGGGGCACTATTCTCCCACTGGACACCAATGATGGGACACTATTCCTCCCACTGACACAATGAATGACAAGGGGCACTAATTCCTCCACCCACTGTCACCAATTATGGTCTAGTTTGGTAGCCCAGTCCAGCCTTGTGTAGGTCTACCATCTTGTCATCCCTGACATCCTTGGACAGCTCTTTGGTCTTTGCACAGGTGGAGAGTTTGGAATCTGATGGTTTGATGGCTCCTGTGGACAGGTGTCTTTTATACAGGTAACACAATGAGATTAGCAGCACTCCCTTTAAGAGACTGCTTCTAATCTCAGCTTGTTACCTGTATGAGAGACACCTGGGGGCCAGAAATCCTGCTGAATGATAGGGGATCAAATCCTTCTTTCCCTCATGAACATGCAGATCCGTCATCATTTGTTAGACGCATTTCTGCTGAATTTGTTTGTTGTATTCTGTCTCTCAGTGTTTACACCGAACATTCCATTGTTAGATCCGATCATTTCTGTGGTGAGGGGCGAACATTCCATTGTTAGACCGATCATTTTCTGTGTGAGGGGCGAACATTCCATTGTTAGACCGATCATTTCTGTGTGAGGGGCGAACATTCCATTGTAGAACCGATCGTTTCTGTGTGAGGGGGACGGCGAACATTCCCATTGTTAGACCGAATCGTTTCTGTGTGAGGGGCGAACATTCCATTGTTGGCTTAGACCGAATCGTTTCTGTGTGAGGGGCGAACATTCCATTGTTAGACCGATCGTTTCTGTGTGAGGGGCGAACATTCAGCATCAGGGGGGCAAATGCGCATTTTCTTCACTGTACATTTGATACATTGAGACATACACTATATTGCCAAAATATTTGGGACGCCCTCCAAATCATTGGATTTATGCCCCTTTCCCACCAGTCATCAAATCCACCTGCTCAGCGAGGGATCTCTCCACTGATCCCCGCTCTGCAGGCACATGACAGGTCCGTTGTCCGACCCGCTGCTGACACTGCCCCGCCGTCTTCTATGGGGCGGTTGGATGGAAATGGTTTCCATCCAACTGCCATCTGATCCTATCCACCACACGGATGGGGAATGGATCCCTGCCTGTCTGTTTTTGGCATACAGGATCAGATCGGATCGGATGTCGGCGGGTGTCAGCAGGCACTTTTCCACTGACACCCATTGGTCCATAGAGGTGTATGGATGGTCCAATCGGGTCTGCCTGAAAAACTGACAGGTGCACCCGATCAGACCATCAGTGTGACAGGGGCCTTAGGTGTTCCAATCCCCTGCATATCATGTGATTGAGGTGTTCCAATCCCCTCCACATCATGTAATTCAGGTGTTCCAATCCCCTCCATATCATGTGATTCAGGTGTTCCAATCCCCTCCATATCATGTGATTCAGGTGTTCCAATCCCCTCCATATTATGTGATTCGGGTGTTCCAATCCCCTCCATATCATGTGATACAGGTGTTCCAATCCCCTCCATATCATGTGATTGAGGTGTTCCCATCCCCTCCATATCATGTGATTCCGGTGTTCCAATCCTCTCCATAATCATGTGATTCAGGTGTTCCAATCCCCTCCATATCATGTGATTCGGGTGTTCCAATCCCCTCCATATCATGTGATACAGGTGTTCCAATCCCCTCCATATCATGTGATTGAGGTGTTCCAATTGCCTCCATATCATGTGATTGAGGTGTTCCAATCCCCTCCATATCATGTGATTCAGGTGCTCCAATCCCCTCCCAATCAGGTGATTCCATGGGTGTTCCAATCCCCTCCATATCATGTGATTCAGGTGTTCCAATCCCCTCCATATCATGTGATTCAGGTGTTCCAATCCCCTCCATATCATGTGATTCAGGTGTTCCAATCCCCTCCCAATCATGTGATTCCGGTGGGTTCCAATCCCCTCCATATCATGTGATTCAGGTGTTCCAATCCCCTCCATATCATGTGATTCAGGTGTTTCAATCCCCTCCCAATCATGTGATTCAGGTGTTCCAATCCCCTCCATATCATGTGATTCAGGTGCTCCAATCCCTCCATGGACACAGGTGTATACAATCAAGCCCCTAGGCATGCAGATGCTTCTACAAACATTGGTGAAAGAATGGGTCGCTCTCAGGAGCTCAGTGACTCCAAGCGTGGTCCCGTGATAGGTGGCCACCTGGGCAATAAGTCCATCCGTGACATTTCCTGGCTACTAAATATTCCACGCTCAACTGTTAGTGGGATTATAACAAAGTGGAAGCGACTGGGAACAACAGCCACTCAGCCACCAAGTGGTAGGCCACGTCACATGACAGGGCGGGTCAGCGCATGCTGAAGCGCACAGTGCGCAGATGTCACCAACTGTCTGCAGAGTCAATAGCTAAAGACCTCCAAACTTGGTGTGGCCTTCAGATGAGCCCAACAACAGTGTGTAGAGAGCTTCATGGAATGGGTTTCCATGGCCGAGCAGCTGCATCCAAGCCTTCCATCACCAAGTGCAATGCAAAGCGTCAGATGCCGTGGTGTAAAGCATGCTGCCACTGGACTCTAGAGCAGAGGAAACGTGTTCTCTGGAGGGACCAATCACGCTTCTCTGTCTGGCAATCCAATGGACGTGTCTGGGTTTGGTGGTGGCCAGGAGAACGGTACTTGCCTGATTGCATTGCGCCAAGTGTAAAGTTTGGCGGAGGGGGGATTATGGTGTGGGGATGTTCTTCAGGGGTTGGGCTTGGCCCCCTAGTTCCAGTGAAGGGAACTCTTAAGGCAACATTTTGGACAATTTCATGCTCCCAACTTTGTGGGAGGAGTTTGGGGATGGCCCTTTCCTGTTCCAACATGACTGCGCACCAGTGCACAAAGCAAGGTCCATAAAGACATGGAGGAGCCAGTTTGGGGTGGAGGAACTTGACTGTCCTGCACAGAGTCCTGACCTCAACCCCATAGAACACCTTTGGGATGAATTAGAGCGGAGACTGCGAGCCAGGCCTCCTCCCCCCGACATCAGTGCCTGACCTGACAAATGTGCTTCTGGAAGAATGGTCCAACCTTCCCATAGACACCCTCCTAAACCTTGTGGACGGCCTTCCCAGAAGAGTTGAAGCTGTTATAGCTGCAAAGGGCGGGGCCAACTCAATATTGAACCCTACGGACTAAGACTGGGAGGCCATTAAAGTTCATGTGCATGGAAAAGGCGGGGGGGCCAACTCAATATTGAAACCTACGGACTAAGATTGGGGGGCCATTAAAGGTCATGTGTGTGGAAAGGGCGGGGCCAACTCAATATTGAAGCCTACGGACTAAGATTGGGGGGCCATTAAAGGTCATGTGTGTGGAAAGGGCGGGGCCAACTCAATATTGAAGCCTACGGACTAAGATTGGGGGGCCATTAAAGGTCATGTGTGTGGAAAGGGCGGGGCCAACTCAATATTGAACCCTACGGACTAAGATTGGGGGGCCATGAAAGGTCATGTGTGTGGAAAGGGCGGGGCCAACTCAATATTGAAGCCTACGGACTAAGATTGGGGGGCCATTAAAGGTCATGTGTGTGGAAAGGGCGGGGCCAACTCAATATTGAACCCTACGGACTAAGACTGGGAGGCCATGAAAGGTCATGTGCGGGGAAAGGCCGGCGGTCCAATACTGGGGGCAGTATCGTGTAGTTACATAGGTACATAGTGAACGCAATATTAAACCAGAAACCAAAAAAGTCATATATTGCAGCTTACCAATCATTAGACGTGGCGGCTGCATTAGTTTTCTTTTCTTTTTTAGGCTTTCCCCCCTTCTGTTTTCTCCTGGTGGTTCGGCCAGTAACACCCCTCCTGCCTTAGAGCACCCCCACTTTGGAGGAAGGAGCACAGGAGGCACAGCAGACAGCAGAGGGGAGTGTTAGATGGACTAGCAGGTTTAGATACACTAACACATTGAAGTCGAACTCCATCTCACACTTTATAATAGGTTACACAGGGGTGTCAAACTGGCGGCCCCCCAGCTGTTGTGAAACTTCAAGTCCCATCGTGCCTCTACCTTTGGGAGTCATGCTTGTAACTGTCAATCTTGCAATGTCTCATGGGACTTGTAGTCTGGCATCAGCTGGAGGGCCGCCAGTTTGAAATGGTTTGTCCCATCCCTGTAAACTGATACATTCTGCAAGACAGCTTGAAAAACCAGACTTACTGGCCGGATCACCGGGTGAAAATAAAGAAAGAAAACCTAAAAAAAAAGGAAAATGAATGCCACCATCACATCCAAGAAATGGTAAGCTGAAATCTAATCAATTGTTTTCGGGTTTAATACGACTTTAAGAAAAAGAGAATGGATGTCAAAGTTTGAAACGCGGAAATATCGGAAATATCGGAAATATTGATTCTCCCGCTACAATCACAATGGAATTGTTTTAGTTTCTGGACATTTTAGAATGAAATCTCGGAAAGTTTGTTTCTTTTTCTGCTTTGATCTGTGATGTGTGCTGCCCGTGGATTGATTGGTCTCTCCGGTGTACAAAGACTGATTTCATTTGTTGCCGAGAACAACAAAATATGGAAAGGATTCTACAAATCATCTTCTGATGGATTCTACTCAGTTTCCTAAAGCGGAACTCCGCTCTCCCCATCTCCATGGACTCTGCGTCACCCGTCTACAGCCTGAACAGGAAGGGAGATTCTATTTACTGGGTTTATAGTTTTTTCTGTTTCTTTTTACATTTCTTTAGTGTCTTCCAGGTTTCTGGCCTAGGCCAAAATGATGTCATACATCCCCAGAGTTGTCATGGGAGGAGGGGCTTTCTTGGCACACACACCTCACCATCCAAAATAAAACGTTATTCATCAGACCAGGCCACCTTCTTCCATTGCTCCGTGGTCAGTTCTAATGCTCACGTGCCCATTGTAGGTCCTTTGGCTGTGGCCACGGGTCAGCATGGGCACCCTGACCGGTCTGCGACTACACAAACCCATACACAACAAACTGCGATACTCTGTGTGTTCTGACTCCTTTCTATGAGAACCAGAATTCACTTTTGCAGCAATTTGAGCTCCAATACCTATTCTTTTGAACCAGACTACACAGGCCAGCATTCCCTTCCCACCTCCATCAATGAGCTTTCCCTCCCCACCTCCATCAATCAGTCTTTCCTCCCCACCTCCATCAATGAGCCTTCCCTCCTCACCTCCATCAATGAGCCTTCCCTCCCCACCTCCATCAATGAGCTTTCCCTCCCCACCTCCATCAATGAGTCTTTCCTCCCCACCTCCATCAATGAGCCTTCCCTCCCCATCTCCATCAATGAGCCTTCCCTCCCCACCTCCATCAATGAGCCTTCCCTCCCCACCTTCATCAATGAGCCTTCCCCCCCAACTCCTCCAATGAGCCTTCCTTCCCCCGCCCCATCAATGAGCCTTCCCTCCTCCACCCCTATCAATGAGCCTTCCCTTCCCCACCTCCATCAATGAGCCTTCCCTCCCCACCTCCATCACTGAGCCTTCCCTCCCCACCTCCATCACTGAGTCTTTCCTCCCCACCTCCATCAATGAGCCTTCCCTCCCCACCTCCATCAATGAGCCTTCCCTCCCCACCTCCATCAATGAGCCTTCCCTCCCCACCTCCATCAATGAGCCTTCCCTCCCCACCTCCATCAATGAGCTTTCCCTCCCCACCTCCATCAATGAGCCTTCCCTCCCCACATCCATCAATGAGCCTTCCCTCCCCACCTCCATCAATGAGCCTTCCTTCCCCTCCTCCATCAATGAGCCTTCCCTCCCTACCACCAACAATGAGCCTTCCCTCCCCACCACTAACAATGAGCCTTCCCTCCCCAACTCCTCCAATGAGCCTTCCTTCCCCCACCCCTATCAATGAGCCTTCCCTTCCCCACCTCCATCAATGAGCCTTCCCTCCCCACCACCATCACTGAGTCTTCCTTCCCCACCTCCATGAATGAACCTTCCCTCCCCACCTCCATCAACGATCCTTCCCTCCCCTCCACCTCCATCAATGAGCCTTCCCTCCCCACCTCCATCAATGAGCCTTCCCTCCCCACCTCCATCAATGAGCCTTCCCTCCCCACCTCCATCAATGAGCCTTGGCCACCCATGAACCTTTGACCGGTTTTCCTTTCTCTGACCACTTTTGGTTGGTCCTGACCACTGCAGACCGGGAATATCCCACAGGAGCTGCAGTTTTGGAATTGCTCTGATCCAGTCGTCTAGACATTATAATTTGGTTGTTGACAAAGTCCCTCAGATCCTTACACTTGTCTGTTTTTTCTGCTTTCATCGCATCAACTTTAGGGACAACATGTTCACTTGTTGCCTAATATATCCCGCCCACTTCCTGGTGTCATTGTAAGGAGATAATCCATGGTATTCACTTTACCTGTCAGTGGTCAGAATGTTATGGCTGATCTGTGTAGAACCCCGGAAGTTGAATGCTATGAAGTGTCTACTCTGAAGCTGTGAAAGTAAAACCTTGAAAAGTTTATTGGACTTCCCTCTCCTGGTTACTGACAGTCACTCTTAGGACCGGAGACCTGGTTCTGCTGGGAAGAATCGAGGTGAAGCGTTGGGTATGGTGATGTACAGTACATGTGCGGTAAATGTACACTTTACTGCTCTCTCCAGGAGAGGGAACTCACACTGATGTGTAACTAGGTATCACGTACCTGGTGATGGAGGCCAATGGAGAGAGGGCTTCCCTTGCAGCTAAGTTCCGGACCCCCCTGAGAGTGACAGCGGTAGTCAGGCCCAAAGTGGCACAGGTTGCCTGTAGGAGTGCTGGTTGATGGTCCACCACCAGAGCACGGCTGATGAGGTCTGCAGACAGGAGGCGCCTGTGCGTGGTATGCAAGCCACCATAGGGTGTCAGTGAGAAGAATAGTGCCCCAATATTTGTGTCAGTGGGAGGAAAAGTGCCTCATCGTTGGTGTCAGTGGGAGGGACAGTGCCCCATCATTGGTGTCAGTGGAAGGAACAGTGCCCCATCATTGGTGTCAGTGGGAGGAATAGTGCCCCATCATTGGTGTCAGTGGGAGGAATAGTGCCCCATCATTGGTGTCAGTGGGAGGAATAGTGCCCCATCATTGGTGTCAGTGGGAGGAATAGTGCCCCATCATTGGTGTCAGTGGAAGGAACAGTGCCCCATCATTGGTGTCAGTGGGAGGAATAGTGCCCCCCCATAGTGCCCCTTTGTGTCAGTGGAGGAATAGTGCCCCATCATTGGTGTCATTGGGAGTAATAGTGCCCCATCATTGGTGTCAGTGGGAGCAATAATTCCCCATCATTGGTGTCAGTAGGAGGAATAATGCCCCATCATTAGTGTCAGTGGGAGTAATAGTGCCCCATCATTGGTGTCAGTGGGAGAAATAGTGCCCATCATTGGTGTCAGTGGAAGGGTGTCAGTGGAAGGAATAGTGCCCTGTCATTGGTGTCAGTGGGAGGAATAGTGCCCCCAATTTTGGTGTCAGTGGAAGGAATAGTGCCCCATCATTGGTATCAGTTGAAGGAATAGTGCCCCATCATTGGTGTCAGTTGAAGGAATAGTGCCCCATCATTGGTGTCATTAGGAATAATAGTGCTCCATCATTAGTGTCAGTGAGAAGAATAGTGCCCCATCATTGGTGTCAGTGAGAGGAATAGTGCCCCATCATTGGTGTCAGTGGGAGAAAAAGTGCCCCATTATTAGTGTCAGTGTGAGCAATAGTACCACAGCCACAGTGTTAGATTGATGGTGTCAGTGGGAAGAATAGCACCTTGTATTGGTGGAAAGAATAGTGCCCCAAGGGCAAGCAAAGGGCAAAAGGGCGCTAAACTCCTCGTGCGCCTAGTCTAGACCCGCCAATGCTCTCACCTCAACGACAACAACCTCCTCAATCCCCTACAGTCCACCGAAACCGCCTTACCCAAACTCTCCAATGACCTGCTAACCGCCAAAGCTAATGGCCACTATTCAGTCCTTCTACTCCTTGACCTCTCTGCGGCCTTCGACACCGTCCACCACCCCCTCCTCCTCAAAAAACTACACTCCCTCGGCCTTAGAGATTCTGCTCTCTCCTGGCTCTCCTCCTACCTGTCACAACGCTCCTTCAGTGTTACCTATAATGCTACCACCTCCCCCTCTCTCCCCCTCTCTGTTGGGGTCCCTCAAGGCTCCCTCCTCGGGCCCCTTCTCTTCTCCATCTATACCTCCTCCCTTGGCCAACTCATACACTCTCACGGCTTCAACTATCACCTCTATGCCGACGACACACAAATCTAGCGCTCAACCCCCCACCTCACCCCCTCAGTCTCCGCCCGAATCACACGCCTACTGATATCAGACTGGATGTCGCTCCACTTCCTTAAACTGAACCTCTCCAAAACCGAGTTTCTTGTCTCCCCCCCCCCCCCAGCCCGGACCCCACCCCCCATTGACTTCTCCATCACATCCAACAACGCCACCATCAAACCCGCCCCGCAGGCCAGAGTACTTGGTGTCATTCTGTACTCCAACCTATCCTTCCAGCCCCAAGTCCAATCTTTAACAAACTCGTGCAGACTCCACCTCCACAACATGCAGACTCCACCTCCGCAACATGCAGACTCCACCTCCGCAACATGCAGACTCCGCCTCCGCAACATCGCCAAAATCCGCACGTTCCTAACCCCAGAAACCACTAAACAGCTCATCCACTCCCTCATCATATCACGACTCGACTACTGCAACTCCCTCCTCACTGGCCTGCCTCGCCGCTGGCTATCCCCGCTTCAGTCCATCCTGAATACGGCTGCCAGACTCATTCACCTTTCCAACCGCTCCATCTCCACCACCCCCCTCTGCCAATCCCTCCACTGGCCTCCACTCAGTGTCCTCCACCCCCCTCTGCCAATCCCTCCACTGCCTCCGCTCAGTGTCCTCCCCCCCCCTCTGCCAATCCCTCTACTGGCCTCCACTCAGTGTCCTCCACCCCTCTCTGCCAATCCCTCCACTGACCTCCACTCAGTGTCCTCCACCCCCCTCTGCCAATCCCTCCACTGGCTTCCGATTGTGCAACGGATCAAATTCAAAATGCCCACCTCCAGGACTTCTCCAAGGTGTTACCCATCCCCTGGAACTCCCTGCCCCAACCCATCAGATTATCACGTACTCTCCTCTCCTTTAGGCGCACCCTGAAAACCCATCTCTTCAGGGAAGCCTACCCCACCCCCTGCTAACCTGCCGACCTCCTCCACTCTTCCTACCACTCCATCCCCCACAGCTATCTCCTCCTGTGCCATCCCCTCCCTCCTAGATTGTAAGCTCCAAGGAGCCGGGCCCTCAATCCCCTCATGTTTTGTATTGTATTGGTATTGTCTGTCACATGTTCTGTCCCCCTTTGTAATGTACAGCGCTGAGCGAACTATTGGCGCTTTATAAATACTGTATATAATAATAATAATATTTGGCCCCCGGGCCCCAGTTTGGAGACCACTGCTGTAAACTAAAGATCTATACTTACCTATTCTCCGGTCTGGTCACATGATCCCTCCAGCGCCGGCTTCAGTGAAGAGGAGAGATCACCGACAACGGCTGCAGGACCCGGGTGATGACATCATCATTAGTCTTCGTTGTTGGCCATTCCTCCTCTACATGGAAGCTGGCCCCGGGACCCGATCATGTGACCGGACCCCAGATTAGGTAAGTACACCGATCTTTCATGATAGACAGAACAGGCTTAGAATGGGTGGGGGTGGATTTAGGGACAGTCAGTGATTGGCTGACCTTCCAATGTGATCTTTGATCGGTATGAATATTGGCGCGGGTTCCAGGCGTATCGTTCCGTGTTCCGTCCCCTCGGCTCTCTCCTCTACATTTCCTGACTCCTAGACTGGCAAGGGTGTCACCTCCCTCCCGCCACGCTCTAAGCCATCATTCTCACGAGTGCGTCTGCAAATAAAATCCGCCATCAATCTGCGTTTCATTGGACGGTGGGTTATTGATTAGCGCCCCAGGTAAGTATGATAATGACAAGTGGAAGGAGAAGCCCGGCTCCATGAATCCTTCGAGGACGGTATAAGTTCTGTGAACATCGGAGAACTACGAGACAAATGAATGTGATGTCCAGACATTGACAACATGGCGCTCAACATGGGCTAATCGATGACACCGACTCCACCAATGGCCCCAGGTGGTCTTCCATGAGCGTCCCCGGAACATTGACAGAGCTGGATGTCTCATTCTGTATGGATCGCTCTTCTCCGGGATTCTGGACTTTTACAGGTTTTTTTTTTTGCCTCTTTTTCATTTGTATTTAATTCTTTTTAATGGACAGAGATGAGTTACGGCAGCAATAAAGTTCCCTGAACCCTACAGAGAAAATCAGCTCCCGGGATGGTTCTCCGATCATATGCAGCCCTCAAGGGGAACGAAGGCCTTCACACCCGTCATAATGCTGCCGCCAGACTCATCCACCTTACTAACCGTTCTGTAACCCCTCTCTGCCATCCCTCTCTGCCAATCCCTCCACTGACCTCCATTAGTGTCCTCCACCCCTCTCTGCCAACCCCTCCACTGGCCTCCATTTAGTGTCCTCCACCCCTCTCTGCCAATCCCTCCACTGGCCTCCATTCAGTGTCCCTCCACCCCCCTCTGCCAATCCCTCCACTGGCCTCCATTCAGTTTCCTCAACCCCTCTCTGCCAATCCCTCCACTGGCCTCCACTCAGTGTCCTCCACCCCTCTCTGCCAATCCCCTCCACTGGCCTCCACTCAGTGTCCTCCACCTCTCTCTCTGCCAATCCCTCCACTGGCCTCCATTCAGTGTCCTCCACCCCCCTCTGCCAATCCCTCCACTGGCCTCCACTCAGTGTCCTCCACCTCTCTCTGCCAATCCCTCCACTGGCCTCCACTCAGTGTCCTCCACCTCTCTCTCTGCCAATCCCTCCACTGGCCTCCATTCAGTGTCCTCCACCCCTCTCTGCCAATCCCTCCACTGGCCTCCATTCAGTGTCCTCCACCCCTCTCTGCCTCTGCCAATCCCTCCACTGACCTCCATTCAGTGTCCTCCACCCCTCTCTGCCAATCCCTCCACTGACCTCCATTCAGTGTCCTCCACCCCTCTCTGCCAATCCCTCCACTGGCCTCCACTCAGTGTCCTCCACCCCTCTCTGCCAATCCCTCCACTGACCTCCATTCAGTGTCCTCCACCCCTTTCTGCCAATCCCTCCACTGACCTCCATTTAGTGTCCTCCACCCCTCTCTGCCAACCCCTCCACTGGCCTCCATTTAGTGTCCTCCACCCCTCTCTGCCAATCCCTCCACTGGCCTCCATTCAGTGTCCTCTACCCCCCTCTGCCAACCCTCCACTGACCTCCATTTAGTGTCTTCCACCCCTCTCTGCCAATCCCTCCACTGGCCTCCACTCAGTATCCTCCACCCCTCTCTGCCAACCCTCCACTGACCTCCATTTAGTGTCTTTCCACCCCTCTCTGCCAATCCCTCCACTGGCCTCCACTCAGTGTCTTCCACCCCTCTCTGTCAATCTCTCCACTGGCCTCCACTCAGTGTCCTCCACCCCTCTCTGCCAATCCCTCCACTGGCTTCCCATTGCCCAACGGATAAAATTCAATAACAATAATGTATAAAGTCATTTATAACTCCGCCCCAAATTACATCACTGATCTTGCCCCCAAATATCACCCAAACCGTCCTCTCCGCTCCTCGCACAACTTCCTGCTCTCTAGCTCCCTTGTCTCCTCCTCCCATGCTTGGCTCCAGGACTTCTCCAGAGCTTCCCCCATCCTCTGGAACTCTCCACCCCAATCTATCAGACTATCGCCTACTCTGCTCACTTTTAGGTGATCTCGGAAAACCGATCTCTTCAGGGAAGCCTATCCTGCCCTCAGCTAATACTGGAATCTTCTACTCCTCCTACCAGTCCATCCCCCACAGTTACTACCTTTTGTACCACTAGCCCCTCCCTCCTAGATTGTAAGCTCCCAGGATCAGGGCCCTCCTATCCCTCTTGTATTGAACTGTATTGTTGCTGTATTGTCTCCCGTTATATTGTAAAGTGCTGAGCAAACTGTTGGCGCCATAAATCCTGTATACTAATAATAATAATAATAATAATAATAATAATAATAATACCGGCTCCACCGCCTTAGGCCACCACACAGGTCCCATAAATGTGATAGGTAGCCCTGGACGGGACCCGAAGAGGTAAGTATAACAGGTCAATAAGTGCTGCAGCCCAGGGGTGTATTTAGGTTTCATGCTGCCCCAGGCAACGCAAAAATCGGCTCCCCCCCTTGGAGAGTCCCTGATACTGACAAACACCCCCCTCCACCATGATAAGACCCTGACATTGACCAACAACCCCTCCATCCGAAAGAGCCTTCCACTACCACCCCTCCCCATACACCGACAACCCTCCACCCCATCCCGGCGAGAGAGAAGACAGTCACCATCACAGCTCCGGACATCCCCGGGAACAAGAGTCAGGCTCTGCATACACCATCAAGCAGCCCGCAGCCTCTCTCAGATCCCACCTGGTCCCCATGTTGCGTGTGTCCCTTCTTCCATCCCTTCTTTTGGGGGGCAACTCTGCCCCCCTGAAAAATGCTGCTGCCCCCCTTAAAAAACGCCGCCCTAGGCAAATGCCTTGTTTGCCTTGTGGTAAATACGCCCCTGGGTGCAGCAAGTTGTAAGGGTCCCATTCCACATTTCCCCTCTATTCTGTCCTTTTGCAGCCAGAGCCGTTTTTGCATATTGGTTTTTCACACATCTAAAAAATAATTTTAGGCCTGAAGATTACACAAAACCCCCTCAACATATGTTTTATATATACTCTATTTATATATTTATAGAATTTGTATACATTATATATTTTCTGAAAGCAGACACCCTAGAGCAGCGGTCTCCAAAGTGCGGCCCAGGGTCCAGATGTGGCCCTTTCTTTGCCTGGGCCTTCTGGGCCTTGGGTGCTATTTCTCCTACTGACACCAACAATGGGGCAAAATTCCTCCACCGATAATGGGCACTATTCCTTTCACTGACACCAACGATGATGCATTCCACCCACTAATACCAATGCTGAGGCACTATTCCTCCCACTGACACCAAGAATGAAGCATCCCCTCCACTGACACCAATGCTGGGGCATTATTTCTCCACTGACACTAATGATGGGGCACTATTCCTCCCAATGACTCCAATGATGGGACACTATTCCTCCCACTGACACCAATGATGGTGCACTATTCCTTTAACACCAAGGATGAAGCATTCCCTCTACTGACACCAATGATGGGGCACTATTCCTCCCACTGATAGCAATGATGGGGCACTATTCCTCCCACTGACACCAATGATGGGGCACTATTCCCCCACTGACACCAATGACGGGGCACTATTCCCCCACTGACACCAATGACGGGGCACTATTCCTCCCACTGACACCAATGATGGGGCACTATTCCTCCCACTGACACCAATGATGGGGCACTATTCCTCCACTGACACCAATGATGGGGCACTATTCCTCCCACTGACACCAATGATGGGGCACTATTCCTCCACTGACACTAATGATGGGGCACTATTCCTCCCACTGACACCAACGATGGGGCACTATTCCTCCCACTGACACCAATGATGGGGCTCTATTCCTCCCACTGATACCAATGATGGGGCACTATTCCTCCCACTGACACCAATGATGGGGCACTATTCCTCCCGCTGACACCAATGATAGGACACTATTCCTCCGATGACACCAATGATGGGGCACTATTCCTCTGATGATACCAATGATGGGGCACTATTCCTCCCACTGACACCAATGATAGGACACTATTCCTCCGATGACACTAATGATGGGGCACTATTCCTCCCACTGACACCAATGATAGGACACTATTCCTCCGATGACACCAATGATGGGGCACTATTCCTCCGATGATACCAATGATGGGGCACTATATTCCTCCGATGACACCAATGATGGAGCTCTATTCCTCCCACTGACACCAATGATGGGGCACTATTCCTCCCACTGACACCAATGATGGGACACTATTCCTCCCACTGACACCAATGATGGGGCACTATTCCTCCCACTGACACCAATGATGGGGCACTATTCCTCCCACTGACACCAATGATGGGACACTATTCCTCCCACTGACACCAATGATGGGGCACTATTCCTCCCACTGACACCAATGATGGGGCACTATTCCTCCCACTGACACCAATGATGGGGCACTATTCCTCCCGCTGACACCAATGATAGGACACTATTCCTCTGATGACACCAATGATGGGGCACTATTCCTCCCACTGACACCAATGATAGGACACTATTCCTCCGATGACACCAATGATGGGGCACTATTCCTCCCACTGACACCAATGATGGGGCACTATTCCTCCCACTGACACCAATGATGGGGCACTATTCCTCCCACTGATATCACAGTCTGGCTCCCTTAAATTCTGAAGGACAATTAACTGGCCCTTTGTTTAGAATGTTTGGAGACCCCTGCCCTAGAGAATGAAAATTTAATAGTTCCAATTTATCTTTATTTTTTTATTTTTTTTTTTTAATTTTTCATTATTTTTATGTCACACGATTACCACAAAGGTGTAGGATACACAAAATTTCAGTTAAAAAAAACACAACAAATTAATTTTAGAGCAATCAAAAGCAATAAATTACCAACATTTTGTTGTAAAATATAAAAGACGAGGTTGCACCGAGTAAATAGACACCCAACATGCCAAACCTTAAATTTGTGTGCGCCTGTTAAACGGCGACAAATGTCCGTCCCTGATATTTTCTATAGGCGACGCTTCCAAAGCCCCCTACAGGTCATCAGTATAAAAATACAATAGAAAGGGGAGCGCTCTCTAACTAGCAGCTAAAGCACCAAAGGTATCCAATATAAAACCCTCAGGAAATAATACTAAATAAATAGGTGCAGCGCTAAAATCATGAATATATAAATAATGTCCAAAAACATATAAATACGTTAAAATTATATGCCAAGAATCAATCAAATTATAAAGTGACAGTCTGTGCAGATCTGGGTGCGAAATAGCAGTAGAATCTAGTAATGGTGCTCCAAATAGTGCGGTAAAATTACGTACTCACCAGATGCATAATGTATATACGCATTAAATGAATCTGTAGAGGTCCCCTTTAGGAGATGGATATGATCCTGGTCCAGGATAATCCCCCCTCTAGGTAAGGTGGTGCTGTCAGGAGCTCACAGGAAAATACAGGATCCAGCTGGCCAGTGATCCCTTTAAGGGGTAGATGCCTGCTTTAACCCCTCGCCTACCGGACACTTCTACCCCCTTCCTGCCTACAGGGAACTTCTACCCCCTTCCTGCCTACCGGACACTTCCACCCCCTTCCTGCCTACTGGACACTTCCACCCCCTTCCTGCCTACAGGGAACTTCTACCCCCTTCCTGCCTACAGGACACTTCTACCCCCTTCCTGCCTACCGGGCACTTCTACCCCCTTCCTGCCTACCGGACACTTCTACCCCCTTCCTGCCTACAGGGCACTTCTACCCCCTTCCTGCCTACACAGGGCACTTCTACCCCCTTCCTGCCTACCGGGGACTTCTACCCCCTTCCTGCCTACCGGGCACTTCTACCCCCTTCCTGCCTACAGGGCACTTCTACCCCCTTCCTGCCTACAGGGCACTTCTACCCCCTTCCTGCCTACAGGACACTTCTACCCCCTTCCTGCCTACTGGACACTTCTACCCCCTTCCTGCCTACCAGACACTTCTACCCCCTTCCTGCCTACAGGACACTTCTACCCCCTTCCTGCCTACCGGGCACTTCTACCCCCTTCCTGCCCAGGCCAATTTTCAGCTTTCAGTGCTGTCACACTTTGAATGACAATTGCGCGGTCATGCAACACTGTACCCATATGACATTTTTATCATTTTTTTTGAGACAGATAGAGCTTTATTTTGGTGGTATTTAATCACTTCGGGGATTTTTTTTTTTTTTTTTAAACAAACCAAAAACCACTGAAAATTTTGAAAAAAAAATGTTTTTTCTTAGTTTTTGTTATACAATTTTGTAAATAAGTGATTTTTCTCCTTCACCGATGTGCGCTAATGAGGCTGCAGTGATGGGCACTGGTAGGTTGTACTGATGGGCATTGCCAGGCATCACTGATTGGCGCTGAAAGGCAGCACTCATACATGACACTGATATATGGCACTGATAGGTGGCACTGACTGGCACCGATGGGTGACATTGAAAGGCAGCTCAGATGGGCACTGATATGTGGCATTGATGTGCACTGACACTGATGGGCACTGACAGGTGGCACTTCTGGGGCCACACTGATCATCTGTGCCCTGATGATCAGTGTAGATGTCCCATCCGAGGAATGCCGATTACCGGCTCTCCTCTCCTCCCCTCTGTCAGCGTGACTGCTCGAGAGGAGAGAAATGCCGATAACCGGCATTTCCCTGTTTACATGTGATCAGCTGTTATTGGACACAGCTGATCACATGACCGAGCCAGCATCTTTGGCTCTTTCCATGATCCGTGATCCGCTGTGTCCGAGGGACACAGCGCACCGGTGATCGCCACGCTGCTCGCTCCCTGAGCCGCGCATGCGCGGTGAGAATGGAAGGACGTCATAAAACGTCCTATCACAACGAGAGAACCGCCTTGCGCCTGTCATTGGACTATAGGGCGGGCGGGAGGTGGTTAAGGAACTCCCTTCCCTGGATACTTATGGATGGCTGGATCGGATGGGCTCTACAAATAAATAGCTCCGCCCAGGAGACCATAAAGAATGCCCATAGTGTAGAAGGTAATACCAGTCATTTATTAATACATTTGCATACTCAGAAGTAGTAAAAACAGGTAACATCAGGTAATGTGACATTAACTAACCGTCCAGAAAGTATGATGGCCGCCGGGCCTCCACGTGGCTCCGGCGGCGTGACATCACAGCGTCTTGGCTCCTTCTAAAGCGTTTTTGTGCGCACGCACTTCTTCAGAGGTTGGATACCAATGACGCCATGATATCAACTGAATGTATTTATAGGCAAAATGGCGCGATTAATTGTTGAAGGTAAAACAAATGTTAATGCCTAAGTAAAATTTTACAACTTTGACCTGTGTCAGTAAAACCGTCTGTATCATCACAACTACTTCGTACATCCAGGTGGATTATAGCGGGTTTTGTCAGGACAAATTGGGCTTTCATTTGGTGGTAAATGCTGATGGATATCTTTTGATTTGTTGTTATTATCAAAAGGAAAATTAATTTAGCTGTGTGTTTCTTGTTACTACCATAACCGACCACCACAGAACAACGCAAAATAAATGTTCCAGCTCTTGACGATCGCAGCGATACCAATATATGTGGATGTTATTTGTTGTTTGTACCCGGAGTACGGCCCAGAAACAATAGGGAGCATTTTGTTATTTAACCTAAAACATATTGACACGGATACCAATTTAAAAAAAAAATATTGACCTTTAACCTTGCCCTTTGACCCTGATCTTGACCCAAACACCAACTGAACTAGATCAAACCCTGATCTAGGTATTTTTTCTTTATTTTTTTTTATTTTATTTTTTTATATTTATCAATCTTTTTTTTTTTTTTTACAAACAGTTGTTTTTTTTCTCTATGCAAGGAGAGAGAGATACAATGTATATAATGATACAATATATAATGGAATGTATATAATGATACAATGTATAATAGGATGTATATAACGATACAATGTATAATGGAATGTATATAATGATACAATGTATAATAGAATGTATATAACGATACAATGTATAATAGAATGTATATAATAATACAATGTATAATAGAATGTATATAATGATACAATGTATAATGGAATGTCTATAATGATACAATGTATAATGGAATGTATATAATGATACAATGTATAATGGAAATGTATATAATGATACAATGTATAATAGGATGTCTATAATGATACAATGTATAATGGAATGTATATAATGATACAATGTATAATAGGATGTATATAATGATACAATGTATAATGGAATGTATATAATGATACAATGTATATATGGAATGTATATAATGATACAATGTATAATGGGATGTATATAATGATACAATGTATAATGGGATGTATATAATGATACAATGTATAATATAATGTATATAATGATACAATGTATAATGGGATGTATATAACAATACAATGTATAATAGAATGTATATAATGATACAATGTATAATGGAATGTATATAACAATACAATGTATAATAGAATGTATATAATGATACAATGTATAATAGGATGTATATAATGATACAATGTATCTTTCTTCTCAATTCAGAGAGGGAAAGAAAACAAGGGGGGCGGGCTTCACAGTGACTGATCACTGTTATAGCCAATCAGAGGCTATCACAGTGATCATGTGACCCGGAATCCGGGAGTCCTGGGCCCCAATTGTTAGAACGGTACCCGGGGCTCTCAGTCACACCCTGGTCTTTGTGCGGCGCACTCCCAGCACAAGGACAGGTACGCAAATATGCGGCCCCACGGAGAAAAGCCCAGTTCTGTGAGTTGGCATATTTGTGTGATGTCGGCAGGAAGGGGTTAAACACACAAAGATAGATTTACTAAAGTCAAATAGGCCGATCACTATTGAAGGGGAGATGCACTTTACAGCTTAGTGAAGGTGGTGGGATTTTACTTTATCCAATCGCGTGCAAGGAAAATTTAAAAACAAAAATTCTTGCATGCGATTGGATGACAGAAGTGACCTCATCCAAGCTCCAGGGAATACCCCTTTGCAGAGTGAACAGTCAGTAAGTCGACCATTCTTCCCTCTGTCACCTCATAGTCACGTGTTCCGGTATTCCTACATGTGCGTAGCGGTTTCAAATGGCGTTCCGCCTCGCTTCCCCCTCCCCCTCCGGGGGTCAAAATTTCATGTTTATAGAAAAGTAATTCTCAGAAAACAAAATTGTTTTACGAAGATAATAAGTTTACTGCGGAATCCTGACCCTGCTTAATAGAAAATGAAACCTCCACTTTCATACTTCATGTAATTAGATAGAAAACCCCGGGAATGGTTTATTAATAACTCCTTATATGGGCTGCCAATAAAATGGAGATTTATTTATTCCACAATTATCTCTGTAATGTGATTCCAGATTAAATACAAAGCTGAACACACAACTGTGAACGTCTTATCTTCCAAAGGATTTATAATCCACTGATTTTGTGATTCGGACTAGATGTGTGTGTTTTGTATCGATTCCTTTTCTTATTTTTTTTGTAAGACATTTTGATTTTCAGAAGTGTAGCGCCCTCCTAGGTAGCTAGGGGGAGCTGGACTCCAATGCTTAGTCAGGGGCTGAGTAGCAGTCCAGGTGTAATAGCCAGAATGGGGTCAGTTTGTGTTCAGGTCTGAGAGGCTCTGCAGGCCAGCCCCTCTGGAATTTCCCCCTGCTCTAGTGCTTTGGAGGAAGGCTCTGGAGGCAGTGGGTGGATCTGAGGAGTGGCTGGTTGCACTTCTGAGGGAATTCAGCCAACGTAATTTCGACTTGAACATCAGCCGTTTGTGTGTTCAGCGAACACACGAATGGCAAGGGCGTTCAGTGGGATTTTCGCCTGCTGTTCCCACAATGCACTGTCCAGGTCAGTGCATGATGACGTCACAAGGAGGTGAACCCACCCCCTTCTGACATCATCAATGTATTTAAGAACTGTCATCTCAGCGCAGCTGTCAGATGGTGGGAGTCAGCGTCGAGGGCGGAGCAGATTTGTTTTTCTTTTGTCGGGTCGGCGGTGATGGTGGGCATCGTGATTGATGGCGGACACTTTGGGGGACATTTTTTATACATTTTTGTTTTAATAAAGGACTTGTCACAGATGCTCTCCTGTCATTTTTTACACTACACTTTTTTTTTTTGTGTGAATGGGTAGTGGTACCATGTACCCCATACTCATTCACATGGGGGCGGGGCCAGGATCTGGGGGCCCTCTTGTTAAAGGGGGACTTCCAGATTCCGATAAGCCAGGGTTGTGGAGAAGAGGACCTTGTCCCCATCAATATGGGGACAAGCTGCTTTGGGGGCGGAGCCCCCCCTGCCCCAAAGCACCCCCCAATGTTGTGGGCACATGGCCTGGTATGGTTTGGGGGGGGGAACGCTCACTTATCCCCCCCTTCCTGAGCTGCTGCATGCATGGATTGGAGGGGGGGGGGCATGCCATTTTTTAAAACATTTTTCCTCTGCAACAGTTGAAAGCCAGCAGGAGGGAGAGGAGAAAAAGCCAGATTTCAGCTGCTGCAGAGGAATCCATACAGGGGATCAGTTCCAGTAACTGCCCTCCACACTGTGCTGATCACCCTCCCTGCCCACACCTGATTCACCTAGAGGCTTGGGCCCCCCCGCCTGCCTGGGCCCCATACAGGAGAACTGGTAGTACCCCCTTTTCCACGGCCCAGCCCAAAACACCGGAGATGTTCATCAGGAATTCTAAAATGCTAAGAAGGTTGCTGACCATGGATACTGGTCCAGCCCCGGGGTGTTACCATCCCCTCCACCTTGTGGTCACATGGAGGATCATCCCAAGTCTATAGAGACCAGACCATTGCCTAGGGACAACGTGAGACCATGACTTGTCCCGGAGTCACTCTGCCCAGGGGAAGGCATACAGATGTGTGTAGCTGCTGCAGATATGGGTTTGTGTGCATTTTTATTCCAGCATGCAAGCGTGTTTATTGAAATTTCTGCCGGTGAAATACGAGGTGAGACAATGTAATTCCTGGAATGGCCGCGGAATAGCACGATGATGGAGAGTCACGCAGCCAATCACACGCCAGCGTGTTCTGACATGTTCTGTCCCACACTCTCCCGGGTCGCAGACCAGTGGACTCGGTCTTTACGGAGTAGTAGAAGAAAGAACATGTGTGTGCGTTGTGCTGTTGGCGGAAAATGAGTGACGGGAATTTGGAGCAGTGGATGAATATCAAATTTTGTGTGAAAATTGGCAAAAGCGGGAGTTCTGTTACAAAAGGCTTATGCTAAACATTTCATAAAAAAATAAAGTGTGTTTGAGAGGCATAAGTGGTTTAAGGAGGGGTGGGAAAATGTCCACGATGACGCAAGACGTGGGCAGCCAAAAACACAAAGGACGGACGCAAATGTGGAAAATGGAAAGGTTACGGGAATCTGTTCGGAAGAAAAGACGGGAACTCTGGCCTGACACCTGGATTCTTCACCACGACAATGCTCCTGCACAGGATGAGTTAAGTGTTCAAGTTCCTGGCCCAGAATTCTATTTTGAAGCTTCACCAGCCGCCTTATTCTCCTGACTTAGCACTCTGCAATTTTTGGCTGTATCCAAAATGTAAAAGATGCCTTAAAAGGACACAGATTTGATGACATTGTGGACATCCAGTGCACCGTGACAAAGATGCTGCATGATGTTCCAGAAAATCAGTTCCAGGAATGTTTCCGGCAGTGGCACAGTCTTCTAGAAAAGTGCATCACTTCACAAGGGGACTACTTTGAAGGTGACAACAGCCCCTAGTGCAGGGGTGTCAAACTCCATTTCATGGCGGGCCGTATCAGCATTATGGTTGCCCTCAAAGGGTTGGTTTTATCTGTAACACTAGATGTCCAGACCGCCCCCCCCCCCATTACATCAGATGTCAAGAATCCCACACCCTCCCTAACATCACCGTGCACGCCCTTTGGGGGTGGAGCTGGAAAGCAGAAAGTGCAGAGTCTGGAGGAGGACCAAAGGAGGAGTGGAGGCAGTTACCAGAGTCTGCTGAATACTGAGACCAGGGGAGGCAGAGAGGAGAGGTGCTGCGGCTGCACAGAGAGGTGCAGGATTTGGCAGAGGAGTTCTCCTCTCTGCTGCCGACTGCTGAGACAAGAGAATACCTGAAGGAGAAGTGCAAGGGCCACATTAAAGAACCCAGAGTGCCAGATTCAGCCCACGGGCCTTGTGTTTGACACCTGTGCCCTAGTGTATAGGTAAACAAACATTGTTTTTTATAGTCCATTCCAGAAAATAAATGTCACACCCAGGGGCGGACTGACAACTCATGGGGCCCCCAGGCAATAGGGGATCATAGGGCCCCTGTGTCCTTGCCCAAACTCAAAAACGCCTATGAAAAAGGTACCAGGGGCATCTCATGGGGCCCCCTACTTACCCCGGGCCCTCGGGCAGTGCCCGAGTTTCCAAATGGTAAGTCCGCCCCTGGTCACACCTTAGATAAAATGTAACACCCTGCATTAATATTAGTTGCAGGATGTTAATTAAACACAAGATGGCGGTGTCCCGCAGTTCAGTTATCTACTCTATGGAAGCAAAGCTTGGTTGAAGTTGTATGATGGTAGCAGGACTTCTGGGCTCAGAAGAGGAGTGAACAGACTACATTTCCCAGAAGAGCTGGAAAAGGGGTGGGAGAATATATATTGAGAAGCCCGGGAACTTTACAAGAAGTAGATGGTGAGAGGTGGAGGATGGCTGTGTGTGGAGAAGGCTGTGCAGGACTCTGAAGATCAGGGCCAGATCGGGCCGTTGAGTGGAGGAGTAAAGGTCTGTAGACCGCTGGCATCGCTTGACCAGCAGGACAGTCATCAGTGTCACTCCACAACAGAGGGACTAAAAGGACACAGGGACCCCCCAACTGAGAGACTACCTCAGGGCAAGGGCTACAGACCAGGTGAGAGGGTTCCTAGATCACCACAAGGTGCAAGTGACTGTGTTCAATCAGAATCGGTTAGTTCAGCACATGTTACACCACACTTATCACACTGAGGCCCTCACTGCCTATTATATTATCTATATTACGGCCTACTACTTTGTGTCTCACTAGCATCCTGAAGCGGCAGGACTCTGCACATGCCCCCTACAGGCAGGATTACTTTAGTGTCCCATTTCAAGTCTCTTCCAAAGGAACCTGTTTCATCAGACTAGATCGCCATCTTTAGGGGTTCGACCCCTGTTGAAGATTGCTTCCGCCCCTTTCTAGCTACTTTTTGCCTTCATCCTCTGTGTTAAGGAGACCATACCCACTTTCAACATCACTCAAAGAGGGGATCTTACTGTGACTGTACCATCTTAAGGAAATCTGGCTCTTACACAAAGGAAGGAGTTGAACCTTAACCCCCCTGGTGGTATTCCTGAGTGTAGCTCGGGGTAAAGTTTCAGCACCACAAGCGGTAACCCCCCCTCCCCCGAGCTACACTCGGGAATACACTGCAGCGTTGCTCCGGGATCTCTTCTTCACTTACCTTGTCCTGCGCTCCCGTGATGTCCCCCCGTATGGGGGACGGAACTGGCGGGATATTCAAAAATGTGAAAAAGTGACATTCACTAAATCCACTAAAATCACATAGTATAACATTCCTGTATCCAACCATTTCACATACATTGTGTCCCGAGTGCTTTGTCCGGCGCCCTGCCTGCATTTTTACTGTTCTTTCTGCTGGAAACTGAGAAACGTCCATGGCGTCCAAAAAGCGTCCCTTTAGGACAGACGCGGTTTTAGACCGGCTAGAGAATAGCGATAGTAAATCAGAACCACTTGCAGAATTGAGTGATAAATGATTGGTGGGGGAAATTCCTCATCAGACACTGAAAACGATTCTGCGACTGAGCTCAGCGATGGGCCAACTTGGCGCTCTATTTCACATTTCAGTGTTTTTGGTGATTATATATTGAATTACATTATTATTTATTATTATTATTATTATTATTGATTATTTTTTATTAAATTATAATTTATGATTTTGTGTTTCAAGTTTTATCCTCCCCGGGATGTTTACTAGACTCTTGTCCGGACAGATTTCAGGGAGTTATTCCTAAAAATTACAGGACTACAATAAAAAAAACTACATATTTCCATGCAAAAAAATGTACGCTTTGAGCACAGAAATATGGACATAATCAGACCGCTAGGGAGGCTACTGTGCACCAACTAGGGCCCTATCAAGCGCGCAGAAGAATGGACACCTTTACTTATAGAGAAAGTATTCATTTACACCGAGTTACCACTGACTGAAAACCCAAAAGTGAGTAGGCCTGACATTTATTTCTATTTTACAGGATTTATAGTGCCAACAGTTTGCTCAGCGCTGTACAATATAACGGGAGACAATACAGCAACAATACAGTTCAATACAAGAGGGATAGGAGGGGCTGATCCTGGGAGCTTACAATCTAAGAGGCATCCTGATAGTTCACTCCAGCTCTCTAGGGGAACGGTGTCCCGGAGGTTGGAATTGAGGTTTACATTCTGATCCTGCAGGACATTTATGGTTGCTTAACCCCTCCCCCTCCAGAGTATCCCCCCCCCCCCCTTCCTGACCAGGCCATGTTTTGCATTACGGCGCTACATTACCTTAACTGACAGTTGCGCGGTCATGCAACGCTGAACCCAAATAAAATTTACATCCTTATTTCCCCACAAATTGAACTTTCTTTTGGTGGTATTTGATCACCAGTGCTTTTTTTTATTTTTTGCGCTATGAGGAAAAAAATACCGACAATTTTGAGAAATGAAAGCAATATTTTTGGACTTTTGGCTATTAATCATGTCTGTGATATTAATTATGTCTGTGATAAGTATGGATTGTTAGGGAGGAGCTGCACTAATATACGCATGTGGTTTGTAGGGCATCGTCCTTGTCCTTCATACTCAATGACTAGTGCTGCCCTTTACAGTCCCATCTCCAGGGGAGAACGATTTACTCTATGTATCTCGACGACATTTCCAGTTGTTATATGCAGTTCAGTTTTGGGCTCCAATTCACAAAAAGAACATTGGGGAACTGGAGGAAGTACAGAGAAGGGCAACCAAACTGATACGAGGCATGGAGGAGATCAGCTATGAGGAAAGATTAGAGGAACTGAATGTATTCTCTACTGAGAAGAGGAGACTAAGGGGGATATGATCTCCATGTATAATACATAAGGGGGGATATGAGCTCCATGTATAATACATAAGGGGGATATGATCTCCATGTATAATACATAAGGGGGGGATATGATCTCCATGTATAATACATAAGGGGGGATATGATCTCCATGTATAATACATAAGGGGGGATATGATCTCCATGTATAATACATAAGGGGGGATATGAGCTCCATGTATAATACATAAGGGGGGGATATGATCTCCATGTATAATACATAAGGGGGGGATATGATCTCCATGTATAATACATAAGGGGGGATATGATCTCCATGTATAATACATAAGGGGGCTATGATCTCCATGTATAATACATAAGGGGGGGATATGATCTCCATGTATAATACATAAGGGGGGGGATATGATCTCCATGTATAATACATAAGGGGGGATATGATCTCCATGTATAATACATAAGGGGGGATATGATCTCCATGTATAATACATAAGGGGGGATATGATCTCCATGTATAATACATAAGGGGGGATATGATCTCCATGTATAATACATAAGGGGGGGATATAATCTCCATGTATAATACATAAGGGGGGATATGATCTCCATGTATAATACATAAGGGGAGGATATGATCTCCATGTATAATACATAAGGGGGGATATAATCTCCATGTATAATACATAAGGGGGGATATGATCTCCATGTATAATACATAAGGGGGGATATGATCTCCATGTATAATACATAAGGGGGGGATATGATCTCCATGTATAATACATAAGGGGGGGGATATGATCTCCATGTATAATACATAAGGGGGATATGATCTCCATGTATAATACATAAGGGGGGGATATGATCTCCATGTATAATACATAAGGGGGATATGATCTCCATGTATAATACATAAGGGGGGATATGATCTCCATGTATAATACATAAGGGGGGATATGATCTCCATGTATAATATATAAGGGGGGGATATGATCTCCATGTATAATACATAAGGGGGGATATGATCTCCATGTATAATATATAAGGGGGGGATATGATCTCCATGTATAATACATAAGGGGGGATATGATCTCCATGTATAATATATAAGGGGGGGATATGATCTCCATGTATAATACATAAGGGGGGATATGATCTCCATGTATAATATATAAGGGGGGGATATGATCTCCATGTATAATACATAAGGGGGGATATGATCTCCATGTATAATATATAAGGGGGGGATATGATCTCCATGTATAATACATAAGGGGGGGATATGATCTCCATGTATAATACATAAGGGGGGATATGATCTCCATGTATAATACATAAGGGGGGGATATGATCTCCATGTATAATACATAAGGGGGATATGATCTCCATGTATAATACATAAGGGGGGATATGATCTCCATGTATAATACATAAGGGGGATATGATCTCCATGTATAATATATAAGGAGGGGATATGATCTCCATGTATAATACAGAAGGGGGGATATGATCTCCATGTATAATACATAAGGGGGGGGATATGATCTCCATGTATAATACATAAGGGGGGGGATATGATCTCCATGTATAATACATAAGGGGGGATATGATCTCCATGTATAATACATAAGGGGGGATATGATCTCCATGTATAATACATAAGGGGGGATATGATCTCCATGTATAATACATAAGGGGGATATGATCTCCATGTATAATACATAAGGGGGGGATATGATCTCCATGTATAATACATAAGGGGGGATATGATCTCCATGTATAATACATAAGGGGGGGGATATGATCTCCATGTATAATACATAAGGGGGGGATATGATCTCCATGTATAATACATAAGGGGGGGATATTATCTCCATGTATAATACATAAGGGGGGGATATGATCTCCATGTATATAATACATAAGGGGGATATGATCTCCATGTATAATACATAAGGGGGATATGATCTCCATGTATAATACATAAGGGGGGATATGATCTCCATGTATAGTACATAAGGGGGATATGATCTCCATGTATAATACATAAGGGGGGGGATATGATCTCCATGTATAATACATCAGTGGTTCATATAGTGAACTCGGTGTAGTTATTCCCCCTGAGGTCATCACAGAGGACAAGGGGGCGCTCTTTACATCTGGAGGAAAAGAAATGTAATCTCCAAACACGGAAAGGTTTCTTCACAGTGAGAGCTGTGAGAATGTGGAATAGACTCCCTCCAGAGTTGGGTGTGGCCAGCTCAGTGGATTGCTGTAGGAAAGTCCTGGATTCTTTCTTGGATACACAGAATATAACTGGATATAACATTTATAGGGAAAGGTGATCCCGGGAAATATCCGATTGCCTCTCGGGGGATCAGGAAGGAATTTTTTTCGCTGCAGGAGCAGATTGGATCGTGCTTTGCTGGGTTTTTTTGCCTTCCTCTGGATCAACTGTGGGTGTAGGATTAGAACTTTTTTTTTTTTACGGTTGAACTGGATGGACTTTTGTCTTTTTTTCAGCCAGACTAACTATGTAACTATTTCCAAGTGCAGCAATTAGGAAGAAGAACATAATCCGGACTCTACCGACAGTTTCCCGCACTCCATTGCCGGCTCCGTATAAATCTGCACACATTTAGTGTAAAGCTCCTGTAAGTAAAATATTCCATTTCTTCCCTGCAGAGCCGTAAGCCGGTTCTCGCTCATTGGAAACGGCAGAGCGCTATAAAGGCGCAGTTGTCCTCCCCGGCTATAATCTGAGGATATATACAGCCCACATTTAGTTCGGTGAGAATGTCTGCCTGTGACACCTTCCCGCGGCCCCAGCTGGGCCGTCTCCTGCATTTATATTGACATTAATGCTGAATTTAATAAACATCACCAGGCCGTCCCCGCAGCCTCCCCATGCGCTCTTTTATTACATTTGATGATGGAGGCGATATTAAATCTCCGTGTCGGAGTGAATCTGGATTTACGACAACATTGGCAGTTTGGGAAAGGTTATTCAGAACTAAATGTGCGCAGTTTTTTTTTTTTTTGTCACCATAAGAAGCAGATAATCAGTCCCGGGGGAAAAAACAAAAAAAACCCTCCCCTCCCCGGCGTCTGCGGCGTGAGAGCATCTTGCTGCTGCCATAGAAACTGCCGCCGAATGGTGACAGCTGCAGCTTTGTTTGTACATATGGTCGGGACACAAATAGAATTAGATGGGGATTTTAGAAGAGAAACAGAGGGACACTAAGTTGTGCGGCCGATGTTTGCTTTTGGGTTGGCGATAGGAAAGGAGCCGATGATGTGATATGAGGAGCGGAAGGGGAACGGAGGGAGGGAGCGTAGACGGTGTCATACGGCATACGGGCGCCGTGACCATGACGGTGAAACCCATCCAGTGCAGCCGGTCCAGGGCTCTGTCCAGCATGCTTTATAACCGCATTAAACCCAAAAACAAATATTAATGTAGATGTGAAGCCCCACCTTGTACATTGGAAGCACCCCCGTCAGTGGTAAGTGGTCGATCCAAACCCTTTAATTCAAGAGTCTCCAAACTTTCCAAACATTGGGCCGGTTTACTGTCCTTCAGACTTGGGGCAGACTCTGGGCTGTGGGAGAAGAAAGTGCCCTTGCATCGGAGGTGTCAGTGGGAAGGATAGTGCCCCCATCATTGGTGTCAGTGGGAGGAATAGTGCCCCCATCATTGGTGTCAGTGGGAGGAATAGTGCCCCATCATTGCTGTCAGTGGGAGGAATAGTGCCCCATCATTGCTGTCAGTGGGAGGAATAGTGCCCCATCATTGGTGTCAGTGGGAGGAATAGTGCCCCATCATTGGTGTCAGTGGGAGGAATAGTGCCCATCATTGCTGTCAGTGGAAGGAATAGTGCCCCATCATTGGTGTCAGTGGGAGGAATAGTACCCCATCATTGGTGTCAGTGGGAGGAATAGTGCCCCATCATTGGTGTCAGTGGGAGGAATAGTGCCCCATCATTGGTATCAGTGGAGGAATAGTGCCCCATCATTGGTGTCAGTGGGAGGGATAGTTCCCCATCATTGGTGTCAGTGGAGGAATAGTGCCCCATCATTGGTGTCAGTGGGAGGATAAGTCCCCATCATTGGTATCAGTGGGAGGAATAGTGCCCCATCATTGGTATCAGTGGGAGGAATAGTGTCCCATCATTGGTGTCAGTGGGAGGATAAGTGCCCCAATCATTGGTATCAGTGGGAGGAATAGTGCCCCATCATTGGTGTCAGTGGGAGGAATAGTGCCCCATCATTGGTGTCAGTGGGAGTAATAGTGTCCCATCATTGGTGTCAGTGGAAGAATTAGTGCCCCTTCATTGGTGTCAGTGGAAGGAACAGTTCCCCATCATTGGTGTCAGTGGGAGGAATAGTGCCCCATCAATGGTGTAAGTGGGAGGAATAGTGCCCCATCAATGGTGTAAGTGGGAGGAATAGTGCCCCATCATTGGTATCAGTGGGAGGAACAGTGCCCCATCATTGGTGTCAGTGGGAGGAATAGTGCCCCATCATTGGTGTCAGTAGGAGTAACAGTGTCCCATCATTGGTGTCAGTGGGAGTAATAGTGCCCCATCATTGGTGTCAGTGGGAGGAATAGTGTCCCATCATTGGTGTCAGTGGGAGGAATAGTGCCCCATCATTGGTGTCAGTGGGAGGAATAGTGCCCCATCATTGGTGTCAGTGGGAGGAATAGTGCCCCATCATTGGTATCAATGGCAGGAACTGTGCCCTACTTTTGCTGACAGTGGGGAGAATATTGCCCCAAGTGTTGGATAAAAGCAAGCAAAGGGCCACATTTGTCCCTCAGGCCACAGTTTGGAGACCACTGCTTTTAACTTTTGCTGGCTAGCTTGGTCTGTTAGGAGAAGTTGAAAAATACAATACTTACTGGCACCATCACCAAGTGCAAATTGGTGTCAGTGGGAGGAATAGTGCCCCATCATTGGTATCAGTGGGAGGAATAGTGCCCCCATCATTGGTATCAGTGGGAGGAATAGTGCCCCATCGTTGGTGTCAGTGGGAGGAATAGTGCCCCATCATTGGTATCAGTGGGAGGAATAGTGTCCCATCATTGGTGTCAGTGGGAGAATAGTGCCCCATCATTGGTGTCAGTGGGAGGAATAGTGCCCCATCATTGGTGTCAGTGGGAGGAATAGTGCCCCATCATTGGTGTCAGTGGGAGGAATAGTGCCCCATCATTGGTGTCAGTGGGAGGAATAGTGCCCCATCATTGGTGTCAGTGAGAGGAATAGTGCCCCATCATTGGTGTCAGTGAGAGAAATAGTGCCCCATCATTGGTGTCAGTGGGAGGAATAGTGCCCCATCATTGGTGTCAGTGGGAGGAATAGTGCCCCATCATTGGTGTCAGTGGGAGGAATAGTGCCCCATCATTGGTGTCAGTGGGAGGAATAGTGTCCCATCATTGGTGTCAGTGGGAGGAATAGTGCCCCATCATTGGTGTCAGTGGGAGGAATAGTGCCCCATCATTGGTGTCAGTGGGAAGAATAGTGCCCCATCATTGGTGTCATTAGGTAATAGTGCTCCATCATTGGTGTCAGTGAGAAGAATAGTGCCCCATCATTGGTGTCAGTGGGAGGAATAGTGCCCCGTCATTGGTGTCAGTGGGAGGAATAGTGCCCCATCATTGGTATCAGTGGGAGGAATAGTGCCCCATCATTGGTGACAGTGGGAGGAATAGTGCCCCATCATTGTGTCAGTGGGAGGAATAGTGCCCTATCATTGGTGTCAGTGGGAGGAATAGTGCCCCATCATTGGTGTCAGTGGGAGGAATAGTGCCCCATCATTGGTATCAGTGGGAGGAATAGTGCCCCATCATTGGTGTCAGTGGGAGGAATAGTGCCCCATCCATTGGTGTCAGTGGGAGGAATAGTGCCCCATCATTGGTGTCAGTGGGAGGAATAGTGCCCCATCATTGGTGTCAGTGGGAGGAATAGTGCCCCATCATTGGTGTCAGTGGGAGGAATAGTGTCCCATCATTGGTGTCAGTGGGAGGAATAGTGCCCCATCATTGGTGTCAGTGGGAGGAATAGTGCCCCATCATTGGTGTCAGTGGGAGGAATAGTGCCCCATCATTGGTGTCAGTGGGAGGAATAGTGCCCCATCATTGGTGTCAGTGTGGGAGGGAATAGTACCCCATCATTGGTGTGTCAGTGGGAGGAATAGTGCCCCATCATTGGTGTCAGTGTGGGAGGAATAGTACCCCATCATTGGTGTCAGTGGGAGGAATAGTCATTTGTCCCACCAGGCCAGTGTCCGTGTCTACAGACTTTGTACTACCTCTTGTACCAATGTACCTTTCTGCACTACTTGCCCCCCCCCCCCCCCCCGTGTTTGTTCTCACCTTTCCGGGTACCAGGGACTGTGATCCCCGCTCCCGCATTCACATGCTAAACTCCCCCCCCCATAGTAGGTGTAAGAAAGTGTCAGATGGTACCTTTAGGTACGGTGTTGCCCAGGAGAACCTCTGCTGTAAGCCTCATGCATGCTGGGAGCTTTAAGAACGCCGGTAGCGTTAGCTGTATAAAGTCGCATTAAAAACTTACATTTTTTTTACGCATTTTGCATTTACAGCTTTTAGAAATTTTTTTTTTAATTAAATTTGTCTAAAAAATGCAGGTTGGGCTCATTTTGCTGCGTTTTACCAGCGTTAGTGCATTTTTGCAGCTCCTCTTGAAACCCATTAGTTCTGGGGGTGGAGGTTTCCAGCCAGAAAATGTGATTGCCCAAAAAAAAAACGCTGATTATCCCCTCGCCTAGCAGGCACTGTCACCCCCTTCCCCCCCCAGGCCCAATTTTTATCTTTCAGCGCTGTCACATTTTGAATGGATATTGTGCGGTCATGCAACATTGCACCAATATGAAATGTTTATCCTTTTTTTCACACAAATAGAGCTTTCTTTTGGTGGTATTTAATCGCCACTGGGGTGGGGGGGGGGGGGGGGGATATTTTGCGCTATAAATGAAAGAAGACCGAACATTTTGAAGAAAAAAGTTTATTTTTTTTATTATAAAGTTTTTTTCTTTTATAAAATTTTGCAAACAGGTACTTTTTCTCCTTCACTGATGTGAGTTGATGAGGCTGCACTGACAGGCAGCACTGATAGGCTGCACTGAGGAGGTGACACCGGTGGGCATTGATGAGGAGATACTGATATGTGGCACTGATAGGTGGCAATGATGATGCGGAACTGGTGGGCATTGTTGAGCAGCACCGATGAGGCTGCACTGATGGTGATAGGTGGCAATGATGGGCACTTATAGGTGGCACACTGGTGATGATGAGGGACACTGGTGGGCATTGCACTGATGAGAACTGGTGGGATTGTTGAGCAGGCACCGATGAGGCTGCACTGATGGTGATAGGTGGCAATGATGGGCACTTATAGGTGGCACTGATGAGGAGACACTGGTGGGGATTGATGAGGAGACACTGATCAGGCTGCACTGATGGGCACTGATAGGTGGCAATGATGGGCACTGATAATGGCAGCACTGGTGCATTGATAGGGGCACTGATAGGTGGCACTGATGAGGTGCATGGTGGGCACTGATAGGGCAATGATGGCACTGATAGGCGGCACTGATGAGGTGGCACTGGTGGAAATTGATGAGGAGGCACTGATGAGGCTGTACTGATGGGCACTGATAGGTGGCAATGATAGGCACTGATAGGTGGCACTGATGAGGGCGGCACTGGTGGGAATTGATGAGGAGGCACTGATGAGGCTGTACTGATGGGCACTGATAGGTGGCAATGATAGGCACTAATGAGGCGGCACTGGTGGGAATTGATGAGGAGGCACTGAAGGGCACTGATGAGGCAGCTCTGATATACGGCACTGATAGGCGGCAATGATGGACACTAATAGGCAGCACTAAAGGGCACTGACTGGTACAGATTGGCAACACTGATGGGCAGTTTTGGGGTTGCACTGATAATCAGCGTAGATGAATCCTTTCACGGTTGCCGATTATCGGCAGTACTTTCCTCACGCTGTGACAGTGCTGCTGATAACCGGCAAGTGGATTTACATGGCGATCAGCTGTGATTGGACACAGCTGATCACGTGGTAAAAGACCTGTGATTGGCCCTTTACCATGTCATGTGATCAGCTGTGTCCAAAGGACACAGCGACCACAGAGAGCGGCGAATGCTCGCCGCTGGGGGCATGCAGGGGGGGCACGAGAACACATTTTGGCAGGACATCATATGGCGCCCTCCCAGAACTGGATGACTGTACTGTAGTTGTCATTTGGCCATAGCGAGGTCAAGAAGGGGTTAAAGCCTCCGTGTGCACGGACACATAGGATAACATGCTGGGGAGTTTACCTGCTGTAGAAAAAAATGCCTGATGCCAAAAAACAGCCACTGCAAAATCGCCCCGTGTGCACGAGGACTACAATCTGGCATTGCCAGCTATGGACATTGTATACAGCCTGGAGTTAGTCTGTCTTCTGCTGGTTCCTCCATCAGCTGGTGAGTGTTCCTGGCAATAGAGTACGGAGGCGATGATATCCTGAGTGATGAATATTTATATCCCCCCCCCCGGCCAACCACTAGTTTGGTGGTGCATGCTGGAGGAGGGTATAAATAAATCATAAATACACGGGGGAAGTTCTAGGAAGCTTTCTTATCCCCCACCCACCCCCCGGTCTGTCCTTGGAGGGGGTGTGCTTTCCGCCTCTTACCTTTTAGTTGTGCTGTCTGGGGAGAAAAACTGCCAGGAGAAACGCCTGGGTCCTTTGGCCTGAAGCTTATGCAGAACATGACTCCAGGAGGATGGGAGCAGAAGGGTGGATGCACCCTGCAGAGGGCGGGGCACAAGCAGATACTCATAGACCTCACGAGCTGCTTGAACAGCTAACCATATATTAAGTATTGCTGGTCTCCAATATAAATCTGAATTCCAGGAATTCAGCTCCATTGTGAAAAGTGAGGACTAAGTGATGGGTTAAGTCCAAGGAGGTGCATGGCACCTAATGGACTTATCTCTGTTTTTTTTCTACATCTGTTAAATTTATGGCTCTGCCGAGGATATACTCTGGGATGTGAGAGAGGAGAGAAGCACACAGAGCAGCTATGCACACCTCTCCCCTCTGCTCCCTATTCACAGAAGCCTTTGTATTTCGTGAATGTATTCACATATTACAAAGGCTTCTGTGACTGGACAGGAGGAGGAGAGGGGTGGGCATAGCAGCTGCAGTGACTCTGTTGATGATGCCAACACCAGAAGGTCTAGCGTCCAGTGTCGGGCTCCCAGAACTACAGCGATCGTTCTATAAACCTGTCAGATGTAAGAGTCCAGGAGGTGGGATGCTCCGTATTGGACTTAACCCATAATGTGCCTTCACTGTTTACAAAGGAGCTGAATTCCTGGTTTTCCAGTTCACACTACATGCGTTTCAGTGTGCTTTTTTTCTGCATCCACAACGCATAGAAAGTAGGTTCTATGGCGGTGAATGTCATAGTTCACATCAGAACCTAGAACCGGCTGCATTTTGTCTGCACAGAACTGTACTGGAACGCGGTAAAACACATCAAAAATGCACCGGAACACACTGGAACACACTGGAACACACTGGAACACACATGCCCCTATTTAAATTGAAGAAAAAGAGAGGCAAAAAAGTGAATCGAAATGCATAAAAATGCACTGGAATGTGCCAAAAACGCAGAAAAAACGTGCATGCCAAAACGCATCTGGACTGCGTTTCTACGGTGTGAACTGGCCCTTAACCCCTTCCCGCCGGTGCCTCCCAGCCCTTTAAGAGTTTCAGGAGGCGGGGCGGGCGGTGCGTGGTTTAGGGTTCATGTGATCGCCGTGATGACACGTCACGGCAGTCACATGATCGGGAAAGGTCCCGATCGAAAGAGCAGACCGGGACCTTTCCGTGAGTACCGGACATGTGTGCTTGGAGCACGCAGGGCACGCACTCTCAGCACATATGTTTTTTTCTTACCTGAACGCAAATGTGCGGCCGCTCAGCATCTAGGCCCAGACACAGGGAGGACGCACATTTGTGTGCGGCCGGCGTAAAGGGGTTAAAGTCATTGGGACTGGGCTTTCCGAACCCTGTGCTGTGTAACATCTTCTTTCACAGCTTCACGTGTCACCAATATCTGTTACCCAGTTCAGAACAGAGATTTTAGGAGCCCATTTATCAAACAAATCTGCCGTGCAGATGCATCAGCATTTGTACAACCGTTGGCAATAATCCCTGTAATCTGTCAAATACGTGTTTTATTTTTAATGCTCATCAGCTCCATCTAGTGGCAAAAGCACAGAATTTTTCTGAAATACCACGTTCAGTAAAATACTGCTTTGTGGTCACTAGGTGGCGCCGACGAGCAAAGGAAAAAAAACATATTAGACACATTATGGGGATTATTGGTGAACGCTGTGCCATTCATGCAGCGAATTATTTATAACTAGACCCTATGTGTGTGGAAGAAGAAGAACGTCGGTTTTAGAGCCATGTAACAAGTACGGCACATTATTAAGAGTATGATGGGTACAGATGAAAAAAAAAAAAAAAAAAAAGAAACTACTGATTAGTAGCAAAATATTCCATTAGGTTACAGAATCTTGGCGTGCAAGAAAGATGCCTTCTAATACTGGCAATCGGCTGGTTCTAGCTCCGAGGTTTATTCTTACTGGTTGCTGCAAGGGAAGTGCGAATCAATGCGATCATTTGTTATAAGGAACCTTATCCAGTCATACCGGACCGGAGTGCTTAGTATGCGTTCCTCGTGTCTGCCCAGCACTCCCTGAAGCACAAGGGCAAAAAAAAAAAGGAGAAGTGTTTTAGGTTGGATTGCTTGATACATATTAGTACTTAGTTACGCATTTGCGTCTCTGTTTGCTGCGACGCGGTGAGATGACAAGTGCCTGCAGCATCTTCTAACTTTTACAATGTAGCGCTCATTCCCGGCTTTGGCTCCTCCATTGGGAGAATTCTGATGAATACGTCTCAGAACAGTTACCAAAGTGGACCTGACCCGGACCAAAGTGCCCAAAGGTAACAATGGTGCTGAAATGTAAAGTTACGTGTGTAGGCAGGTGCAGTTAGCCTTCCTGCCTGTTGGTGGCCCGTAGGGTTCAATATTGAGTTGGCCCCACCCTTTGCAGCTATAACAGCTTCAACTCTTCTGGGAAGGCCGTCCACAAGGTTTAGGAGGGTGTCTATGGAAAGGTTGGACCATTCTTCCAGAAGCACATTTGTCAGGTCAGGCACTGATGTCGGGGGAGGAGGCCTGGCTCGCAGTCTCCGCTCTAATTCATCCCAAAGGTGTTCTATGGGGTTGAGGTCAGGACTCTGTGCAGGCCAGTCAAGTTCCTCCACCCCAAACTGGCTCCTCCATGTCTTTATGGACCTTGCTTTGTGCACTGGTGTACAGACATGTTGGAAACAGGAGTAAGAGTTCCCTTCACTGGAACTGGGGGGCCAAACCCAACCCCTGAAAAACAACCCCACACCATAATCCCCCCTCCACCAAACTTGGTACAATGCAGTCAGTCAAGTACCGTTCTCCTGGCAACCGCCAAACCCAGACACGTCCATCGGATTGCTAGACAGAAGCGTGATTGGTCACTTCAAAGAACACATCTATATTGTGTCCTTATTACATGGTGTAATTCACAATGCTGGGTGCAATAACTAAAAGCAAGTCATACTGTCATGATCAGGGGTCAGGCTCAAAGACCAGTTGCTATAGCTGTGGAAAGGCTCACCTGAAACCAGCAGGATAGGTACACAGGAAGGTCACCGTGGCGGAGGAGTGGGATCACCCAAGGTGCATAGTCTAAGTACCAACTGGTGTTCACCAGAGCTCCTGATGGTGGAGATGGATTTTGCTGCGTGTTAGCACCAGGTCGTGGTCCTCAGGATCACCCCACCAGGAGGAGAGCAAGAAGAGGTCCAGGTAAGGAGCAAAAGGAAGTGTGGTCAGTAAACAAGCCAAGGTCGGTAATGAGCACTCGCAGGTTGGAATCAGGCAGAAGCGTAGTCGAGAACAAGCCAAGGCCGGTAATAAGCAGTCACAGGTTGGGATCATTCAGAAGCCTAGTCGAGAACAAACCGAGGTCGGTAATGAGCAGTCGCAGGTTGGGATCAGGCAGAAGCGTAGTCGAGAACAAGCCAAGGTCGTTAATGAGCAGTCGCAGGTTGGGATCAGACAGAAGCGTAGTCGAGAACAAGCCAAGGTCAGTAATGAGCAGTCGCAGGTTGGGATCAGGCAGAAGCGTAGTCGAGAACAAGCCAAGGTCAGTAATGAGCAGTCGCAGGTTGGGATCAGGCAGAAGCGTAGTTGAGAACAAGCCAAAGTCGGTAATGAGCAGTCGCAGCTTGGGATCAAGCAGAAGCGTAGTCGAGAACAAGCCAAGGTCCGTAAGGAGCAGTCGCAGGTTGGGATTAAGCAGAAGCGTAGTCGAGAGCAAGCCAAGGTCGACAATGAGCAGTCACAGGTTGGGATTAGGCAGAAGCGTAGTCGAGAACAAGCCAAGGTCGGTAAGGAGCAGTCGCAGGTTGGGATCAGGCAGAAGCGTAGATGAGAACAAGCCAAGGTCGGTAATGAGCAGTCGCAGGTTGGGATCAGGCAGAAGCGTAGTCGAGAACAATCCAAGGTCAGTAATGAGCAGTCGCAGGTTGGGATCAGGCAGAAGCGTAGTCGAGAACAAGCCAAGGTCGGTAATGAGCAGTCGCAGGTTTGGATCAGGAAGAAGCGTAGCCGAGAACAAGCCAAGGTCCGTAAGGAGCAGTCGCGGGTTGGGATCAGGCAGAAGCGTAGTCGAGAACAAGCCAAGGTCGGTAATGAGCAGTCGCAGGTAGAGATCAGACAGAAGCGTAGTCAAGAACAAGCCAAGGTCGGCAATGAGCAGTCGCAGGTTGGGATCAGGAAGAAGCGTAGCCGAGAACAAGCCAAGGTCCGTAAGGAGCAGTCGCGGGTTGGGATCAGGCAGAAGCGTAGTCGAGAACAAGCCAAGGTCGGCAATGAGCAGTCGCAGGTTGGGATCAGGAAGAAGCGAAGTTGAGAACAAGCCAAGGGTCAATAACGAGTGGTAGCAAGATATGGATAATACCAGAGATGATAAGGAGCACAATACTGGCTGGAGAGCACAATAATCTGGCAAGCAGGAAGTACAGAGATATGGCTTATATCAGGAAGTTCATGGGAGGAGCAAAGGGTTCAAGGTTCATGATAAACAAGGTCAAGGTAGGATCATCCAAATAATTTTCAAGGGAGCTGTCTAGCATTCCAGGTGGCTCAGCAAGAAGAAACATTGCCTCTCACCACAGAAGGCCCAGGTTTGGACCCAGGCTCTGACACATACTGTATACATGCACACAATCAACAGGTAGTCACACACACAAGTACTTATAATCAGCATTTACACCATTACATATTCTACACATGTAAAGACCCCCTACTGAATGAACACCTACTCTGGCACATCATAGCATTCACCTGGAACTCCAAGAAATAACAGAATCCAACTGCAGTATTCTTGCAATGTCAAAACCTCCACTTTTATTGACACACAGGAGGATATATCTTATAGTCATCACAATCTGCATAATAACACACCAATAATAATGTGAGCACTACAGCATGAAATAGACACATCGTTTGACAGTGTCACAGCATAGAATTAATACATTACCAAAGCTATGTGAAGGCGGGAAGGAACAGATCCCATTGGCACAGGGGGTCACAGGGAAGCCGTGAATGCAACCAATCGATAGCCCATATAGCCTTGGCAACAGTCACAGTGTCAGAGCGTCCCCAGGCAACTAGGAGGGATTCCTAATTGATGCCGTTTGGACTCCCGGCTTTTAAACCAATTTTCTGGCCGCTTTCCATAGGTGGGCGGGCGCCACACCCACTCTAGGAGGAATAGCAGAAAGGTTCCGTGAGGATAACAGAGTCATGCCCATCCACCATATTGAATCAACTTCGTCATCTAAAAAGTTATCTGAAAAGTCACACTTTTGCTTCAGATCAGCTTCTTATCTACCCTAAACTTCTTCTCATCTACTCTAAACTTAAAGATTTCTAAGCAAGTAGACATCCTTAAACAGGTTCTTATCTTCTAATGTGACATGACTAGATGTCATAAACATGTTCAATCCCACAAACAAGTTTTTATCTTGCTTTGAGCAGAATATCTTGTGACTCTGATGGTGACTCCAGGGGTGGACTGACCATTCGGGCACTAGGGCACTGCCCAAGGGCCTAGGGTCAGTAGGGGGCCACATGAGATGCCGCTAGTACCTTTCATAGGCTTTTTTGGGTGTGGTTTTGAGTGTGGATGAGTACACAGGGGCCCCATGATCCCCTATTGCCCAAAGGCCCCATGACTTGTCAGTCCGCCCCTGGGTGACTCTGTTCCTTTAGCCTAGAGAAATGACATCAGTCACTTCTCATGCTCCTGGCATTTGGGAAACAATTCTTTATTGTAAAAAATTACCCAAGAAACAAAGGGTCCAAGGCCAACCTTCCCGGCACTAGGAACCAGCCAACCCCTCCACGGACTTGGAGGGAGGTGCAGCTTGTCACCTCTCTGTTGGGGGTGCAGCCTGCCACATTGGGGGGTGAAGCCTGGGTTTCACTAGAAATTCTGTCCTTGGCCCGGCTCCTTTCCCTCCCCTTCTTCTTCTTCTTGACCACAGAGAGGGAAGGGAGTAGTGGTGCTGGGAGAAGGGGAACAGGCGCTCTGTCACGATATAAGGTCAGGTTCAGAGACCAGTTGCTATAGCAGTAAAAGGCTTACCTGAAACCAGCAGTATAGGTACACCAGCGGATCCCCCTGGGAATGACGCAGGCTCACCTGAGGTGCGGGGTCTAAGTATTAACCGGTATTCACCAGAGCTCCTAATGGTGGAGATGGATTGGGCTGCGTGTTAATACCAGGGTCGCAGATCTCAGGATCACCCCACCAGGGAATGAGCAGACTGGGAACCAATAGCGGATCAACAGGTTAGGGATCAGACGAAAGCAGAGTCAGTCACAAGCCAAGGGTCAGTCACAAATGGTAGCAGATCAATCGTAGTACGTTAGGATGAGACGAAATCGTGGTCAGGAACAAGCCAAAGGTCAGTAGCGGAGGTGTAGACAGCAGCAGGAACAGTAGCGGGATATTGGCTGGAAAGGCACAATAATCTGGCAAGGAGGAAGTGCATGGACATGGCTTTTATAAGGAAGTTCATGGGAGGAGCAAGGAGTTCAAGGTTCAAGAGTTTTCAAGGCACAAGGCAGGATTATCCAAGAATTGTCAAGGAAGCTGTCCAGCATTCCAGATAGCTCAGTGAGAAGAGACATTGCCTCTTGCTGCAGAAGGACCAGGTTCAATCCCAGGCTCTGACACACCCTCTGGTCAGAGGGTGGCAGTGCAGGTTGTGCTGGCTTGTTCTGCCTTCCACCAACCCCCTGCCATGTGGCCTGGCTCCCAGCTGGCCATAGACTGGCACCAGTCCACAACCTTGGGGTTGGAGACTCATGCCCTAGAGGAGCCATGCCATTATTGCATGGGAAAGGGGCGTCTCATAGGGAATTTGAACTCTTAGAGGAGCCTTTCTCAACCTTTTTACCCTAGAGGAACCCCTACAATCATTTTCATTTCTTGGGGTACCCTTAACAAGACTACTGAATTGGGGGGTCAAGGCAAAAATGCCCCTCACATTAGTGGTCAGTAGGAGGAATGGAACCCCTGTAGTGGTGGTCTGAATGCCACAACCAAAATGATAATTGGAGTCATTCTACTGGCTTTGCCAAGTGGTAATGGTCTTGGAACTATGCAGGCACCACCAAATGAAAGATCAATCTTCCACAGCTCAAGGAACCCCCTAGCAACCACTGGAGGAACCCTAGGGTTCCAAGGAGCACTGGTCGAGAATGGCTGCCTTAGAAATTTCATACAGTGCTATGAGAGGAGAAGTGGTCTGATTGGACACTGAACTCTCGAGAGACTCTGGTGGCCATTTTGGGTGTGCAATCCTTTTAAATAAGGGTACCCAAGTCACTTTGGTGCGCTTCTGGTGTCTGTATGGTTAGGGACAGGAACCTGCTTGTGAGGGAAAGTGCAAAGCGTAGGGAAAGGTTCCTGAGGAGTAGGTTCAGGGCAGGCTCCTTGGTTATTACTAATCCTCCAGTGTACTTTTCCCCGGAAATATCCTTAAAGCGGAGTTCCACTTATACTGTAAAAAATAAAAGTCAGCAAATACAGAAACTGTAACTGCTGACTTTAAAAAAAAAGCAGCCACTCCCCTGTCCCTCGATCCTGCGGTGTCCTCCCCGCAGCCCGTTTCACCGGCCGTCCTGGATTCCCAGTGCTGACATTTTCAGTGGGAGCACCCAGCAGCTTGTGATTTCACAGCCTGGTGCCCACTGCGTATGCACGAGTAGAGCTGCGCTTTCTGAATGGTCACGTGTCCTAGAAGTCTACGAGGAGGGAGGGCAGGACAACTTCCTAGGCAATTGGGAGTGGGTACCTATCAAATTTGGGTACCACCCCCCCACTCCCCAAAGGTGCCAATCCTCAACAAGGAATGGGAGACCAGTTCTTGGGGTGGAGCTCCACTTTCAAACCAATGAAACAGCCAAGCTCCTCACCCTTTCCCTAGCTATCACCTCGACTGTTGCAACCCCCCTACACAGACTATCCCCCCTTCAGCCCATCATGAAGGAGGCTGCCAGATTCATCCGCCACACCGATCGCTCAGTTTCAGGCGGCCCTGATATCTTAGGTGGACTTATTGCATTTTTACTGCAAGGTCCACTTTTAGTCATTTAGCAATTATGTTATTTAATATCTCTTTTAGCAAAACAGAAACAGAAGCTAATAAATAATTCAACAGAAATAACAGAAAATAGCAAAATCCACACCAAACTATTAGACTACGGGTGCAAAAATAAAACAACAGCTGCTATTTGTGATGGGGGAGGGGGGCAGACCTGTCTGATGCAGTAAATGGGCCTCACATTTTACTACAAGGTCCAGTATGAAGTGCTTCTACAGGGAAAACATTTCTACTTAATGCATTCCCTACAGTAAGGTACAATATGTCCCATTATTTGTATTGCCCCCCCCCCCCCCCCATACTCACTTATGATGATGGGCTGCATGTTCGAGTCGAACATAGGTTCGACTTGAACACGGGCCATTCACGTGTTCAGCAGGCTTTTCACCAGCCGTGCCCCACAAGGCACTGCGCCCTGACAGTGCATTGTGATCGGCCAAAGCGTTGCACTTGACCACAGGTCAGGTGCAACGCTTTGGCCAATCACAGAGCATGATGATGTCACAAGGGGGCGGGGGTGATCTTGCCCCCTTGTGGCGTCATCACCTTATTAAGGAACTGTCATGGTGGCACAGCTGCCAGACGGTGGAGCAAATTTTTTTTCCTCTTTTTTTCGGGTCGCGGTGGCGGCGGGCATCATGACTGATGTTGGATCTACTTCCTTTGGGGAAACATTTGTTTATTTTTATTTTTAATAAAGGAATTGTCACAGACTGTCTCCTGTCATTTTCTATGCTACACTTTTTTTTTCGTGAATAGGTAGCGGTACCACATACTCATAGGGGAGGGCTGACATCTGGGGGCCCCTTCTTGTGGTAAAGAGGCCCTTGTCCCCATCACCATGGGGACAAGGTGCTTTGGGGGGGATGCTCCCCCTCATGTTGAGGGCATGTGGCCTGGTATGGTTCAGGAGGGGAGGGGGTCATCCCCCTCCTTTCCTGGCCTGCCGGTTTGCATGCTCAAATAAGGGTCTGGTATGGATTTTGGGGGGATCCCCACACCATTTTTTTTTTTTTAATTTTGCCATAAAATCCATACCAGAACTGAAGGGCTTGGTATGGATGGGGGGGGGGGGGCACCCTGTGCTGTTTTGTTTTGTTTTTTCTTAATTGTCGGGACAATTCTTTTGACATTCAGCTGTCAGCGGGGAACCCCACTGACATAGGAAACATGAATGAATGTCTCCCTACTATAATATTGCTTGACGTCATCATGGAACTCATGCCAGATTGTAGTCACTGAGTGGGATCTCACCATATACTCACATGCAGGAAGATACCGCTCAGTAAGAAATGCCCGCAGCGATAAAAGAAGAAAATAATTAGCGCAGGGCAGGCATGACTAGGTCCAGAGTGGGAAGGAAGACGTGTGAGGGGTTAATATTAGTATTAGGGTTGGTAAAGGATAGCTGGGGGATCTGGTTGGTAGAGGAGAGTGTAGGCGGGGTCTCCTGCATTTTAGGGTGGGGTGTTCTGGGGAGGGGCGTCAGTTGGGAGCTGGACGTGGGAGAGAGAGCTTCCCTCCCGCCCTCCCTGTTTGGTGAGTGTTGTGTTCCTCCTGGGGGGGGGTTATTTTGGTTCCTGGGTGGTGGTTGGTCTTTGGAGGCGGTTCTTATCTTGGAGGTACAAAATGGTGTGGGACCCATCGTTGGTATGGTGTGCCCGGGAACATTCCAGTTAACCAAGGTTTAACTGGAAGGTGGTGGTGCTGCACTGCGGACGGTATGGTTGTCTCCGAGCTGGTTGGTTGCGGCTGGAGGCCTAGTGGAATATGGTTGTCCACAGGTGCATTTCGGATCGTTTTGGGGGTGCCTTCAAAGACCAACGACAACTCTTTATGTTTTCTGTTATAAGGAATGGTTGATGTGTTTAAACTTGATTGGTTAATAAAAGGCCGTGTTGGCCATTTTACTCCAAAATTGGTGTTGTGTTTTCTGTAAGTATAGCAAGTAAAGGGGATTGGTATGGAAGGGTAATGGTGGTGTAGTGGGGTCTGGATGAACCTATCTCAGGTGCACTAGTCAAGTTGTTCATGTTCGAAGTTCGTGGGTGAACTTTCGGTAGGTTCAAATGTTCGACCATGAACTGAACAGGGAGAATGTTCAGCCCATCACTACTCACTCAGTCCACACACTCAATCCAGTGCTGTGCCCACCTCTAGTGGCTCTCTCCTCTCTCTGTGCATTCATAGGACCACAGCGGGAGCCATTCTCCATCACTGTCAATCAGATCCTGTGAGCAGAGAGCAGGGGGCGGTCTGAGTTACACTGTGTGTGTCTATGGATCTGCACACTCCAGCTCGGGATTGAGCCCACCAGTGCCATGGATAAGAGGGTTCCCAGTCTTCCCAATCCCTAGGTGAATCAGATGTATGCAGGGAAGATGATCAGCACAATGGGGGTTGGGGGGGAGCAATTTCCAAAACCGATTCCCTGTATGGCTCTCTCTGCAGCAGCTGAAAGTTGGCTTGTTCTTCTCTCCTGCTGGCTTTCAGCTGTTGCAGAGAAGCCATACAAGGGATCGGTTCCAGTAATTGCTCCCTGTGCACCCATCACCCTCCCTGTGCACCATAATTTTCCCCCTGCTGCCTAGGCCCCCCCTGTGTGTCCCCCACCCCTACAGTGGTGCCAGCTTCTCTCCTTCCCACTGGCAGCTGCAAGCACACAATAGGATCCTTCAGGATGGAGAGTGGGGGAAGGGTCCAGTAAATAAGTCACATTTACCAGCCCCTTCCTTTCCTGAATAAACACAATGAGTGACCAGTACCAATCACTCACTGTGTTCATTCATAACTGAAGCATTGTAAGCAGTGGGTTTTTTTTTTTGGGGGGGGACTATCACTTTGGCTGTATGGGGCCTTGTGCTTTCCAACAGCTGTCCTGGAGCCTGCATGTGGTTTGCTATGGAGGCACCCACAGAAGAGGAGGAGCAGAGAGTGCTGGCAGGGCACCCCAGAAGAGGAGGAGCAGAGAGTGTGCTGGCAGGGCACCCCAGAAGAGAAGAGGAGGCTCAGGGCTGCTCTGTGCAATTTCATTGCCCAGATCAGGTAAGTATTGCATGTTTGTTATCAAAAAATACATATCTTATCCTTTACTGTCACTTTAAAGTAATTGTATAGGCTCAAGGTTTTTTGTGCAGCAGCCCCCCCCCCCCCCCACTATTTAGCTGAGCCCCATCACGGTCCAGCGATGTGCACTAGAGCCTCGGCTTTCCAGGGGCCATCTCCTCTCATTGGCTGAGACAGCAGTGGGAGCCATTGGCTGCCAATCACAGCCAGTGAGCCCCAGGGGAGAGAAGGGTGGCGGGGCCAAGCCGTGGCTCTGTGTGTGAATGGACACACAGGGCAGTGGCTCCAGAGCAAGCTTGCTCGGGTGCCCCCATAGCAAGCTGCTTGCTCTGGGAGAAGGAGGGAAGGGTCAGGAGCACCTTTGGGGGACCCAAGACAAGGAAGGTTCAGGTAAGCATGACATGTTTGTTCTTTTTTTTAAATAAAAAATATTGCCTTTAATATCACTTTAATACCTTTCAATTTTAATTTGTTATCTGTGATGTACGGTGTATGCACTCCATTTTCTATTTATCCCTCTATGTATGTCCATTGCTGTTCTCCTAATAGTTGCAAAGTGTTAGGTGGTGGATTTGGGGCTCTTTTGTGGTTGCCAAGATGAATTAGAAAATCAAAGGTCCTAAAAATTTCAATCAAATTCTACTGGTGTATGGACAGCTTTAGAGACTTGTTTATTGCACACTAATTATTGGATTTCTGCCCATACACTGTTGGGTTTTTTGTCATTGCTAGACATACTTACAAAGCACCCCATGCTTGGCAGATCGAGTCACATTGGTCACTGTTTGTGACGCATCTAGATTTCCAATGTCTCAAGTCACCAGCAGGGGTTGGGCTCGGAGACCAGTAGCCATAGCAGTAGGGAGACCAGCAGGGTAAATACATGGGCAGGTCACCGAGGCAGATTATGTAGATTCACCCGAGGTGTGGGGTCTAAGCATTACCCGGTGTTTACCAGAGCTCCTGATGGTGGGGATGGGTTTTGCTGCATGTTAGTTGCAGGTTGCGGTCCCCAGGATCTCCCAACAAGGAGGTGAGAAACCCGGGGTCCTGTAGCAGATATAGCAGGTAAGAATCAAGCAGAAGTTTAGTCAGTAAACAAGCCAAACATTGGTAACAAGTGCTTGCAGGTCAAGATCAAGCAGAAATGTACTTGAAAAAGAAGCCAAAAGTCGGGTAACAAGTTGTTGCAGGTTGGGATCAAGGGGATGCATAGTCAAGGAGCAAACCAAAGGTCAGTAACAAGTGGTTACAGGTTGGGATCAAGGGGAAGCGTAGTCAAGGAAGAAGCCAAAGGTCGGTAACAAGTGGGAGCATAGTCGAGGAACAAGCCAAAGGTTGGTAACAAGTGGTTGCAGGTTGGGATTAGGGGGATCTAGGGGAAGCATAGTCAAGGAACAAGCCAAAGGTTGGTAACAAGGGGTTGCAGGTTGGAATCGAGTGAAAGTGTAGTTGAGGAACAAGACAAAGGTCGGCAACAAGTGGTAGCAGAGATATGGACCATGGTTGCAGGTTGGGATCAAGGGGAAGCATAGTCAAGGAACAAACTAAAGATTGGTAACAAGTGGTTGCAGGTTGGAATTAAGGGGAAGCATAGTCAAGGAAGAAGCCAAAGGTTGGTAACAAGTGGTTCAATGTTGGAATAAAGTGGGAGCATTGTCGAGGAGCAAGCCAAAGGTTGGTAACAAGTGGTTCAATGTTGGGATAAAGTGGGAGCATTGTCGAGGAGCAAGCCAAAGGTTGGTAACAAGTGGTTGCAGCTTGGGATAAAGTGGGAGCATAGTTGAGGAACAAGCCAAAGGTTGGTAACAAGCAGTTGCAGGGTAGGATCAAGGGGAAGTGTAGTTGAGGAACAAGTCAAAGGTTGGTAACAAATGGTTGCAGGGTGGGATCAAGGGGAATCGTAGAAAAGGAACAAGCCAAAGGTTGGTAACAAGTGGTTAAAGGTTGGTGTAGCAAACTTGCTCATCAGAGATGGACGCGGAGTTCCCCTTTTTTATTAGAAGTATTCCTCAATCCTTTATTCCCTACCCCCACCCTTCCTGAGAGGCACAGGGACAGATGTGTGTGTGTTAAAGTTGCTGGCAGGCTGGAGCAGCAGGGGGCCCAGCGCTACAAAGCCCCCCCATAGAGACAGCAGACTCTCTGTCCCAAGGCCTGTGTAAACTCGCACCTCCTAACCAAGATAAGGTAGTTTTTTCCCTGGACTTGAAAGAAGTTGGAACCTCATAAACCCTACCAGCCAGGTGACAGAAGGTAAATGAACATTCCTCAGGTCAGCTGTCACCTATGTTTCATATCATGGATTATGAAGCTGTCAGTTTTAATGCAGAGTTCATCCGACGATCCTGCCCAAAACAGGGTATTGACCAGTTACTCAGAGCCACTCCCCTGCAGGGGGACTGTAAAAGACAGGCTGGTAAGCCTAAAAAAGCTAAACACATCTCCCAATTTTAACATGGTAACAGCAGGAGATCAAAGACCCTCTGCAACTTGGATCTGCTTACCTTAAGGCTGAACATGGCAAGTAACTTAACCTCTTAACTTCTCCCTGTTATCTCTTTGCTGGGCTGTTTTCTATGTATATATAAATATATATTTTAGTTACATCTTTTTCTGTAAATATTTTATTGCACCTGTTTGACTCTTTTAGTAATAAATCTTTCTTTCTGAAAGTGTTAAACTGTTTCTAAAGCTCCTAATTGCAATTTACGAATCCCTGCCTTCTGAAGAGACGCTACTGTGTTTGTTTAATCCTCTGCCCAATCGGCCTGCGGTGGCCGTATTGGACAGGCGACTTTTCAACCATTACACTGTATATTGGATAAAGAGAGAGTTTCCTTTTTCTCTGTACAAAAGAAGGTGGTGGCAGTGTGAAGGGTTAGTTGCATAATTAACCTGACCCAGTAACAAGCGCATTCAGGCTGCCGGTGCGTCGATTGCGTTCCATTAGCTGGACAATCACTGTGCAGGGTGCAGCTGAGTGTGGCATTGTTACGCGCTGCACACCACGGTTTTAGATTGGCCGGTCCTTCGGTCACGAGTTTGGGGAGAAGGTCTGGGGTCTGACGTGGTCGTGTGATTGTCGCATGTTGAGGGTGGCGATTGTGCGTCCGTGGCAGTTGGGATTAAGGTGAAGCATAGTCAAGGAACAAGCAAAAGGTTGGTAACCAGTGGTTGTGGGTTGGGATCAAAGGGAAGCATAGTCAAGGAACAAGTCAAAGGTTGGTAACAAGGGGTTGCAAGTTGGGATCAAGTGGAAGTGCAGTCTAGGAACAGGACAAAGGTCATCAACAAGTGGTAGGAGAGATATGGACCATAGAACAAGTGACAAGAGCAAGATATTGGCTAGAGAAAGCACAATAATCTGGCAAACCTGAAGTGCAGAGACATGGCTTAAATAGGAAGTTCATAGAAGGAACAAATAGTTCAAGGTTCACAAGAAACAAGAGGCAAAGCAAGATTGTCTAAAGAATCAGGCAGGGAGCTGCCCAGGATCTCAGGTGGCACAGTAAGGAGAGTTACTGCCCAGAGACAGCACAGGTCCTGGGTTCAGATCCGGGTCCTGATAGCAATTCAGTACTCAGTAACATTGACTGTATTTACAATACATCAAATTGTCCAACCGTTGATTGGATCTTCATTTTCCTTTTAGAAAGTAATGGATAAAGGTGTCACCCATCCTCTTTCTCTCTAGTTCCCTGGTCTCCTCCTCCCATGCCCGCCTCCAGGACTTCTCCAGGGTGTCACCCATCCTCTGGAACTCCCTGCCACAACCCATCAGATTATCACCTACTCTCCTCTCCTTTAGGCTCACCCTGAAAACCCATCTCTTCAGGAAGCCTACCCCACCCCCTGCTAACTTGCCAACCTCCTACACTCTTCCTACCACCCCATCCCCCACAGCTATCTCCTCCTGTGCCACCATCCCCTCCCTCCTAGATTGTAAGCTCCAAGGAGCAGGGCCCTCGATCCCCTCATGTTTTGCATTGTATTGGTATTGTTCTGTCACATGTTCTGTCCCCCTCTGTAATGTACAGCGCTGAGCCAACTATTGGGGCTTTATAAATACTGTATAATAATAATAAACATGTGCATGCTGGAAATTTTCAGTTTGTTTTGGATGCATTCATTCATTGAAGAATTGCATTTTGTCACATTTGTAATGCTGAACCGATTCGTTTTCGAGATTCGCTTGGTATCTTTGGCATTCATTTTGTATACTCGTTGGTCCAGGTGGAATCAAAAAAGTTAGCAATTTTTTGGAACATCTATATTTTATCATTTCGGATGGCTTCAATATTTTCGGATGCTAGTCCAACCCACCAAGAGAAATGTCATGAGCTGATTGGACAATATTGACATGCGTCATGTGCATCCGAATAATCGAATGGAATGAAATTCGGATTATTATTACAGGATTTATAGCGCCAACAGTTTGCTCAGCGCTTTACAATATAACGGGAGACAATACAGCAACAATACAGATCAATACAAGAGGGATAGGAGGGCCTGATCCTGGGAGCTTACAATCTAGGATCCTTTCGTTCTCTGAAACTGACTTATCGAAAAAATTTGAAAATTGAATTAATTTCTCCATGGGCCCAAGTTACTATTGCATCATGTGACGTCACACGAATGAAACAAATACATTCATTCATTTTGTTGTAACTTTTTTTTTATTCATTGGCTTTTGTTTACTATGGCCATTCGGAGATTTGTATACAATCGAACCTCCGAAAATGAAATTTTTGTCTGAAAAACGAAAAGCACATGTCTAGTAATGGATTTTATCGATAATTATCATTGCTTCATTTGGAGGATGAATGGCAAGCTCCTAAATTTCTATATTCACAGCTTCTCCCAAATGACAACCCAATGGCTGAGGTTGGGTATTCCTCGAAGCGCAATATTTTCTGCACTGAAATGATATACAGTGCCCTGCCCTTTGGGTCATGCAGGGCTGTGGATAACGGGGTACCACCAGTCCTCCTGTACAGGGCTCAGGCAGCTGGGAGAATTGGGTGTGGGCAGGAAGGGTGATCGGCATGGCGCGGGGGGGGGGGGGGGCAATGACTAGAATCGATCCCTTGTATGGCTCTCTGCAACAGCTGAATGTTGGATTCTTCACCTCTCCCTCCTGCTGGCTTTCAGCCGCTGCAGAGAGACCCATACAGGTGATCAGTTTTAGTAATTGCCCCCCATGCCATACCCATCACCCTCATTGTGCACCATACATTTTCCCTCCCTGAGTGCCCCCACCCCCACTGTGCTGCCTGTTACCCACTGGCAGCTGCAAGCACACAATAGGACACTTCAGGATGGAGAGCGGGGGAAATGTCCAGTAAATATATTGCATTTACCAGCCTCTTCCTTTCCAGCATGAACACAATGAGTGATCAGTATTGATCACTTACTGTGTTCATTCACAACTGAAGCATAGTTAACTGTGTTTTTTCTTCGGGGGGGAGGGGGGGGCTGTCAGGTTGGCTGTATGGGGCCCCATGGTATCTAACAGCAGCCTTGGGGTCATGAGACTGGAGTTCTGGGTTCTAGGGAGTACATGAAATCGGAGATGAGAAGGATCTGGTAGGTGCGCTATATATGTACTGTAGGTATCTCTCGGATTCTGAAACACTCATAACAAATCAGATTACATTCTGAGTTAAGAATGAGAACATTTCTCTGAGTGCCTCAGGCTCCGGAATAACTAAACATATATGCACTGAGAATTGTATGGATTCTTATAGTCTGCTGTATCACTAATGTGATTTCCAGTTTATTATCATCACTGTTATGGAAGAATCAAATGCAAATGTTATGTATACCTGGAATGACTCCAACGCTGGGGTGCAGATGTGTCTCCTGACTATTGTGACTATTGGGTTCCATATTCTACAGTTAACTATTTTTATGAGAATGTGAGCAAAACCTTAGACAGCGGTGTGGCTGGGGACCTCGTATACTGGGACAGAGGAGTGGCTGGGGCCGTGGTGTACTGGGACAGAGGAGTGGGTGGGGCCGTGGTGTACTGGGACAGAGGGGTGGGTGGGGCCGTGGTGTACTGGGACAGAGGGGTGGGTGGGGCCGTGGTGTACTGGGACAGAAGGGTGGCTGTGGACGTCATATACTGGGACAGAGGGGTGGCTAGGGATGTGGTGTACTGGGACAAAAAGGTGGCTGGGGACATCGTATACTGGGACAGAGGGGTGGCTGGGGCCGTGGTGTACTGGGACAGAAGGGTGGCTGTGGACGTCATATACTGGGACAGAGGGGTGGCTGGGGATGTGGTGTACTGGGACAAAAAGGTGGCTGGGGACATCGTATACTGGGACAGAGGGGTGGCTGGGGCCGTGGTGTACTGGGACAGAGGGGTGTCTGGGGACCTCGTATACTGGGACAGAGGGTGGTTGTGGTTTTATACTGGGGACATGGTGTACTGGGACAGAGTGGTGGGTGGTTGGGAACGTTTTATACTGGGACAGAGGGGGCAGCTGTGGACGTCATATACTGGGACATAGAGGTGGCTGTGGACATGTATACTGGGACAGAGGGGTGGCTGTGGACGTTGTATACTGGACAGAGGGGCAGCTGGGACGTGGTATACTGGACACATAGGGTGGCTGGGGACATTGTATACTGGGACAGAGGGGTGGCTGGGGACGTGGTATACTTAGACAGAGGGGTGGTGGTGGACGTCGTATACTGGGACAGAGGGGTGGCTGGGGACGTCGTATACTGGGACAGAGGGGTGGATGGGGACATGGTATACTTAGACAGAGGTTGTGGTGGTGGACGTCGTATACTGGGACAGAGGGGTGGCAGTGGATGTTGTATACTGGGACAGAGGGGTGGATGGGGACATGGTATACTTAGACAGAGGGGTGGTGGTGGACGTCGTATACTGGGACAGAGGGGTGGCAGTGGATGTTGTATACTGGGACAGAGGGGTGGATGGGGACGTCATATACTGGGACAGAGGGGTGGCAGGGGACATGGTATACTGGGACAGAGGGGTGGATGGGGATGTGGTATACTGGGACAGAGGGGTGGCTAAGTACGTCATATGCTGGGACAGAGAGGTGGCTGGGTACGTTGTATACTGGGACAGCGGGGTGGCTGTGGACGTCACATGTTGGGACAGAGGGGTGGATGGGGACGTCATATACTGGGACAGAGGGGTGGCAGTGGGACGTGGTATACTGTGACAGAGGGGTGGATGGGGATGTCGTATACTGTGACAGAGGGGTGGCAGTGGACGTGGTATACTGGGACAGAGGGGTGGATGGGGATGTCGTATACTGGGACAGAGGGGTGGCAGTGGACGTGGTATACTGGGACAGAGGGGTGGCAGTGGACGTGGTATACTGGGACAGAGGGGTGGATGGAGACGTCGTATACTGGGACAGAGGGGTGGCGGTGGACGTCATATACTGGGACAGAGGGGTGGCAGTGGACGTGGTATACTGGGACAGTGGGGTGGCTGTGGACGTCATATGCTGGGACAGAGGGGTGGTTATTAGTGATGTACCCCAAGGTGTAATGTTATGAGTGGTGTACCCCAAGGTGTCATGTTATCAGTGGTGTACCCCAAGGTGTCATGTTATGAGTGGTGTACCCCAAGGTGTCATGTTATTAGTGGTGTACCCCCAAGGTGTCATGTTATGAGTGGTGTACCCCAAGGTGTCATGTTATTAGTGGTGTACCCCAAGGTGTCATGTTATTAGTGATGTACCCCAAGGTGTCATGTTATCAGTGGTGTACCCCAAGGTGTCATGTTATTAGTGGTGTACCCCAAGGTGTCATGTTATTAGTGGTGTACCCCAAGGAGTCATGTTATTAGTGATGTACCCCCAAAGTTTAATGTTATTAGTGGTGTACCCCAAGGTGTCATGTTATGAGTGGTGTACCCCAAGGTGTCATGTTATGAGTGGTGTACCCCAAGGTGTCATGTTATTAGTGGTGTACCCCAAGGTGTCATGTTATTAGTGATGTACCCCAAGGTGTCATGTTATGAGTGGTGTACCCCAAGGTGTCATGTTATGAGTGGTGTACCCCAAGGTGTCATGTTATTAGTGGTGTACCCCAAGGTGTCATGTTATTAGTGATGTACCCCAAGGTGTCATGTTATGAGTGGTGTACCCCAAGGTGTCATGTTATTAGTGGTGTACCCCAAGGTGTCATGTTATTAGTGATGTACCCCAAAGTTTAATGTTATTATTGGTGTACCCCAAGGTGTCATGTTATGAGTGGTGTACCCAAGGTGTCATGTTATTAGTGGTGTACCCCAAGGTGTCATGTTATGAGTGGTGTACCCCAAGGTGTCATGTTATCAGTGGTGTACCCCAAGGTGTCATGTTATGTGTGGTGTACCCCAAGGTTTCATGTTATTAGTGGTGTACCCCAAGGTGTCATGTTATTAGTGGTGTACCCCAAGGTGTCATGTTATTAGTGATGTACCCCCAAAGTTTAATGTTATTAGTGGTGTACCCCAAGGTGTCATGTTATGAGTGGTGTACCCCAAGGTGTCATGTTATGAGTGGTGTACCCCAAGGTGTCATGTGTTATTAGTGGTGTACCCCAAGGTGTCATGTTATTAGTGGTGTACCCCAAGGTGTCATGTTATTAGTGGTGTACCCCATGTAACGAACCTCAAGGTTCAGTCTTCTTAGTAGTGTAACAAAACCAGAAAAAGAACGATCTCCGGTGAAATGTGACCTCACAAACTCGATAGGAAGTGAATGAAGAAAAATATATATATAAAATGTGATAATTAGTATTTCCGTGGTCTCTGAACAATGCAGACCCCAGACATACACATTGTATATCGACTTCTCCTGAATGGACCAAATAAATCAGTGAAATAAAACCAATTCATAGAATTACATGAAGTAGATAAGTGAAGTGTCCATTGAATAGATAATCAGTGCAGTGATGGAAAACATCTTCTCCGTGTGCCCACATAACACGTGTAGTACATGTTACATGTGCTCCAATGATCCTTCACCGCGTGTGCTGAGGTTGGCAACTTACCAGATACCCATCATAACCAGCGAGTTCAATATCCACATAACAGCATCATATTGAAGGGGAATGGAAAAAATCAGCAATGTACCCCAAGGTTCAGTGTTATTAGTGGGGTACCCCAAAGGTTCAGTGTTATTAGTGGGGTACCCCAAGGTTCAGTGTTATTAGTGGGGTACCCCAAAGGTTCAGTGTTATTAGTGGGGTACCCCAAGGTTCAGTGTTATTAGAGGGGTACCTCAAAGTTCAGTGTTATTAGTGGGGGACCCCAAGGTTCAGTGTTATTAGTGGGGTACCCCAAGGCTCAGTGTTATTAGTGGGGTACCCCAAGGTTCAGTGTTATTAGAGCAATACCCAAGGATCAGTGTTATTAGTGTTGTACCCCAAGGTGCAGTGTGATTAGTGGGGGACCCAAAGAATCAGTGCTATTAGTGGGGTACCCCAAGGTTCAGTGTTATTAGTTGGGTACACCAAGGTTCAGTGTTATTAGTGGGGTACCCCAAGGTTCAGTGTTTATAATGGTGTACCCCAAGGTTCAGCGTTTTTGGTGGTGTACCCCAATTTTCAGTGTTTATAGTGGGGTACCCCAAGGTTCAGTGTTAGTAGTTTTTGTACTCCAAGGTGCAGTGTTTATAGTGGGGTACCCCAAGGTGCAGTGTTATCAGTGGGGTACCCCAATGTTTCAGTGCTATTAGTGGGGTACTCCAAGGTTTGTTGTTATTAATGATGTACTTCAAGGTGCAGTGCTTTTAGCGGTGTACCTATAGGGGTCAGTGCTATTAATGGTGTACCCCAAGTTTCAGTGTTATTACTGGTGTACCCCAAGGTTCAGTATTATTAGTGGTGTTACCCCAAGGCTCAGTGTTATTAGTGGGGTACCCCAAGGTTCAGTGTTATTAGAGCAATACCCCAAGGATCAGTGTTATTACTGGTGTACCCCAAGGTTCAGTATTATTAGTGGTGTACCCCAAGGTTCAGTGTTATTAGTGGGGTACCCCAAAGTTCAGTGTTTATAAGGGGGTACCCCAAGGTTCCGTTTTTATAGGGGGTACCCCAAAGTTCAGTGTTAGTGGTGTACCGCAAGGTTCAGTGTTATTAGTGGTATACCCCAAGGTTCAGATTTTATAGGGGGTACCCCAAGGTTCAGTGTTATTAGTGTGGTGCCCCAAGGTTCAGTGTTATTAGTCGTACACCAAGGCTCAGTGTTTAGAGTGGTGTACCCCAAGGTTTTCAGTGTTTTATAGTGGGGTACCCCAAGGTTCAGTGGTATTAGTGAGGCACTCCAAGGTTTGTTGTTATTAAAGGTGTACCCCAAGATTCAGTGTTATTAGTGTGGTACCCCAAGGTTTCAGTGTTATTAGTGGGGTAGCCCAAGGTTCAGTGTTATTAGAGGTGCACCACAAGATTCAGTATTATTAGTGGGGTACCCCAAGGTTTCAGTGTTATTAGTGGGTACCCCAAGGTTCAGTGTTATTAGTGGGGTAGCCCAAGGTTCAGTGTTATTAGAGGTGCACCACAAGATTCAGTATTATTAGTGGGTACCCCAAGGTTCAGTGTTATTAGTGGGGTACCCCAAAGGTTCAGTGTTATTAGTGGGGTACCCCAAGGTTCAGTGTTATTAGAGGGGTACCTCAAAGTTCAGTGTTATTAGTGGGGGACCCCAAGGTTCAGTGTTATTAGTGGGGTACCCCAAGGTTCAGTGTTATTAGAGCAATACCCCAAGGATCAGTGTTATTAGTGTTGTACCCCAAGGTGCAGTGTGATTAGTGGGGGACCCAAAGAATCAGTGCTATTAGTGGGGTACCCCAAGGTTCAGTGTTATTAGTTGGGTACACCAAGGTTCAGTGTTATTAGTGTGGTACCCCCAAGGTTCAGTGTTTATAATGGTGTACCCCAAGGTTCAGCGTTTTTGGTGGTGTACCCCAATTTTCAGTGTTTATTAGTGGGGTACCCCAAGGTTCAGTGTTAGTAGTTTTTTACTCCAAGGTGCAGTGTTTATAGTGGGGTACCCCAAGGTGCAGTGTTATCAGTGGGGTACCCCAAGGTTCAGTGCTATTAGTGGGGTACTCCAAGGTTTGTTGTTATTAATGATGTACTTCAAGGTGCAGTGCTTTTAGCGGTGTACCTATAGGGTCAGTGCTATTAATGGTGTACCCCAAGTTTTCAGTGTTATTACTGGTGTACCCCAAGGTTCAGTATTATTAGTGGTGTACCCCAAGGTTCAGTGTTATTAGTGGGGTACCCCAAAGTTCAGTGTTTATAAGGGGTACCCCAAGGTTCCGTTTTTATAGGGGGTACCCCAAAGTTCAGTGTTAGTGGTGTACCGCAAGGTTCAGTGTTATTAGTGGTATACCCCAAGGTTCAGATTTTATAGGGGGTACCCCAAGGTTCAGTGTTATTAGTGTGGTGCCCCAAGGTTCAGTGTTATTAGTCGTACACCAAGGCTCAGTGGTATTAGTGAGGCACTCCAAGGTTTGTTGTTATTAAAGGTGTACCCCAAGATTCAGTGTTATTAGTGTGGTACCCCAAGGTTTCAGTGTTATTAGTGGGGTAGCCCAAGGTTCAGTGTTATTAGAGGTGCACCACAAGATTCAGTATTATTAGTGGGGTACCCCAAGGTTTCAGTGTTATTAGTGGGTACCCCAAGGTTTCAGTGTTATTAGTGGGGTAGCCCAAGGTTCAGTGTTATTAGAGGTGCAACCACAAGATTCAGTATTATTAGTGGGTACCCCAAGGTTTCAGTGTTATTAGTGGGGTACCCCAAGGTTTCAGTGTTATTAGTGGGTACCCCAAGGTTCAGTGTTATTAGTGGGGTAGCCCAAGGTTCAGTGTTATTAGAGGTGCACCACAAGATTCAGTATTATTAGTGGGGTACCCCAAGGTTTCAGTGTTATTAGTGGGTACCCCAAGGTTCAGTGTTATTAGTGGGGTAGCCCAAGGTTCAGTGTTATTAGAGGTGCACCACAAGATTCAGTATTATTAGTGGGTACCCCAAGGTTCAGTGTTATTAGTGGGGTACCCCAAAGGTTCAGTGTTATTAGTGGGGTACCCCAAGGTTCAGTGTTATTAGAGGGGTACCTCAAAGTTCAGTGTTATTAGTGGGGGACCCCAAGGCTCAGTGGTATTAGTGAGGCACTCCAAGGTTTTGTTGTTATTAAAGGTGTACCCCAAGATTCAGTGTTATTAGTGTGGTACCCCAAGGTTTCAGTGTTATTAGTGGGGGTAGCCCAAGGTTCAGTGTTATTAGAGAGGTGCACCACAAGATTCAGTATTATTAGTGGGGTACCCCAAGGTTTTCAGTGTTATTAGTGGGTACCCAAGGTTCAGTGTTATTAGTGGGTACCCCAAGGTTCAGTGTTATTAGTGGGGTAGCCCAAGGTTCAGTGTTATTAGAGGTGCACCACAAGATTCAGTATTATTAGTGGGGTACCCCAAGGTTTCAGTGTTATTAGTGGGGTAACCCCAAGGTTCAGTGTTATTAGTGGGGTAGCCCAAGGTTCAGTGTTATTAGAGGTGCACCACAAGATTCAGTATTATTATGGGTACCCCCAAGGTTCAGTGTTATTAGTGGGGTACCCCAAAGGTTCAGTGTTATTAGTGGGGTACCCCAAGGTTCAGTGTTATTAGATGGGGTACCTCAAAGTTCAGTGTTATTAGTGGGGGACCCCAAGGTTCAGTGTTATTAGTGGGTACCCCAAGGCTCAGTGTTATTAGTGGGGTACCCCAAGTTCAGTGTTATTAGAGCAATACCCCAAGGATCATGTTATTAGTGTTGTACCCCAAGGTGCAGTGTGATTAGTGGGGGACCCAAAGAATCAGTGCTATTAGTGGGGTACCCCAAGGTTCAGTGTTATTAGTTGGGTACACCAAGGTTCAGTGTTATTAGTGGGGTACCCCAAGGTTTCAGTGTTTATTAATGGTGTACCCCAAGGTTCAGCGTTTTTGGTGGTGTAACCCCAATTTTCAGTGTTTTATAGTGGGGGTACCCCAAGGTTCAGTGTTAGTAGTTTTGTACTCCAAGGTGCAGTGTGTTATTAGTGGGGTACCCCAAGGTGCAGTGTTATCAGTGGGGTACCCCAAGTTCAGTGCTATTAGTGGGGTACTCCAAGGTTTGTTGTTTATTAATGATGTACTTCAAGTGCAGTGCTTTTTAGTGGTGTACCTATAAGGGTCAGTGCTATTAATGGTGTACCCCAAGTTTCAGTGTTATTACTGGTGTACCCCAAGGTTCAGTTTTATTAGTGGTGTACCCCCAAGGTTCAGTGTTATTAGTGGGGTACTCCCCAAAGTTTCAGTGTTTATAAGGGGGTACCCCAAGGTTCCGTTTTTATAGGGGGTACCCAAAGTTCAGTGTTAGTGGTGTACCGCAAGGTTCAGTGTTATTAGTGGTATACCCCAAGGTTCAGATTTTATTAGGGGTACCCCAAGGTTCAGTGTTATTAGTGTGGTGCCCCAAGGTTCAGTGTTATTAGTCGTACACCAAGGCTCAGTGTTTAGAGTGGTGTACCCCAAGGTTCAGTGGTATTAGTGAGGCACTCCAAGGTTTGTTGTTATTAAAGGTGTACCCCAAGATTCAGTGTTATTAGTGTGGTACCCCAAGGTTTCAATGTTTATTAGTGGGGTAGCCCCAAGGTTCAGTGTTATTAGAGGTGCACCACAAGATTCAGTATTATTAGTGGGGTACCCCAAGGTTTCAGTGTTATTAGTGGGTACCCCAAGGTTCAGTGTTATTAGTGGGGTAGCCCAAGGTTCAGTGTTATTAGAGGTGCACCACAAGATTCAGTATTATTAGTGGGTACCCCAAGGTTTCAGTGTTATTAGTGGGTACCCCAAGGTTCAGTGTTATTAGTGGGTACCCCAAGGTTCAGTGTTATTAGTGGTAATACTCCAAGGTTCAGTGTTATTAATGGGGTACCCCAAGGCTCAGTGTTATTAGTGGGGTACCCCAAGGTTCAGTGTTATTAGTGGGGTAGCCCAAGGTTCAGTGTTATTAGAGGTGCACCACAAGATTCAGTATTATTAGTGGGTACCCCAAGGTTTCAGTGTTATTAGTGGGTACCCCAAGGTTCAGTGTTATTAGTGGGTACCCCAAGGTTCAGTGTTATTAGTGGGGTACCCCAAGGTTCAGTGTTATTAGTGGTATACTAGCCAAGGTTCAGTGTTATTAATGGGGTACCCCAAGGCTCAGTGTTATTAGTGGGGTACCCCAAGGTTCAGTGTTATTAGTGGGGTACCCCAAGGCTCAGTGTTATTAGAGGTGCACCCCGAGGTTTCAGTGTTATTAGAGGTGCACCCCAAGATTCAGTGTTATTAGTGGGGGACCCCAAGGATCAGTGCTATTACTAATGTACTTCAAGTGGTTTACCTCAAGGTGCAATGTGATTAACCGCTTGATGACGATGTAAGACATTTATGTGGCCCCACTGGACTGGGCTTCTTTCCGTGGGGCTGTATATTTTGTGTATCTCCCTTGGTGCTGGGAGCGTGACACATGGTGCTCTCCCAGCACAGAGGCCCGTGTCTGACTGAGGGCCCCGGGTCCCATAATAAAGATAGGAATGCAGATCTCCCGATTCCGGGTCATCTGACCACTGTGATAGCCTCTGAGTGGAGAGGAAAGATTCGAGGAGATTAAGGGGGGATATGATCTCTATGTATAATACATAAGGGGGGGGATATGATCTCCATGTAAAATACATAAGGGGGGGGGGATATGATCTCCATGTAAAATACATAAGGGGGAGATATGATCTCCATGTATAATACATAAGGGGGGATATGATCACCATGTATAATACATAAGGGGGGATATGATCACCATGTATAATACATAAGGGGGGGATATGATCACCATGTATAATACATAAGGGGGGGGGGATATGATCTCCATGTATAATACATAAGGGGGGATATGATCTCCATGTATAATACATAAGGGGGGATATGATCTCCATGTATAATACATAAGGGGGGATATGATCACCATGTATAATACATAAGGGGGGGGATATGATCTCCATGTATAATACATAAGGGGGATATGTATCACCATGCATAAATACATAAGGGGGGATATGATCTCCATGTATAATACATAAGGGGGGGATATGATCACCATGTATAATACATAAGGGGGGGATATGATCTTCATGTATAATACATAAGGGGGATATGATCACCATGTATAATACATAAGGGGGGGATATGATCTCCATGTATAATAAAAGGGGGGATACGATCTCCATGTATAATACATAAGGGGGGATACGATCACCATGTATAATACATAAGGGGGGATATGATCTCCCATGTATAATACATAAGGGGGGATATGATCTCCATGTATAATACATAAGGGGGGATATTATTATTATTATTATTATACAGTATTTATAAAGCACCAATAGTTCATCAGCGCTGTACATTACAAAGGGGGGGGACAGAATCTTGTGATAATACATAAGGGGGGATATGATCATACAATGTATAAAACATGAGGGGATCGAGGGCCCATGCTATTTCGAGCTTACAATCTAGAAGGGATGGGATAGTGGTACAGGAGGAGATAGCTGTGGGGGATGGATGGTAGGAGGAGTGGAGGACGTCACCAAGTTAGCAGGGGGTAATAGGCTTCCCTGAAGAGATGGGATATTTTCAGGGTGCGCCTAAAGGAGAGGAGAGTTAGGTATAATACTGATGGGTTGGGGCAGGGATCTCCATGTATTCCAGAGGATGGGTGACACTCCATGGAGAAGTCCTGGAGGCGGGGGGAGGAGGATCTCCAGGTATAACTAGAGAGAAGGAGGTGTTGTGAGGATGAGTGTGCGTGTTGGGCTTTAGGGTACTAAGGGGGATATTAGGTCAGTGATGTAGTTACAGTAATGGTGGACAGCTTTGTATCGTCAGTGTTAGGATTTTAAATTTGATCCGTTGCGCAATCGGAAGCCAGTGTAGGGGATTGGCAGAGGGGGGGGAGGACATGAGTGGAGGCCAGTGGAGGGATTGGCAGAGGGGGGGTGGTGGAGATGGAGCGGTTGGAAAGGTGATATGAGTGGGGCAGCCGTTATTCAGGTATATCGACTGAAGCGGGGATAGCCAGCGGCGAGTATAATACAGTGAGGAGGGGTTGCAGTAGTCGAGTCGTGATATGATGAGGGAGTGGATGAGCTGTTTAGTGGTTTCTGGGGTTAGGAACGTGCGGATCTCCATGTATAATACATAAGGGGGGATATGATCTCCATGTATAATACATAAGGGGGGATATGATCTCCATGTATAATACATAAGGGGGGGATATGATCTCCATGTATAATACATAAGGGGGGATATGATCTCCATGTATAATACATAAGGGGGGGATATGATCACCATGTATAATACATAAGGGGGGGATATATCTCCATGTATAATACATAAGGGGGATATGATCTCCATGCATAATACATAAGGGGGGATATGATCTCCATGCATAATATATAAGGGGGGGGATATGATCTCCATGTATAATACATAAGGGGGGGATATGATCTCCATGTATAATAAATAAGGGGGATATGACGATCTCCATGTATAATACATAAGGGGGGATACGATCACCATGTATAATACATAAGGGGGGGGATATGATCTCCATGTATAATACATAAGGGGGGATATGATCTCCATGTATAATACATAAGGGGGGATATGATCTCCATGTATAATACATAAGGGGGATATGATCTCCATGTATAATACATAAGGGGGGATATGATCTCCATGTATAATACATAAGGGGGGATATGATCTCCATGTATAATACATAAGGGGGATATGATCTCCATGTATAATACATAAGGGGAGATATGATCTCCATGTATAATACATAAGGGGGATATGATCTCCATGTATAATACATAAGGGGGGGATATGATCTCCATGTATAATACATAAGGGGGGATATGATCTCCATGTATAATACATAAGGGGGGAATATGATCTCCATGTATAATACATTAGGGGGATATGATCTCCATGTATAATACATAAGGGGGGATATGATCTCCATGTATAATACATAGGAGGGGGATATGATCTCCTTGTATAATACATAAGGGGGGGATATGATCTCCATGTATAATACATAAGGGGGGATATGATCTCCATGTATAATACATAAGGGGGGGATATGATCTCCATGTATAATACATAAGGGGGGATATGATCTCCATGTATAATACATAAAGGGGGGGATATGATCTCCATGTATAATACATAGGAGGGGGGGATATGATCTCCATGTATAATACATAAGGGGGATATGATCTCCATGTATAATACATAAGGGGGATATGATCTCCATGTATAATACAGAAGGGGGGATATGATCTCCATGTATAATACATAAGGGGGATATGATCTCCATGTATAATACATAAGGGGGGATATGATCTCCATGTATAATACATAAGGGGAGATATGATCTTCATGTATAATACATAAGGGGGGATATGATCTCCATGTATAATACATAGGGGGGGGATATTGATCTCCATGTAAAAATACATAAGGGGGGGGGATATGATCTCCATGTATAATACATAAGGGGGGATATGATCTCCATGTATAATACATAAGGGGGGATATGATCTCCATGTATAATACATAAGGGGGGGATATGATCTCCATGTATAATACATAAAGGGGGGATATGATCTCCATGTATAATACATAAGGGGGGGATATGATCTCCATGTATAATACATAAGGGGGGATATGATCTCCATTGTATAATACATAGGGGGGGATATGATCTCCATGTATATACATAAGGGATAATGGGGGGATATGATCTCCATGTATAATACATAAGGGGGGATATGATCTCCATGTATAATACATAAGGGGGGGATATGATCTCCATGTATAATACATAAGGGGGGGATGATATGATACATAAGGGGATATGATCTCCATGTATAATACATAAGGGGGGGATATTATCTCCATGTATAATACATAAGGGGGGGGATATGATCTCCATGTATAATACATAAGGGGGGGATATGATCTCCATGTATAATACATAAGGGGGGATATGATCTCCATGTATAATACATAAGGGGGATATGATCTCTCACCATGTATAATACATAAGGGGGATATGATCTCCATGTATAATACATAAGGGGGGGTTATGATCTCCATGTATAATACATAACGGGGATTACTTATCCATTCATTTTTCACAGAAGAATACTGTACTGCATGTATTCAGTTGTTATTATTATTTCAGGTATTTATATAGCGCCATCAGTTTACGCAGCACTTTTAGCTTTTCTGTTACATTGTGCACTCGTAGCCTTGACTTATTCTTATATGATACGATTATCTTTGTCTTTTGAACTTCATTATGTTTGTATGTTGAATTTCCCATTCTCTTTGCTCATGTACTCTTCCTAGGATTGCTGATTATATACGTCTTTAGCGGATTCTTTGGAACAAAAAGCATGGCAGCTTTCATTCAGCAAACCACAAGGAACAGGCCTTCAGCAAATCACAAACCGGAATCACTTCTACATTCTTTGAAGAAAATTATATTTCTTTATAACGGAAAACAAGCATTGCTGGTGCTTTGTGTCTGACAAATTTTTGGTATAAAATTCAAGGTTTTTCACTTCAATATTATAAATGTGGTAAGTAACCCATGAGTTTTGATTTGCCAAGATGTTCTACAAGGAAAATTGCAACTCCTGTTCCCTACTATCGGCCCACAAGGTCTCCCATCACAGTCATGGTCCAACATTACCATACTGGTTGTAGGAAGCTTCAAAGATATTACTGTGCCAGTCATCCTTTAAATTTTAGGGTTACTTACCGGTTATGTGCTGTTTGGCAGTCTATTAGTTTAGGAGCAGCCCACTGTGAAGGGAGTGACTTTGGGTGGGGGGCCCATGGAACACAGCTCACTTTGGAGGGGGGTGGGGAGACCCCTGTCTCAGCTCCTCATATCCCTCTTATGTGTAAGTCACCCTGTTCCTGTTAGGGGTACAGGGTGAAATGTTCTAATATTGGTGTGGGGGGTTTGTTCATTGTTTACTACCATGTGGTCCCATTGTTCTATTGTGTTTCTTGCTTGGGAGCAAACTATTATGGGATGTATGTTTGTGTATTGGCTTGGTGGGGGGTGTTTCCAGCAGCCCTCCTGATGGGACTGTCTGTTGGTGTGTCTCTTGTTACTAAATGTAGATTGCCCCGCCCTGTGTCATTGTGCAGGGGGGGGGGGGGGATTAGTCCCCTGAGTATATAAAAAGCCAGTTTGAGTTTCAAATAAAGAGTCTCATGTTTATACAGACTGGTGTCTTTTAGTCTATTTCCTGTATGGTCAGCGGTGGGGTCCGTGGATCTGTGTTCGGACAGGGAAGCGGAAGTCTAACGGAAATACCCTAGTGCAGTCAGGGTCCGGTTCCGTTACACCCACCAGGGGATATTTTTGAGTACCTTTAGATTAAAGATTTCCTCCAAATGCTGGCAGGCTCTCTACAAGACCTTCTGTAACGGAACCGGACCCCGACTGCACTGGGGTATTTCCGTCAGGATACCGCTTCCCCGTCCGAACACAGACCACAGACACCACCGCTGACCATACAAAACTAGACGACACCAGTGTTGAAGGAAACCAGGAAATAGACTACTTTATTTTAGCACAGATACAAGATATATACATTCAAGGGAACAACCCCCCTCCCTGCATGATGACACAGAGTGGGGCAATCTGCCTTTAGTGACAAGAGACACACCAGCAGACAGTCCCATCAGGAGGGAGGGCAGCTGGAAACACCCCCCCCCCCACCAAGCCAATACACAAACACATACATCCCATAATAGTTTGCTCCCAAGCAAGACACACAATAGAACAATGGGATGCAACCACATGGCATTAAGCAGTCAACCCCCCACCCCAATATTAGGACAGATCACTCTGTACCCCGAACAGGCACATGGTGACTTACACATAAGAGGGTGTCACGTACCTGATTGGAGACTGAAATGACGAGGTCGGCCTCACTTGTGTCACTAGCCCTGACCCCACAGGAAGTGGAACAGAGGGTGTATAGGGACCAGGGGACAAGAGTGCCAGCAGATGTTGTTTGCAGCTCTTGCAGCTGGAGACTTTGGAAGATGATGAACCTCCGATTCAGGCACAGTAGTGATATGCAGAGCTGGTATGGTAGGTCACCAGGTGTGCACCAGAGCAAGACAGGAAGCAGGGATGGGAGACAGGAGCAATGTCATAGGAATAGCTGGGGTCATCAACAGGAGGACAGCGAGGTACCAAATCATAAGCAAGCCAAAGTCAGGAGCAGAGCCCGAAGTCAGGAACAAGTATCAAGCAGGAGAGGAATCAGAGTCAGGTCAGGAACAAGCCGGGTCAGCAACAAGGAAATCACACAGGAATGAGCAGGAAACGGGGAACAGTTGAAGACCAGTCAGCACTCAGCGCAGGCAGAGGCACCTTTTAATTAGTCCGTTTGGTGCTAAACTTCACCGTGCATGTGCACATGCGTGTGCGTGATCGTGCATTTCTGTGCACATGCGCACGTCTATTCACCAGCTGTCTCATGGGAATTCCCTTACAGAGGGATATGGGGAGCTTAGACAGGGGTCTCCCCACCTCTCCAAAGTGAGCTGTGTTCCATGGGCCCCCCACCCGAAGTCACTCCCGTCACACCTTCCTTCCCAGACTGTTTTTGAGGTCCCCAAGGCCCTGGTATCATTTCCTTGCTATATACCCCAGTTCTGGACAAGCTCCACAATATTCCCCCTTCCTATGTTTCAGAGTGGGAAAAAATATTTGTGAATCGGTCACACCGGAGGTTTGGAGTCAGATCTGGTCTAATGCGATCGAGAGCTTGGGCCATGTGTTGGCAGTGGAGTTTAATTATAAACGTATTCCACATTCTGGTTCCTCTCAGGATTTATCGCACCTATATCCAGTATGTAGAAATGTTCTGTTTTTGTCAACACAAATATTTTATTTCCTTATTTCTTAGTGACTGCTATCACTTTATATACCAACTGAACTCAACAGAAAAAAAACATTTTTGAATGCCAGACAAGACAGGGAGACCATGGATGGGACTTTGTATGGGCCGAGAAATTATACAAAAATGATAAAATAAGCAGTTTTTTTTTCTATGAAGATAATAAAAACTGTTGGATAAAACAGCATTAAAAACAATAAATTCACATATACAATTTTTTTGAAGGTTTAAGGCATACAGGATCAACGCATTTTGTGAAGGGTTCACTTCTTCAGAATCTTTACCTTAATTGTAGATTCTATATCGTGAATTATACTTTGTCCAAACACCAATTGTAGACCTCAGTCCTCAGAACATCATATATACTCATACACCATATATACTGTAGATATGAATGTTTCTCTCAGTGACATACACTATATTGCCCCAAGTATTGGGCCGCACATGACTTTCAATGGCCTCCCAGTCTTAGTACATAGGGTTCAATATTGAGTTGGCCCCGCCCTTTCCACGCACATGACCTTTAATGGCCTCCCAGTCTTGGTCCGTAGGGTTCAATATTGAGTTGGCCCCGCCCTTTGCAGCTATAACAGCTTCAACTCTTCTGGGAAGGCCGTCCACAAGGTTTAGGAGGGTGTCTATGGGAAGGTTGGACCATTCTTCCAGAAGCACATTTGTCAGGTCAGGCACTGATGTCGGGGGAGGAGGCCTGGCTCGCAGTCTCCGCTCTAATTCATCCCAAAGGTGTTCTATGGGTTGAGGTCAGGACTCTGTGCAGGACAGTCAAGTTCCTCCACCCCAAACTGGCTCCTCCATGTCTTTATGGACCTTGCTTTGTGCACTGGTGCGCAGTCATGTTGGAACAGGAAGGGGCCATCCCCAAACTCCTCCCACAAAGTTGGGAGCATGAAATTGTCCAGAGTGTCTTGGTATGCTGACGCCTTAAGAGTTCCCTTCACTGGAACTAGGGGGCGAAGCCCAACCCCTGAAAAACAACCCCACACCATAATCCCCCCTCCACCAAACTTCAAACTTGGCACAATGCAGTCAGGCAAGTACTGTTCTCCTGGCAACCGCCAAACCCAGACACGTCCATCGGATTGCCAGACAGAGAAGTGTGACTCATCACTCCAGAGAACACACCTCCACTGCTCTGAGTCCAGTGGTGGCGTGCTTTTTACACCACGGCATCCGACGCTTTGCATTGCACTTGGTGATGGAAGGCTTGGATGCAGCTGCTCGGCCATGGAAACCGATTCCATGAAGCTCTCTACGCACTGTTGTTGGGCTCATCTGAAGGCCACACCAAGTTTGGAGGTCTTTAGCTATTGACTCTGCAGACAATTGGCGACTTCTGCGCACTGTGCGCTTCAGCATGCGCTGACCTCGCCCTGTCATGTGACGTGGCCTACCACTTGGTGGCTGAGTTGCTGTTGTTCCCAGTTGCTTCCACTTAGTTATAATCCCACTAACAGTTGAGCGTGGAATATTTAGTAGCCAGGAAATGTCACGGATGGACTTATTGCCCAGGTGGCCACCTATCACGGGACCACGCTTGGAGTCACTGAGCTCCTGAGAGTGACCCATTCTTTCACCAATGTTTGTAGAAGCAGTCTGCATGCCTAGGGGCTTGACTGTATACACCTATGGTCATGAAGGGGATTGGAACACCTGAATCACATGATTTGGAGGGCGTGGTCAATACTTTTGGTAATATAGTGTGTATTAAATAGCGCTTGCCATCAACTCTCTGGGGCCACCAACATGGCTCATTCCAAAAGCCGCCAACTATATTGCCATTAGAAGTATGAATGAAAAAAAAAACATTAGTTTCATTTGATTTCGGATGCATTTGTTAGGTCAATCATATTGTTTCGTTATGTAAGAATTATTCCTTTTTGGATTTTTTTTTTAATATTTGTTGTTCCGAATTAATTTGTATTTTTGGAAGTTACTTTGGAAGATGTGGATTAATTGGTTATGTTATTTCAGTGACTTGCTTGTGACTCGCTTGCAGATTCGATGAGACTTGCTTGTGACTTCAATGTTTTGCTACTTTGGCTTTGGTCAGTCATAACAATATCAGTGTGATACATATTTTGTACTTACAAAATCCTGTGAAGGTATTAAGTTTGGGTGGAAGACAGCACTGGACTGCTGGAGGCTGTGTGGAGGGTATAGATGGAATTTCTTCCAATGGGTCATATCCCAATTATAGGTGTTGAGTAATAGATTCTATTGGGGTCCAGTTCTGCAACCTGATAACTACAATGGAGGCATTAATGAAGGGAATGCTTGGGTGATTGGAGAGGAGCGCCTAATGCCCAAAAAAACTCTCGCTTGATGAATTCTATAGTTTATTGAAGATAAAAATAAACAAGCAGAGCCAACGTGTTTCGGGGGAATTGTCTCCCCCTTCTTCAGGGCTGTATTTCCTGAAGAATGGTTAGACTCTAAGAGGGTTAAATAATATTCGATCAGCGGCTCTGCGGTATTCCGGAGTTCTGGAGTGGAGGCAGCCATGTCTAATTTTCTTATCCTCGTAACCTATATGGGTGCTCTCCTGTCTCATGTTAACTGCCTCAAAATAAAACCACTTTCATGAAAGCCACATCCATTTCATCAAGAAAAGCACATGTCTGATTCCAATATGGCGCCCAAACAGTAATATATTGCTCCATGCCTACTTATTTACAATATCTCTTTGTTTCCATGGCTGTCAGGTGGGGGGGTTCATATCTGGTGGGATTGTCCAAGAGTCCGTTGGTATTGGATTAGAATATATCAACTTCTACATGGGGGCATACTATCGTACTGCTCACCAGTTTGAGCTGGATAGCTGCAGTATTTTTTTTTACTGAAGCTAAAAGTGTTATAGAAAGTGCATGTAAGGGGTATTCCTTAATCTTTGCAGAGATTAAGCAGCGGGGTCTTGAGGGTCATGTTTTTTGAGAAGCTCATGGCTAAGCATAATGATGCCATTCAGAAGTTCCAGGAAATTTCTGAGCTTTGGATCAAGTCCTACCTTCCTATCTCTTTTTTCACTATATAAATTATGCCCTAGGATTTTTTTTTGGGCCCCCTATAGTCCTGCACAGCCAGGCAACATGCATTTTCTTCAGACCTTGCACACAGGAGACAGTAAACGGTCCTTGAGCTAGTTTTTAGGATTTTTAGTAGGGGTGTTGAACTTGGATGGGGTTGAGGCGTGTATGGGATGCAGTGATGTGTTTAGGTTTTGTGCTGCCCTTGGCAACACAAACATTGGCAGAAAGAGCCTGACATTGACCAAGAACACCTTCCACTACCACTGCCCCCCATACACCAGCCACCATCCCCCATGGCGAGAAAGAGACACTCACCTTCACAGCTCCGGCCATCCCCAGGAATGAGAGTCGGGTTGTGCATACACCGTCATGAAACCCACAGCATCTCTCAGAACCCACCAGGTCCCCATGCTGCGTGTGTCCCTTCTTCCATCACTTCTTCCAAGGGGCAGTGCTGTCCCCCCTGAAAAATGCCACCCTAGGCAAATGCCTTGTTTGCCTTGTGGTAAATACACCCCTGATGGGATACCCAAGGGAACTGTAACTAAGGACAACTCCTTAGAAACTATGTACAAGTCTCTATACAGCAGATCTCTCATTGGAGAGCCTTCCATCTTCTCCTGGTGTACCCCCCCCAGACTCCAGATGAAGCCTCTTCTCAACCAGATGAACTGAGGCAATCCTTGAGCAAGGGGTCCCATAATCTGTTGCTTTAAGTGCACAGTCCCAGATGGGGGCTAGTCAGATTTCCTACCAGAATGCCCCCTCCCTGTAGGATTACTCACTGTTCCTCACCTGCAGGCTTGTCAGGTTGGTAGCTGCCTCCAGGCCTTCTGCTGGGCTGGATCTTTCCCTGGCTCTACAGGTGGTCCTCTCTCTGGGGACCCAGGAGGTCAAGTGATCCTCCTATCCAGCTCCTGCCTAGAGGAAGGCCCCTTCCCACTGGGCCCCTCCCAGGCTCTTGCATCCAGCCTCTCACTCCACCTTCCTCACGAACTCTCCTGCTCCTGAGCTGGCTCAGTCATACTTAGGGCCTGGCCTGACCCCATGGCAAGCATCCTGCTGGGGTTTGGTCAAGAACCCTTAAGTATGCAGATCAGCCCCTCCTCACCCCACTCACAGAGTTCTAGAAACTTCTCCAAGTCTCTAGATCAGGGGGAGGTATCAGGGAACTGACCTGCAGAGATCTCAGCCCTGACCTTTAATAACTCAGCTGACTCAAGCCCAGGCTGCTACTCAGCCTTTTTATCTAAAAAAAACCCCCCCAGCTAACTAGAGGGGCGCTACAGCAGTATTATTCTTTTTCCCGTTCCTGGGATCATCCTTACGGTCGAGTGGCAATAGTTTTACCACTTTCTCCTTCCCATTCCTGAATGTCTCTGCATCAGAAACAATGTCCCTTAGGTCTCATGCACACTTGAGCTCAAAAACGCCTGTATTACAGGCATTTGACTGCATTTTTTTTCTGCCTCTAGACACCCCTCCATGTTAGCCTATGTGTCCGTACACACACAGGCATTTACAGGAGTTTAGAGGCAGAAAAAAACATCATGTGTGCATTCAAGAGAGGAGCATTTTGGTTAAAAGAAAAAAAAAAAAAACCTCCTAAATGCATCTAAACATATCTGCACACGCCTAAGCACTAGGTGCTTTTAGCGCTTGAGCATAAATTCATTTCAGTGACCAATACGATGAATGAATACCTACGCGCTTGGCCCACCTAAACGCATTTGCAAAAACATGTCATAGGCGCATTTCTGAAGTTGTCTCCTGCTCCTCCCAGTGTGCATGGGGCCCAGGGGCGTCCCCAGGATTGGTGTCACCCGGTGCGATAACACTTGGTGACAGCCCCTCCAACGATCCCCGCAGAATGGATCGGATCTGTGGATTGAGCATATTGGATCAGACTCCGATCCATTGTGCTCCCCAATCCGCAGATCCGATCCATTATGCTCAATCCGCAGATCCGAACCATCCTGCGGGGGAGCATGCAAGCTATACGGGGTGACACCGGACCAGATCCATGAAAAGGTAAGTTGTAAAGAAAGCCGACAATCCCCGCAGGATGGATCGGATCCATCTTGCGGGGATCGTCGGCTTGCTTTATAACTTACCTTTTCATGGAGTGGGTCCGGTGTCATCCGGTGCGGAGCGCACCCCCCGCACCTGCTTCGGGATGCCGCTGATGAGGCCTTCACGTTTGGGCTGTTACCTGTCCAAGTCAACATCTGTAGATGTTGCACAACATACTAATAACTGCAAACAATGCAACTGATTCAGCAAAGAGCCTTCTTCCAATAATGTAACTCAAAAGTGCAATAAAACCCTAACACGAATTGTTCCCTCCCCCTTCCTCTACCCAGGACTTTTTCTTCAGGGGGAATGTGAGAGAACACAGTACTGGCACCTCCAGCACCAAATGTAGGTAATGGCGAGGGAGGCAGGAGGGTCTTTTGATAATGGCTACTGGGGGATCTGTTCTCACTAGTGATGGGCCAAACACCCCCCTGTTCTTTTAGCGGTTAAACATTCGAACCCAATGAAAAGTTTGGCTGCGAACTTCGAACAGGGACAATTTACTGAGCGGTATCTTGAGTTATATTATGAAGCCACGTGGTATTTTTAGTAGTGAAACATTCATTCAGTGGGGTTCCCTACCGACAGCTGGATGTAAAAAGAATTGCCGGCATTGAGCGGCAATTAAAAATAAAAAAAAAAATGGTGTGGGTTTCCACCCCAATCCATACCAAGCCCTTCATGTCTGGTATGGATTTTGATAGCACACTGTGACAGCTACTCAGGGGTGGAGAGGGCCACTCCACACTGGGAGAAAAGTGAGCACACTGAACCCTTTACTGATCCAGTGTTACTGTCAAACAGTCCCGTTCTGTAGCGGTGGTGGATTGGGCTGTCTATTTGCAGGATTGGGCTGCCTCCTTGCTGTATTGGGCTGTCTCTTTGCTATATGGGGATGTCTCTTTGCTGGATTGGGTTGTCTCTTTGCTAAATGGGGATATTTCTTTGCTGGATTGGGCTGTCTCTTTGCTGGATGGGGATGTCTCTTTGCTGGATTGGGTTGTCTCTTTGCTATATGAGGATGTCTCTTTGCAGGGTTGGGCTGTCTCTTTGCTTTATGGGGACTTCTCTTTTGCTGGATTGGGATGTCTCTTTGCTATATGAGGATATCTCTTTGCTGGATTGGGTTGTCTCTTTGCTAAATGGGGATATTTCTTTGCTGGATTGGGCTGTCTCTTTGCTGGATGGGGACTTCTCTTTGCTGGATTGAGATGTCTCTTTGCTATATGGGGATGTCTCTTTACTATATAGGGATGTCTTTGCTGGATTGGGCTCTCTCTTTGCTGGGTTAGGCTGTCTCTTTGCTATATGTGGACGTCTCTTTGGTGGATTGGGATGTCTCTTTGCTATATGAGGATATCTATTTGCTGGATTGGGATGTCTCTTTACTATATGGGGATGTTTTTGCTGGATTGGGCTTTCTCTTTGCTGCATTTATGCATTTATAGGGGGAACTGTGATTAGAGAGAAAAGGGGGGCATGACTGCAAGAGGCACTGTGATGGGGGGGCTGTGATTGCTAGGGGCACTGAGATATAAAGGTGACTGAACTGTACAGGGGCTCTGTAATCAATACAGTGCCCCTTTTACAGTTCAGTCCCCTTTATATCACAGTGCCCCTTCACAGTGCGGATGACCGACTCTCTGAATATCCCGTCACCATGCCCGACCCCCACCCCCACCCCCTTCAGAACTCTGGAGAAATCGGCTTCTCAGTCTAAAATGCCTGGGCCTGGCACACAGAATTTGATATGAAACCTTCCTGATGACTTGAGTTCCAATTGCAGTTTTTTATAACTTTTTTTTTTTTAATTTTTATATTTTGGAAAGCAAAGCACAAGCCCTATTGGTCAGCGAAGTAGCGAAGTAGCGGCGTGCGGTTCTTCTATATACTACAAACACAGAAATACGGCCTAACAGTTGGCAATGGCGAGACGCTTGAAAGAAATCGGAGTCCTGGGCCAGAGCGGGGGGGGGCGGCCGGTAAATACAATCTTCTCATTGTCCTGCCCCCCCCCCCCCGGGGGCCTCCGGTTCCCATTATCTTCCCAGGGACGTAATCATCAGACGCCTGCCACCCGCACGTGCCCAGGTGCACCTGCAGCAAAGTGGGGACAGCTTGGCGATGAATGCGCGCCCGCCACTTGAAAACACGACGCAGATACAAGAGTACGTTTTATTATTTTTCTTGATCTCCGCTGGATTCAGCCTTTTAACATTTAAGCCGTCTCCTGGGTCCTTCGCCACCTGTGCTAAAGAAGACAAAAAAAGCCAGACACAAAGGAACCAATTTAGGCCACAAAACAGAAGACTTTTCAGCGCCAGTGAATACCAAAAAAAAAAAAAAAAAAAAAGAAAAAAAGCCGAAGCTTTCATAACATGATTAAAACGATCTTCTGCGCTCTTTGAAAGTAATACAAAGCCGGCTGGCAGTGGCTCTTCTTCCATCTCCATGAACACTTCCATTCTGTGCATTGTCATTCATTGACGCCTCGTGATCCCGGGCGCGTGCGGAGCCGCCGGGGAGGAGAAACCGCGGCGAGACTTTTCCGTTGGTTGGGTTGTATTGCTGTGCTATGTTGGCACCCCGCCATGGATTCCTCCTCTGCGCCCCGCAACGCAGGGCGAACGAGGCTGATCCCCAGACCCGGAGAAGAAAAGGCTTCTCCTCTGCCGAGTGACTCCTCTTGTGACACCGGCTGCCAAAAAGGAAAGTAGATGGAAATAGAATGCTAAAAGTAAATGGATGGAGCACTGGGAGAAGTGCAGGGTGTCACAAACATTTCTGTTTTGTACCACGGAAAGCTACATGATAGTGCAGAGGTCTCCAAAGTGGGGGCCCAATGCAGCCCTTTGCTTGCCTTTACCTGGCCTGCAGGGCGCTATTACTACCGCTAATACACAAAGTACTATTCCTCCCACTGACACCAATGATGGGGCACTATTCCTCCCACTGACACCCCAATGATGGGGCACTATTACCTCCTCCACTGACACCAATGATGAGGCACTATTCCTCCCACTGACACCAACGATGGGGCACTGTTCCTCCCACTGACACCAACGATGGGGCACTGTTCCTCCCACTGACACCAACGATGGGGCACTATTCCTCCCACTGATACCAACGATGGGACACTATTCCTCCCACTGACACCAACGATGGGACACTATTTCCTCCCACTGACACCAATGATGGGGCACTATTCCTCCCACTGACAACCAATGATGGGGCACTATTCCTCCCACTGAATACCAACGATGGGGCACTATTCCTCCCACTGACACCAACGATGGGACACTATTCCTCCCACTGACACCAACGATGGACACTATTCCTCCCACTGACACCAATGATGGGGCACTATTCCTCCCACTGACACCAATGATGGGGCACTATTCCTCCCACTGATACCAACGATGGGGCACTATTCCTCCCACTGACACCAATGATGATGGTGCTATTCCTCCCACTGACACCAATGATGGGGCACTATTCTTCCCACTGACACCAATGATGGGGCACTACTCCTCCCACTGACACCAATGATGGGGCACTATTCCTACCACTGACACCAATGATGGGCACTATTCCTCCCACTGACACAATGATGGGGCACTATTCCTGTCACTGACACCAATGATGGGGGCACTATTCCTCCCACTGACACCAGTGATGGGGGCACTATTCCTCCCACTGACACCAATGATGGGGCACTATTCCTTCCACTGACACCAATGATGGGGCACTATTCCTCCACTGATACCAATGATGGGGCACTATTCCTCCCACTGACACCAATGATGGGGCACTATTCCTCCCACTGACACCAATGATGGGGCACTATTCCTCCCACTGACACCAATGATGGGGCACTATTCCTCCCACTGACACCAATGATGGGGCACTATTTCCTCCCACTGACACCAATGATGGGGCACTATTCCTCCCACTGACACCAATGATGGGGCACTATTCCTCCTACTGACACAATTTTTTTCTATTCTATTCTGTCTTATTCTATGCTATTCTTTTCAAAATTCAAATTTAAGAAGGTAATTTCTTTCTATTTTATTTGGTTCTATTTTATTAGAATCAATCAGATTTTTTAATTCTGTTTTATTCTTTTATTTTCTATTCCATTCCTTTTTATTCTAATCTTTTGTTTTCTATTCTATTCTGTCCTGTTTGAAATTCAAATTTCGGAAGATGGCTATATTCTACCACTAGTACGTACACACAGCCTTGGAAGGAAATCAGCAAAAGGTTTACATGTTTTTCAAATTTGGTTGCAATTCGGATAATTCGTTATTTCGGACGAAATTTAATTTCCTTATTTCAGATGTCTTTAAATTCGTTACTACTGGCATTCGGAAAGTCGCATATATCAGAATCCCTGAATAATGAAAATTTTTGTCCGAATTTTAATTCGGAATAAAACGAACCGCACATGTCTAGAACCGACTTTGAAGTCATTAGGTGTCTCCCATATTGGAAAGTTTCATACAAGTTTCCATTCATCAATGGTGATTGGGCGGAGATCACATGAAGCTGAACAGCAGAAAGGATTCTTATTCGTGGCTCTGATCATTTACTTACAGACAATTTGATTCCTATGTGTGGCCCTGTCCTATATCGGGTGTGATGGTGGGACGCTGCTATAGTCAGATACTCTATATTGACAAAACTATTGGCCCCGCCCTCCAATCGTGTGATTCAGGTGTTCCAATCCCCTCCAAATCATGTGATTCAGGTGTTCCAATCCCCTCCCAATCATGTGATTCAGGTGTTAAAATCCCATCCCAATCATGTGATTCAGGCGTTCCAATCCCCTCCCAATCATGTGATTCAGGTGTTCCAATCCCCTTCTAATCATGTGATTCAGGTGTTCCAATCCCCTCCTAATCATGTGATTCAGATGTTCCAATCCCCTCCATATCATGTGATTCAGGTGTTCCAATCCCCTCCCAATCATGTGATCAGGTACTCCAATCCCCTCCATGGACACAGGTGTATACAGTCAAGCCCCTAGGCATGCAGACTGCTTCTACAAACATTGGGGAAAGAATGGGTCGCTCTCAGGAGCTCAGTGGCTCCAAGCGTGGTCCCGTGATAGGTGGCCACCTGGGCAATAAGTCCATCCGTGACATTTCCTGGCTACTAAATATTCCACGCTCAACTGTTAGTGGGATTATAAACAAAGTGGAAGCAACTGGGAACAACAGCCACTCACCAAGTGGTAGGCCACGTCACATGACCGGGCGTGGTCAGCGCATGCTGAAGCGCACAGTGCGCAGAAGTCGCCAACTGTCTGCAGAGTCAATAGCTAAAGACCTCCAAACTTGGTGTGGCCTTCAGATGAGCCCAACAACAGTGCGTAGAGAGCTCCATGGAATGGGTTTCCATGGCCGAGCAGCTGCATCCAAGTCTTCCATCACCAAGTGCAATGCAAAGCCTCGGATGCCGTGGTGTAAAGCATGCCGCCACTGGACTCTAGAGCAGAGGAGACGTGTTCTCTGGAGTGACCAATCACACTTCTCTGGCAATCCGATGGACGTGTCTGGGTTTGGCGGTGGCCAGGAGAACGATACTTGCCTGACTGCATTGTGCCAAGTGTAAAGTTTGGTGGAGGGGGGATTATGGTGTGGGGGTGTTTTTTAGGGGTTGGACTTGGCCCCCTAGTTCCAGGAACTTGTGGAAGGGAACTCTTAAGGCGACATTTTGGACAATTTCCTGCTCCCAACTTTGTGGGAGGAGTTTGGGGATGGCCCCTTCCTGATCCAACATGACTGCCCACCTGTGCAGAAAGCAAGGTCCATAAAGACATGGAGGAGCCAGTTTGGGGTGGAGGAACTTGACTGTCCTGCACAGAGTCCTGACCTCAACCCCATAGAACACCTTTGGGATGAATTAGAGCGGAGACTGTGAGCCAGGCCTCCTCCCCCGACATCAGTGCCTGACCTGACAAATGTGCTTCTGGAAGAATGGTCCAACCTTCCCATAGACACCCTCCTAAACCTTGTGGACGGCCTTCCAGAAGAGTTGAAGCTGTTATAGCTGCAAAGGGCGGGGCCAACTCAATATTGAACCCTACGGACTAAGACTGGGGGGCCATTAAAGGTCATGTGCATGGAAAGCCCGGCGGCCCAATACTGGGGGCAATATAGTGTGTATTGGGGTTATGAGGATCCCTGGCATGGGCTGAGTATTGTAGTTGTAATGAAGAAAGCTTTCCAGTACAAAGTGACATTGACAGAAGATTCCAAAGATTGGGACTTTTATTGCAGGCCTGGACTGGGACAAAAAAATAGGCCCGGATGTTTTAGACTGAGTAGCTCATTTTTTTAAACCAAATTACAGATGATGATGACTACCGGTTGCAGTATCCTCATTGGATGGTCCGATAAGTGGAATCAAAGTGGATGAAGGTGTAACAGTAGTAGGTGGTGACTACACGTCTGACTCCTGCAGATGATGTTCATTCAATGGCAGCTATTAGTTGTCGGCAGTGGAGAGCAGCCCCATTGGTCAGAGTGCAGCCATCCCCGTCCAATGTTGGTGCCCCCTGTCATCTGTCATAACCTTGAAGGTCAGGACTACTTAGGTTTTGTCTACTTAGGGAATGTGGGGCAGTGTGACAGGAGGGGTGCAATGTGAATGGTGGGGGGCAGTCTGGGGTGCAGTTTGACAGGAGGGGGGCAGTTGGACATGTGGGACAGGAGGGGGCGATGGGACAGGTGGGACAGTTGGGGGGCAGAGGAATAAGAGGGGGCAGTGGGACAGGAGGGGGCGATGGGACAGGTGGGGACAGTGGGACATGTGGGGGCAGTGGGACAGGAGGAGGCGATGGGACAGGTGGGGACAGTGGGACAGTTGGGGGGCAGGGGATAAGAGGGGGCAGTGGGACAGATGGGGACAATAGGACAAGTGGGGGGAGAGACTGGTTGGGGTCAATGGGACGAGTGGGAATGAGTGGGACAGGACAGGAGGGGGGGCAGCTTCAAAGGTGGGGGCGGCATCACAGAAAGAGGGCAGCCACACCCACCTTGGAAATGACCAGTCCTCCCAGGTGGGGGGACAGTGTGACAGGTGGGAGGCAGGGTGACAAGAGGGGGGCAGAATGACAGGAGGGGGGGGGGCAGTGTCATAGGAGGGGGACAGTGGGACAAGAAGGTGGCAGTGTCCTGATCAACACACCTTGGAAGCACTGGTCCTCCCATATCTCACCTATCCTGCAGCGGCTCCTCCACATGGTGTCAATGTAGGGTATCTGGTGCCAGGAGGGGTAACTGTGTCCCATGTAGACAGAAGTTCTCTGAAGGCAGCTGCAGCACAGAGTGGGAGGGGGTTCCATCACCCTGACCTTCTCCTCTTCTTCCTTCTCCTCCAAGGGCCCTCCGCTGGAACCCTCTGGCCTCACTCATACCACACCGCCAGGCACAATCCCACCATTCCTCATTGGAGCCTGCATGACAGCGGACCCTGGCCATTCCCAGCACAACTGGATCTGCCCACTGCTCCACCTGCCTCTTTGCAGGTCCGCTTTGACAGCGAGATATACAGCCCAACCCACCTGCCTACTGCTCTCTCTCATTGCTCTGCCAGTAGCTCTCATACCAGGTGCAGAGTGGAAATTTTAGGTTGCCTGCTGGGTGGCACGGAAGACTGGTATGAAAAAAATCTGAATCCCCAGCAAGTGGTTGGGGATTCAGATTTTACCGCACCCCTCCAGCCCAGCGCCCTAAGGAAGCTGCCTATGCTGTCTAATGCTGGGGTCAGCCCTGTTTGTGGTCTGTGGATGGAGGTGATCCACTGATCCTGGGAGGGGGGGGGGGCTCAGCAGACTAAAGAGCTGTGTGCAATAATATCCAGAGGATGAACCCCTCAGGGCTTTGAATTACCGCAATGCTGAGCAGCGTAGACAGTGCATTAGCGGGGTTAGCTTGCTGCATTGATACTGAAGGAGCAGAGCTCTGCTGGCGGCAAGTCTGATCAGAGCCAGCACCCCCCAGCACACACCGGGCTTCCCAGATAATGTCCCTGCAGAGCTTCTTCCAGGACAGGGAGCATTCCTCCCTCCTACGCTGGGATGAGGTGCCGGATATCGTGGAGTGCTTCATCCTCTCCGAGTTCAGGAGGCTGCATCTGACCACCCAGGAGTGCCTGGCCTCCATCTTCCAGCCCACCAACGAGACCCTGAATTTCTGGACCCACTTCATCCCGCTGGTGCTGTTCGCCATTAAGCTCTGCCAGCTGTTCTTCCTGTCCAGCGAGCTGCCCTTCACCCATCTGGTGCTGCCGCTGTGGTGCTACGCCTCCGGAGCGCCGCTGACATTTGCCATGAGTTGCACAGCCCATGTGTTCAGCTGCTGCTCCCTGGGCCTGTGTGGGCCTTCTTCTTCCTGGACTGTGCCTCCATCAGCTACTAACGGCTTAGCCAGCCTTTGTTGATACGTAAAGCCAGGCAGCCCTGGCCCACTGTGCAAATGCCCGGTGTGCCCTATGGCCAGTCTGGGCCTGCTTTAGAGGTATGCTATGGTCATAAATTCAAAGCCAACCATTCTATATTATCCAATGGTGACAACCTCAAGTTGGAGCCCCATGCCGGCTACTCTAGAGACGTGACTGTGACAACACGTCTGTATATGCAGGTAGGTGGTTGATGAGACCTCCTAATTGATGTAGAAGGGCTCTATCAGTGAGGCCGATCCTGCGGAAAATGCTGCAACAAGTCATCTCTTCCCTACTTATAGAAGATTGGAAGGAGTAACAGCGAGCCGCACATTGTAGATTCTTTCTTTGTACATTGGGGGATTTTAGAATACCAAGTCATACTGAACTAAACCGAACTCAGGGATTTGACAAATGTGAGCCATCTCTAAACTTTCCTGAGATATTATATTACCAGTTTTATGCTTTTTTTTACCTAAAGTAATATAAAAGGGTCATTTTTTTAAAATTAAATTTAAAAAGATGTTATCAGTGTAGTCAGGTGCAGTCTATTTCCTTCACTGCAGGTGGCGCTCAACCGCAGAGACATCGCAGAGGAAAAGGAAGTCAAGAGGGACATGCTGCTCTATGGTTTTCTGAGTCACTGGGGAAGCGATCCCATTGGATACTTCCACCCCAGGTGACTCTGGTGGCCATCTGGGTCATGCAGAGGCTATTTAGGACCTTGGCTTCAGGGCTTGGCATGCATTTTGCGAGTGGGTATTGTAGGGACAGGTCACCTGTCTGTCAGGGAAAGTGAATAGTAGTAGGAAATGTCACCCATGGAGCCGAGCTCTTAGGCTTTAAAGGTTCCACAGTAGTAGTCTGAAGTTGAGGCTCATAGCGCACCATGTTAAAAAAAATGCAAGCGACCCCCTCAAAAATTGACTACGTAGAGGGGGTCCTCTAGTATCAGAATACCAAGTTTGTTGTCCCTGGGCCCTATGGTTCGGCCACCATGTTGCCCCAAAGTTGACCGACCACTACAGCTTAAGGTGGTGGGACTAAGTCCCTATGGGGGCACCTGTGCACATGCTCCTGCACTGGGCTGTGCGCATCCATAGACACACACAGCCCCGGTAAGCCACACTTCTGTTTCCTTCCTCACAGGAGTTTGACTGACAGCAGCAGGGCCTATGGCTCCTGTGACACCAGAAAGTGAGGAGAGCAGTGCTGCAGCTAGGACAGTGCTGGGGCAGTGACAGGAGTCAGGTAAGTGTTTAGGGAGGGGGGATGGATAGAAGCCCCACTAACCCACATGGAAGAAAAACATATTTGAAATATATTTTAAAAATATTCTTCCCAAATTTATTGACATATATTTGAAAATACTATAATTTTGGCCGTATTCAATATGTTTAAAATTAAAAAGATGTTATCAGCGTAGGCAGGTGCAGGCTTTTTCCTTCACTGCAGGTGGCGCTCTACCACAGAGACATTGCAGAGGAAAAGAAAGTCAAGAGGGACATGCTCCTTTATGGTTTTCTCTGAGTCACTGGGGAAGCAATCCAGTTGGATATTGTCACCCCATGTGACTCTGGTGGCCATCTTGGGTCATGCAGAGGCTATTTAGGAGCTTGGCTTCAGGGCTTGGCATGCCTTTTGTGAGCGGGTATTGTAGGGACTGGTCACCTGTCTGTCAGGGAAAGTGAATAGTAGTAGGAAAAGGTTCCTGATGAGTTGGGACAGGATAGGGACACTCTATCCTTCCTGGAATCCTCCCATTTGGGTACAGATCAGCCAGAACAGACCGATGCTGTGGGCGCGGTTAAGACTTGCTCCGTTTCACAATGACAACATGCGAGTGTTCCCTGTTGTGTGCCTTTCCACTGGACCAGGGGCGGACTGACCATTTGGAAACTCGGGCACTGCCCGAGGGCCCGGGTCAGTAGGGGGCCCCATGAGATGTCCCTGGTACCTTTTTCATAGGCTTGTTTGAGTTTGGGCAAGGACACAGGGGCCCCATGATCCCCGTTAGTTGTGTTTTGCCGGGGGACCTATGAGTTGTCAGTCCGCCCCTGCACTGGACTGTTTGTAAAGTTACACTTTGGCTTTAATACAAGCTCTGTTTCCTGTAACTGGACTCTGTGTATTTACTGCCCCCTCACCCCACTGCACCTCCCCATATACTCAGGGCCATGGATAAGGGGGTACCACCAGTCCTCCTGTACAGGGCCCAGGCCAGCAGGGGGGGGCCCAGGCAGCTGGGTGAGCTGGGTGTGGGCAGGAGGGCGATCGCCATGACAGGGTGGCAATTACTGGAACCAATCCCCTGTATGGCTCTCGTCTGCATCAGCTAAAAGCCGGTTTTCTTCCCTCTCCCTCCTGCTGGCCCATCACCACCATACCCAGGGGCGCCCCTAGGATTGGTGTCACCCCGGTGCGATAACACTTAGTTACACCCCCTCCGACGATCCCCGCAGAATGGATCGGATCTGCGGATTGAGCATAATGGATCGCTCCCCAATCCGCAGATCCCATCCATCCTGCGGGGATCGTCGGCATGTGACCTATACGGGGTGACACCGGACCCGCTCCACGAAAAGGTAAGTTGTACAGCAAGCCGACGATCCCCGCAGGATGGATCGGATCTGCAGATTGGAGAGCATAATGGATCTGACTCCGATCCATTATGCTGAATCCGCAGATCCGATCCATCCTGCAGGGATCGTCGGCTTGCTGTACAACTTACCTTTTCGTTGAGCGGGTCCGGTGTCACCCCGTGCGGTAGGTGTCACCACCCGGTGTGGTGCACCCCCCCCCCCCCCGCACCTGCCTAGGATGCCACTGATCACACCCATAACCCTCCCTGTGTACCATACGTTTTCCTCCCCACCTTTGTGGTTCCCACCCCCCGCAGTGCTGCCAGCTTCCCTCCTCTCCTTCCCACCGGCAGCTGCAACCACACAATAGGATCCTTCAGAATGGAGAGTGGGGGGAGAATCCAGTAAATATGTCACATTTACCAGCCCCTTCCTTTCCTGAATGAACACAATGAGTGATTGGTACCGATCACCCATTGGGTAGATTTACTAAACCTGGTTCACTCAGAATCTGGTGCAGCTATGCATGGCAGCCAATCAGCTTCTAACCTCAGTATGTTCAATTATGCTTCGCCAATAAAACCTGGAAGCTGATTGGTTTATGCAGAAGTGCACCGGGTTTTGCACTCTCCAGCTTTAATAAATAAATCCCATTATGTTCATAACTGAAGCTTAGTAGGCAGTGTTTTCTTTTGGGGGGTCCCTGTCAGTTGGTTGTATGGGGCCCGGTGGTTTCTAACAGCAGCCCTGCATATTCTTACCTGCTCTGCACAATGATATTGCCCAGAGTGGTCCCTTACTTCCTCTTCTGGAAGTCCCCCACCAGTCCCTGACCCTCATAGTTCGGGAACCACGGGGCCCAAAACTAAGTCAAATTTGTGGTCTTTGCGGTCAAAGTGGGCAACTTTGAGGGGCCACTTCTCTGGACCCAAACTTGGGGTACTTATAGTGAAAAATCTATCCCTACTTTTGTGCCAAGTCGGAGTCTCTAGCACAAAATGTGCCCATCGCCCCCGTAGAAAAAATGTGGCCCCTGGCCGGAGCCATGGAATGAGGAGTACTGGGTAGAGGACTTTTTTTTTTCTCAGAGAATAGGTGCAGGAACTCCCTCCCCCCCCACACCTTCTGAGTCACTTCTTGTCTCCACAACCCCCCCCCCCATCTGCAAGTACCGTCCCTTGGGTCCACCCCCACCCCACCTTCCAGTACCGCTCCTTGTAGAGAGTACAGAGCCAAGTATCATCCGCCTGCATCAACATGCCACCCCCCCTTGCCCGCCGACCAAGCACCCCCCTCTCACCACACGACCTACTCAAAATCAAAAAATTTCCACAAAGCAAACCAAAAACACACCTTCTTTTTGTAGTGCCAAGTACATTACAATGGAATACAAATAGTGCCAATACATTACATGGAATATTTCATATAGACCTTCCACCCACAACCAAGCAAATGGAAACCCCCCAACAAAATACCATTCCAGAAACCATGGACCCCAGCAATAACAATAGACCCCCAAAGCAGCTAACAGCAATAGACCTCCTACCCCCAGCAAAAACAATGGAAACCCCCCAACAAAATACCATTCCAACAACCATAGACCCCAGCAATAACAACAGATCCCCCGCAGCCAACAGCAATAGACCTTCCACCACCCCCAGCAACAATGGAAACCCCCCAAAAAATACCATTCCAGCAACAATAGACCCCAGCAATAACAACAGATCCCCCGCAGCCAACAGCAATAGACCTTCCACCCCCAGCAACAATGGAAACCCCCCAAAAAAATACCATTCCAGCAACAATAGACCCCAGCAATAACAACAGATCCCCCGCAGCCAACAGCAATAGACCTTCCACCCCCAGCAACAATGGAAAATCCTCCAAAAAAATACCATTCCAGCCCAAGCAAACAAAGACCCCAGCAATAACAATAGACCCCCAAGCAGCCAACAGCAACATACCTCCCACCCCCAGCAACAATGGACCTCCCCCCCAAAAAAATTCCAGAAACAATAGACCCCAGCAATAACAACAGATCCCCAAGCAACCAACAGCAATAGACCCCTCACTCAGCAGTAAATGCCTTCCAGCAACAATTGGCCCTCAGCAGCAATAAATTCCCCTTCAGCAACAATAGACCTCCCCAGCAACAATAGACCACCACACAATAATAGACTCCCACCAGTGATAATACAGTAGATCCCCCCAACAGCCAACATCAATAGGCCTTCAGGGACAACCCAACCACCCATCACCATTAACTACTTTCAGTGCTGAAATTGCCAGAACTGCGTTCCCGCCGAAAGAAAGAGCCCTGACTGGGTACCATTGCAAACAACATACCCTTACCTACAGAATGGCACCCAGAGAGCCGGGCTCATGGGCTTTAAAGGTTCTACAGTAGTAGTCTGAAGTTCAGGCCCATAGCGCTCCATGTTAAAACAATGCTAGCGACCCCCCAAAACATTTAGTAGAGGGGGTCTTCTAGTATTGGAATACCAAGTTTGGTGTCTCTGGGCCTTATGGTTCGGCCACCATGTTGCCCCAAAGTTGACCGAACCACTACAGCTTAAGGTGGTGGGACTAAGTCCCTATGGGGTGACCTGTTCACATGCTCCTGCACTGGGGCTGTGCGCATCCAAAGACACACACAGCACCAGTAAGCCACACTTCTGTCTCCTTCGTCACTGGAGTTTGACTGACAGCAGCAGGGCCTATGGCTCCTGTGACACCAGAAAGCGAGGAGAGCAGTGCTGCAGCTAGGACAGTGATGGGGCAGTGACAGGAGTCAGGTAAGTGTTTAGGGAGGGGGATGGGTAGAACAGTTCCCACATGGAAGAAAAATATATTTGAAATACTATAATTTGGCCCGTATTCAATATGTTTCTAAATGTATTATATATATAATATATATATAATATATACACACACTGCATGTTGAAATGCATTTTTTATATATTACAAAATATATGAAAACTATTTTTTTAAATATATTTTTTTAAAAATATATTCTTCAGATTTTTTTTTAACATGTAAAAAGTCATTTTAACATATATTTGTATATGCAATCCAAAAATTTAGAATAAATGTATTTTTAAATATATATATATATATATATATATATTATGTTGAAATGCGTTTTTATTACAAAATATATAAAAAATATTTTTAAAATTACATGTAAATCTACATTTTTGGAATGCATTTATAAATATGTGTAAACATATATGTTAAAATGACTTTTTGATATGTTAAAAAAAAAAATCTGAAGAATACAGCATATTTAAAAAAATATATATTTTTAAAAATAGTATTCATATATTTTGTAATATATAAAAAATGCATTTCAACATGCAATATATATATATATATATATATATTTATTTAGAAATATATTTTGAAATATATTGAATGCGGACAAAATTGTAGTTATTTCAAATATATGTCAATATATTTGGGAAGAATATTTTAAAAATATATTTTAAATATATTTTTCTTCCATGTGGGTTAGTCGTGCTTTTTTTTTTTTACCTTGATGGAGAAAATGCATCAAGATGGGAAAAATAAAAAAAATTCTACTTCAGAACTACTTTAACAAGCATTTATCTTCTTGCTGTGTACTTGCAAAGTTTTTCCACTTGAATAAATATTAATAACCCTGGTGTAGACTATTCAGTATGCATGCAGCGGAGTTGTACATTTCGGGAAGTAGGATCGCTAACACCCTGCCATCCAAATTCAGGGAAAATAACCATAAATCACACTTTGTCAGCATTAAATGCAGTCTGGCTGTAACATTGCATGGAGGAAACACCCCATAATAATCTAAATCAAGGGTTCTGAAATCCGGCCCTTAAAGGACACGTTTACCTTTCAAATAAATAAATAAATGTGCATATTTTTGTAAAAAAATATTGTATGTATTTCTGTTTAGTGGAGCCTGTAGAGCTGGGGGTATTGAATTGAAATTTGCCGAGGTCCGGGCAGTATCATTTTCATTTATCAGAGGTCCGAATCTCATGTAGGCACCTGAAGTACATTTTTGCATGCGCCAAACCATGTGTTGCTGCGATGCGATTTTGAAAAAAAAAAAAGGGTCAAGGACTTCTTCGTGTTTCTCGTGGGTAGTGCAGCCCATCAAGAGTGTCAGCTCATCAGTGCCTCCTATCCGTGCCACCTCATCAGTGCCCATCAGTGCTGCCTATCCGTGCCACCTCATCAGTGCCCATCAGTGCCTCCTATCAGTGCATATCAGTGCTGCCTATCCGTGCCACCTCATCAGTGCCCATCAGTGCCTCCTATCAGTGCATATCAGTGCTGCCTATCCGTGCCACCTCATCAGTGCCCATCAGTGCTGCCTATCAGTGGCCCATCAGTGCTGCCTATCCGTGCCACCTCATCAGTGCCCATCAGTGCTGCCTATCAGTGCTCATAGTGCTGCCTATCCGTGCCACCTCATCAGTGCCCATCAGTGCTGCCTATCAGTGCTCATAAGTGCTGCCTATCCATGCCACCTCATCAGTGCCCATCAGTGCCTCCTATCAGTGCATATCAGTGCTGCCTATCCGTGCCACCTCATCAGTGCCCATCATTTCCTCCTATCAGTGCATATCAGTGCTGCCTATCTGTGCCACCTCATCAGTGCCCATCATTGCCTCCTATCAGTGCCCGTCAGTGCTGCCTATTAGTGCCCATAAGTGCTGACTATCAGTGCCCATCAGTGCTGACTATCAGTGCCCATCAGTACCGTATCATCAGTGCCAGCTCATCAGTGCCGCCTATGAGTGCCCATCAGTGCTGCCTATCAGTGCCCATCAGTACCGCATCATCAGTGCCCAGCTCACCAGTGCCAGCTCATCAGTGCTGCCTATCCATGACACCTCATCAGTGCCCATCAGTGCTGCCTATCCATGACACTTCATCAGTGCCCATCAGTGCTGCCTATCCATGACACCTCATCAGTGCCCATCAGTGCTGCCTATCCATGACACCTCATCAGTGCCCATTAGTGCTGCCTATCCATGACACCTCATCAGTGCCTATCAGTGCTGCCTATCCATGACACCTCATCAGTGCCTATCAGTGCAGCCTCATCAACACACATCAGTGAAAGAAAAAAAAATTACCTGTTTGCAAAATTTTATAATAGAAACAAAGAAAAACTTTGTTTTTAAATGTCTTGCTCTTTTTTTGTTTATAGTGCAAAAAATGAAATCCCCAATCGGGAGTACATACCGCCAAAAGGAAGCTCTGTGTGTGAAAAAAATGCTAAAAATTCATCTGGGTACAGTGTTGCATGACCGCTAGCAATTCAAAGTGTGAGAGCGCTGAAAGCTGGAAATTGGCCTGGACAGGAAGGGGGGTAGAAGTGCTGGTTAGGCGAGGGGTTAAAGTGGGGGGCTGAGGACAGTAAATGGGGGCTGAGAAAATGTGGGGGGGGGGCTGAGGACAGTAATATGGGGGCTGAGACAGTAATGTGGGGGGGGGCTGAGGACAGTAATGTGGGGGGGGAGGACTGAGACAGTAATGTAGGTGGGGGGGGCTGGGGGGGGGGGGGGGGGGGGATGGGGGGCTGAGTGAGGGGGGGGGCTGAGGACAGTAATATGGGGGGGGGCTATGGGGGACAGTGGGGACCAGTAATGTGGGGGGGCTGGGGGGGGCTGAGGACAGTAATATGGGGGGGGGGACTGTATTATGGGGGATAGTAATATGGGGGGGAAGGGCTGAGGATTTTTTAGTATGAGGGACAGTAATATGGGGGCTGAGGACAGTAATGTGGGGGGGGGGGGCTGAGGACAGTAATATGGGGGGGGCTGAGGGGTAATAATGGGGGGGGGCTGAGGATAGTAATGTGGGGGGGGGGGCTGAGGACAGTAATATGGGGGCTGAGGACAGTAATGTGGGGGGGGCTGAAGTAAGTAATATGGGGCTGAGGACAGTAATATGGGGGGGGGGCTGAGGACAGTAATGTGGGGGGGGGGGGGCTGATGGGGGCTGAGGACAGTAATGTCGGGGGGGGGGGGGCTGAGGACAGTAATATGGGGGCTGAGGACAGTAACGTGGGGGGGGGGGGCTGAGGACAGTAATGTGGGGGGGGGGCTGAGGACAGTAATATGGGGGCTGAGGACAGTAACGTGGGGGGGGCTGAGGACAGTAATATGGGGGCTGAGGACAGTAATGTGTGGGGGGCTGAGGACAGTAATATGGGGGCTGAGGATAGTAATGTGGGGGGGGGCTGAGGACAGTAATATGGGGGGGGGCTGAGGACAGTAATGTGGGGGCTGAGGACAGGGGGGCTGAGGACAGTAATATGGGGGGGGCTGAGGACAGTAATATGGGGGCTGAGGACAGTAAATGTGGTGGGGGGCTGAGGACAGTAATATGGGGGCTGAGGACAAGTAATATGGGGGCTGAGGACAGTAATATGGGGGGGGGCTGAGGATAGTAATGTGGGGGGGGCTGAGGACAGTAAATATGGGGGGGGGGGGGCTGAGGACAGTAATGTGGGGGCTGAGGACAGTAATGGGGGGGGGGCTGAGGACAGTAACATGGGGGGGGCTGAGGACAGTAATGTGGGGGGGGGGCTGAGGACAGTAATATGGGGGCTTGAGGACAGTAACTGGGGGGGGGGGGGCTGAGGATAGTAATGTTGGGGGGGGGGCTGAGGACAGTAATGTGGGGGCTGAGGACAGTAATGTGGTTGGGGGCTGAGGACAGTAACATGGGGGGGGCTGAGGATAGTAATGTGGGGGGGGGGGGGGGAGCTGAGGACAGTAATGGGGGGGCTGAGGACAGTAATGTGGTGGGGGGGGGCTGGGACAGTAATATGGGGGGCTGAGGACAGTAACGTGGGGGGGGGGGCTGAGGATAGTAATGTGGGGGGGGGGCTGAGGACAGTAATGGGGGCTGAGGGGTAACGTGGGGGGGGCTGAGGACAGTAATATGGGGGCTGGAGGACAGTAATGTGGGGGGGGCTGAGGACAATAATATGGGGGCTGAGGATAGTAATGTGGGGGGGGGCTGAGGACAGTAATATGGGGGGAGGACAGTAATGTGGGGGCTGAGGGACAGTAATATGGGGGCTGAGGACAGTAAATATGGGGGGGCTGAGGACAATAATATGGGGGCTGAGGATAGTAATGTGGTGGGGGGCTGAGGACAGTAATATGGGGCTGAGGACAGTAATATTGGGGGGGCTGAGGACAGGGGGGGGGCTGAGGATAGTAATGTGGGGGGGGGCTGAGGACAGTAAATATGGGGGGGGGGGGGGGGGCTGAGGACAGTAATGTGGGGCTGAGGACAGTAATGTGGTGGGGGGCTGAGGACAGTAACATGGGGGGGGCTGAGGATATTAATGGGGGGGGGAGCTGAGGACAGTAATTTGGGGGGGGCTGAGGACTGTAATGTGGTGGGGGGGGCTGATGACAGTAATATGGGGGCTGAGGGACAGTAACGTGGGGGGGGGGGGCTGTTGTGATCAGTGCCGAACATCCTTCTCTGACAATTACCAGTTCTCGGCATAGTACTTCCCTCATGCAGTGACAGTGCGAGGAAAATGCAAAACCGATAACCGGCAACTGTATTGTATGTACCCAGGTGTCATTGGACACAGCTGATCACATGGTAAAAAAGGCTGCTGTGATTGGCTGTTTGCCGTATCACATGATCAGCTGTGTCTGTAGCGTTCACCAGCAGTGCGGGTGTACCCCGTTGGGGGCGTGTTCTGGATATGATGAACATGGACTAGACAACCGTGCTGTAACTGTTTTTCCATTCGGCTATAGCGTGGTAGGGAAGAGGTTAATGTCCTCAGCCCCCCCCACATTCTCAGCCCCCCACATTTTACTGTCTCTCAGCCACCCCCCCACATTCCTTAGCCCCGCAACATTCCGGTCCTCAGCACCCCCACATGTCCTCAGCCCCCCACTTTTTACTGTACCTCAGCACCCCCCCCATTCCTTAGCCCCGCACATTCCATCTGTCCTCAGCACCCCCCCACATTCCTCAGCCCCCCACATTACTGTCCTCAGCACCCCCCAAATTCCAGCCCCGCACATTCCTGTCCTCAGCACCCCCACATTCCTCAGCCCCCCACATTTCCTGTCCTCAGCACCCCCCCACATTCCTCAGCCCCCCACATTACTGTCCTCTGCACCCCCCACATTCCTTAGACCCCCCACATTACTGTCCTCAGCACCCCCCCACATTCCACAGTCCCCCCACAGTTACTGTCTCTCAGCAAGCCCCCCCCCACATTCCTCAGTCCCCCCACATTACTGTCCTCTGCACCCCCCCACATTCCTCAGTCCCCCACATTTACTGTCCTCAGCACCCCCCCACATTCCTTATCCCCAACATTACTGTCCTCTGCAACCCCCACATTCCTCAGCCCCCCACGTTTACTGTCCTCAGCACCCCACCACACTTCCTCAGCCCCCCACGTTACTGTCCTCAGCACCGCCCCCCCCCACATTCCTCAGTCCCCACATTACTGTCCTCTGCACCCCCACCACATTCCTCAAGTCCCCCACATTACTGTCTCTGCACCCCCACATTCCTCAGTCCCCCACATTACTGTCCTCAGCACCCCCCCACATTCCTTATCCCAACATTACTGTCCATTCAGCACCCCCCCACATTCCTTATCCCAATCACATTACTGTCCTCAGCACCCCCCCCCCCACATTCCTCAGCCCCCCACGTTACTGTCCTCAGCACCCCCCCACATTCCTCAGCCCCCCACATTACTGTCCTCTGCACCCCCCCACATTCCTCAGACCCCCACATAACCTGTCCTAAATGCACCCCCCACATTTCCTCAGTTCCCCACATTACTGTCCTCATGCACCCCCCCCACATTCCTCCAGCCCCCCACATTACTGTCCTCAGCACCCCCCACATTCCTCTATCCCCAACATTACTGTCCTCAGCACCCCCCCCACATTGTCCCATTTTCCTTGGGGGCCACCCCCAACATTACATCTGTCCTCCAGCACCCCACCCCCCACATTACCCTTGTCCTCCCTCATTACTGTCCTCAAGCACCCCCCCACCATTCTTGTCCCCCACATTACTGTCCTCAGAATTCCACATTACTGTCCTCAGGCCCCCCCAACACCCTAGTAACCCCCCACATTACTGTCCATCTGCCACCCATGGGCCCACATTCCTTAGCCGCCCACATACTGTTCCTCAGCACCCCCCCCCACATTCCTTGTCCCCACCAGCATAGTCCTCAGCAACCCCCACATTCCTTAGCCCCTCACATTCCTGTCCTCAGCACCCCAGCCCACACCCCCCACATTCCTGTCCTCCAGCACCCCCCCCACATTTCTTACGGCCCCCCACATTGCTGTCCTCAGCACCCCACCCCCCCCCCACTTACCTTTGCCCCCCACCACTGTCCTCACCCCCCTCCCACAATTCCTGTCCTCAGCACCCCCCCACATTTCTTAGCCCCTCACATTACTGTCCTCAGCACCCCCCACATTCCATAGCCCCCCACCCATTACTGTTCCTCAGCCCCCCCCCCACATTCCTCAGCCTCCCCACATTACTGTCCTCAGCACCCCACCCCCCCCCCCCCCCACCCCCCCCCCCCCCCCCCACATTCAGTGCTCAGCTCCTTTTCACATCGTCCCACCTTCACACTAATGTCCTTTGCCCCTTTAACTTTGCCCCCCCCCCACTGTCCTACCTTACGCAGACAGTGGCTGACAGACAGTGATTGATTGCTAGGACTGCCCTTCATTCTAGCGACCAATCACCTGCTTCTTAACCTCAGGCAGCTCCCGCCCTCCGTCCAGAACTGTCCTGCCTCCCGCCGTCAGCTCTGTGAGGATGACCGCAAGACGGCAGGGGGAAGAAATGGCTCCTGAATGGTGGGACCGCATGGGTCCGGATGGGACAGTGACTCGGTCTGCATCCAGACCCGGTCTGCCATTTAGTGATGCCTGCTGTAGAGCATCGCATACACGGTCAGCAGATTGCGGGTGCAATGTCAGGCTCCTGCATAGTCTTCCTACAGCTTTCTGTTACAAAGCTAGAGGATGAATGAATTACGAGTGTGCTAAGCAGTGCATTCACAGCCCATTCAAATTACAAGCATGTCTTCTGCAGTGCTGATGGTACTTGTAGTGTTTTCATTGACAGATCTCTATGAATAAATCAGGGTGGCTGTGCAGATGGAGCCCAGCACAGCCGCGCCCTTTTCAAATGTGAAAGTGGGTGCAGGGAGAGAATCACGTGCCCGCTGTCACGGAAAGGGAGCTCTGGGAGCAGGAGGTGGGTACCTAGGAGCATATTACACCCTAAATATGGGTGTAATGTGTAACACTCTCCTAAAGGTAAACCTGTCCTTTAAAATCCCCCCCAATAGACCATGTTTTGGTAATCAGTGATCATGGTGAATGTTGAAGGAAAACCTGGAAACAGGACCTACTGTATGGGGGGTACCTGAGGAAATGGGTTTAGGAACACTAAATTTGGGACCCTTATCTAGAGGGGCTTCGTGGTTGACTAGAATTGGCGCCAAGAGCACAAGTCCCTATCCCTGCTCCTGCCCTGCTAGATCATTGTCCCTTCTGCTGAGGCTGAACCCCCCAACCGTATTGTGCCCACTCCATGCCAGAGGCCTCCACAGGACATTCCCAACCGATGACCTTTATATCCCAAGGAAAGAAAGTTGACATACAGTATATGAGTAGATTTGCTGCAATTTACTGATGGTTCTCAGGGAATGACATGACAGTCACATCACATCGACACACATTCCAGAATTACTTGACATTACATACTGTAGTCAATCACTTTTAGTGGACAGTCTGCAGTAGTCACTTGTGAAAGCATATGCAGCAGCCATTTCCCTCTAATGGTCTCTCCTTTCTCCTGGGACCCTCCAGGGATGCAACTTCACTCAGGGGACTCTTGCCTGACCTAAAAGGCCTTTTGAAATTAGCCCTAGTCCCAAATTTCATAAGGGTAATAAAGCCTTTAACCGGCTTTCCTGGGTGCAGGACTACTCTTCCTTGGCCCCATGTTCTGTCCAGGGCTTCCACATGCTGGTTACATCACTGATGGTGTCAGATGTTTGGCTCCCATGCCCCAAGTGCACCCATCCTCGCTTATAACTGAGTAAGAAAGCCTTCAACCGGCTCTTCTGGGTGCAGGACTACTCCTCCCTGGCCTCGTGCTGTGTCCAGGGCTTCCTTATCCTGATTATATCTCTGCTGGTGTCAGATGTTTGGCTCCCAGTGTACTGTTCCAGCAGCATAATGAACAGTCCTTAGTCAGCACATCCTTCATCTACACCCTTCCTGTCCCAGCACCAATAATTCTGCACAGTGCAAGTACAACATGAACATAGGATGGCCATCTAACTCTTCCATTGTCCTTAACGAAGGTCTCAACAGAGCCTGTCCAGACCTACCCCAAAGGGCTCACTTCCTATGGCTACGAGCTCCTACGTCAGTGTACGAGGCAGGGGTGTCAAACTGGCAGCCCTCCAGCTGTTGCGAAACTACAAGTCCCGTCATTCCTCTGCCTTTGGGAGTCACACTTGTAACTGTCAATCTTGCCACGCCTCATGGGACTTGTAGTTTGGCAACAGCTGGAGGGCCGCCAGTTTGACGCCCACGTACTAGGAGGTAGCCTTTTCCTCTGCCCCAGGATCTTCCGCCTCTGTGTTAGTTGAAATGGATGGACTACAGGGGCGGACTGACCATTGGGGAACTCGGGCACTGCCCAAGGGCCCGGGGTCAGTAGGGGGCCCCATGAGATGTCCCTGGTACCTTTCATAGGCTTTTTTGGGTGTGGTTTGAGCGTGGGTGAGGACAAAGAGGCCCCATGATCCCCTATTGCCCGGGGGCCCCATGAGTTGTCAGTCCCCCTGATAGACTAGTGTCTTTCTTTAACTAGATTACCTATGTAACTAGAAAAGCTACAATTTCTGGGGAAATTGTGTGAAGTGTTCTTGCTTCCACCTTTATATTGTGAGAATCACAAGACCCAGACCTACATTTTGATGCATAGTATGTCTCTGAAATATTAAAAATGAAGGCACAGTCGCAGTTTAGAAATTGCCCTTCAAATTTGAGGTGGCTAGAGTGGAGTTTCAATGAATGTCAATGGGCGGTGTGAGTTGCAAACAAATGGTCACATTGTGAAAACTATCAGGACTATGGCTTAGCCGAGGACATTTTTTAGTGGCAGCCGGGATAGCTGAACGTTTTTGATATAAGATTTGTGTAGGTGGGCTTGAAAATGAGGGAGTGATGGCAGTTTAGAAATCATGTCCTGATTTTTCAGCTCCCACTCTAGTTTTGAACATTCCGCCATTCATTCCTATGGGACCAATTTCACCACAAAAACGCTGATATTTCGTGAACCATTTGGCAAAACGTTCCACAAAGTAATAGCAATCCGATTGGGAACAATCCGCACGTTTCCGTATATTACTGTCTATGTAGTGTAAAAACTGTGGGAGGAGTTAGGGGGGTAAATTTGGATATAATAATAAGAATATATATGTGAGATAACAGGAAGTGGTCGCCATGTGAGAACACTTAAATATGTAGAATAAAAAGACCAAGCTAGTCTCACCCACCATACCCACCAAAGGCAAGGGTTTCCTTAACCCCCCTGGCGGTATTCCCGAGTGTAGCTCGGGGGGGGGTAAAATTTCAGTACCAAAAGCGGTAACCCCCCGAGCTACACTCGGGAATATCCTGCAGCGTTGCACAGGGATTCACTACAGCACTTACCTTATCCTTCGCTCCCACGATGTCCCCCCTGCAGTGTCCCCCTGTAATCTCCTCCGGCCCGATGCCGGCATCTGGCTTCCATGTTCTGGTCCCTGTGACGTCGGGACGTACGGGCGCCCGAACGGTAGCAAATTTGAAAATTGAAAACATTTTTTTTTTTTTTTTAAAAACGATTATTTCATAGCAAAACATTCCTGTATCAAACCATTTCACATACAATTTGTCCCGAGTGCTTTGTCCGGCGCCCTGCCTGCATTTTTACCGCCCTTTCTGCCTGGAAACTGAGAAACGTCCATGGCGTCCAAAAAGCGTCCCTTTAGGTCAGACGCGGTTTTAGACCGGCTAGAGAACAGCGATAGTAAATCAGAACCACTTGCAGAATTGAGTGATAATGATTGGTGGGGGAAATTCCTCATCAGACACTGAAAACGATTCTGCGACTGAGCTCAGCGATGTGCCAACTTGGCGCTATATTTCACATTTCAGTGTTTTTGGTTTGATTATATTATTGAATTCAATGTATTATTATTATATTATAATTTTTTATGAGTATTATATAAGTAAGTAATATACTAAGAATTGCAGGCCTACAATACATAACACCAAATTTCCATGCAAAAAAATGGTACTGGGCTTTTGGTACAAAATTCCTGACATAATCATACCGCCTGGGAGGTTAAACGGGGAGGTACTAACTCATGCGTACAAATACCTGGTTTCCCGGTCCGTTCTGTCACCCCATCTCCTGGCTCCCACATAACCACAGTATCAAGTATTACATAGAGGCCATGGGATGGTACCATAAGCTCTCAACAGGGGACTGGTCATCCAAAACTGATTGGATGCAGAAGATTTTTTCGGTGTTCATGGCTCCTCAACAGATCGAAGATACCGAGACACACACCGCAAGCCGAGCATGTACTGTATGTAATAATGATCTTATTTTGTAGGGAGTCAGTTTAACCACTTCCAGTCCGGACACTTTCCCCACTTCCAGTCCGGACACTTTCCCCCCCTTCAGTCGGACACTTTCCCCCCTTCCAGTCCTGACACTTTCCTCCCCCTTCCAGTCCGGACACTTTCACACCCCCTTCCAGTCCGGACACTTTCACCCCTTGCAGGCGGGACACTTTCCCCCCTTTCCAGAGTCCGGACACTTTCCCCCCTTCCAGTCCGGACACTTTCACCCCAGTCTATCAGTCCGGACACTTCCCCCCTTCCAGTCCGGACACTTTCCCCCTTCCAGTCCGGACACTTTCCCCCCTTCCAGTCCGGACACTTTTCCCCCCCTTCCAGTCCGGACACTTTCACCCCCCTTCCAGTCCGGACACTTCATCACCCCCTTCCAGTCCGGATCACTTTCCCCTTCCAGTCGGGACACTTCCCCCCTTCCAGTCCGGACACTTTTCACCCCCTTCACAGTCCGGACACTTCCCCCCTTCCAGTCCGGACACTTCCCCCCCCTTCCAGTCCCGGACACTTATCCCCCCTTCCAGTCGGGACACTTTCCCCCCCTTCCAGTCCGGATCATTCCCCCCCTTCCAGTCCGGACACAATTTTCCCCCCCCTTCCAGTCCGGACATACTTTTCACCCCCCCTTCCAGTCCGAACACTTTCCCCCCCAAATTCGTGCAGTCCGGATTATTCCCCCCCTTCCATGACCGGACACTTTCCCAACGCCCCCTTTCCAGTCCGGATACTCTATTCACCCCCTCTTCACGGCGCTCCAAGTATACCTGATTCACATTCCCCCCTTCCAGTCCGGACAGCTTCGAGGGGCCCCCCCCCCTTCCAATCTACATGTCACACTTTCAAATTCCCCCTTCCATCCAGACCAACAACACTTCCCCCCTTCCCAGTCCGGACAACTTTCCCCCCTTCAAGTCCGGACACTTTCAATCACCCCCCTTCCAGTCCAGACACTTTTCACCCCCTTCCAGTCCAGACACTTTCACCCCCTTCCAGTCCAGAACACTTTCACCCCCTTCCAGTCCAGGACACTTTCACCCCCTTTCCAGTCCAGGGACACTTTCCCCCCCTTCCAGTCCGGACACTTTCCCCCCCTTCCAGTCCGGACACTCCCCCCTTCCAGTCCGGACACTCCCCCCCTTCCAGTCCGGACACTTTCACTACCCCCTTCCAGTCCGAACACTTTCCCCCCCTTCCAGTCCGGATACTTTCACCCCCTTCCTGTCCGGACACATTTCCCCCCTTCCAGTCCGGACACTTTCCCCCCACCCCTTCCAGTCCGGACACTTTCCCCCCCTTCCAGTCCAGACACTTCCCCCCCCTTCCAGTCCGGACGAACTTTCCACCCTTCAAGTCCGGACACTTTCACCCCCTTCCAGTCCAGACATTTTCACCCTCACCCTCTTCCAGTCCGGGACACTTTCAACCCCCTTCCTGTCCGGACAATTCCCCCCTTCCAGTCCGGACAACTTCCCCCCCCTTCCAGTCCGGACACTTTCCCCCTTCCAGTCCAGACACTTCCCCCCCTTCCAGTCCGGACACTTTCCCCCCCTTCAAGTCCGGACACTTTCCCCCCCTTCCAGTCCAGATCACTTCCCCCCCCTTCCAGTCTGGACACTCCCCTCCCCTTCCAGTCCAGATGCTTTCACCCCGTTCAAGTCCGGACACTTTCCCCCCCTTCCAGTCTGGACACTTTCACCCCCTTATCCAGTCCCGGACACTTTCCCCCCCTTCCAGTCCGGACACTTTTCACCCCCTTCCAGTCCCGGACACTTTCCCCCCCCCTTCCAGTCCGGATACTTTCCCCCCGTTCCAGTCCGGACACTTTCCCCCCTTCCAGTCCGGACACTTTCCCCCCTTCCAGTCCGGACACTTCCCCCCCTTCCAGTCCGGACACTTTTCACCCCCTTCCAGTTCCCAGTCAGAAAGACATTTTCACCCTCTTCCAGGCCGAACACTTTCACCCCCTTCCTGTCCGGACATTTCCCCCCTTCCAGTCCGGACACTTTCCCCCCCCCCTTCCAGTCCGGACACTTTCCCCCCACTTCCAGTCCAGACACTTCCCCCCCTTCCAGTCCGGACACTTTTCCCCCCTTCAAGTCCGGACACTTTCCCCCCTTCCTGTCCAGACACTTCCCCCCCTTCCAGTCTGGACACTTCCCCCCCCCTTCCAGTCCAGACGCTTTCACCCCGTTCAAGTCCGGACACTTTCCCCCCCCTTCCAGTCCGGACACTTTCACCCCCTTCCAGTCCGGTACACTTTCCGCCCCTTCCAGTCCGGACACTTCCCCCCCCCCCTTCCAGTCCCAGAACACTTTCACTCCCTTCCAGTCCAGACACTTTCCCCCCCTTCCAGTCCGGACACTTTCACCCACCCTTCCCCCCCCTTTCCCACCCCTTCCAGTCCGCACTTTACCCCCCCCCTTCCAGTCCGGAAACACACTTTTCACCCCCTTCCAGTCCGGGACACTTTCCTAATTCTCCTCCTCCCCCCTTCCAGTCCGGACACTTTCCCCCCTTCCAGTCCGGACACTTTCACCTCCCCTTCCCCCCTTCCAGTCCGGACACTTTCACCCCCTTCCTGAATTCCGGACGTACTTTCCCCCCCTTCCTGTCCAGGCCAATTTTCAGCTTTCAGCTCTATCACACTTTTTGAATGACAATTGCGCGGTCATGCAACACTGTATCCCATATGAATATTTTAGCATTTTTTTGGGAAAGATAAAGCTTTATATTTTGGTGGTATTTATTCATCGCTGGGATTTTTATTTTTTTTGCTATATAAATGAAAAAGTCCAAAAATTTTTAAAAAAAGTGTTTTTCTTATAAGATTTTGCAAATAAATAATATTTCATCATAAATCTCGGCCAAAAATTTATATTCTGTTATCTTTTTAGTAATAAAAAAAAAACCCAAATTAGTTTATAACCAAAAAATTATAATTTTTTTAAACTTTGTTTTACATTTTTTTTTTATTTTTATATTATTATTTATGGGGGTTTTTTTTACATACTGTCACCCTAGCAGTGTGGGGTCACCATGGTGACAACTGTACTACTTGTGTGGGGGGTGATGAAGATTTTTTTTTTTTTTTTACACTGATTTCTTTTACGCCCACAAAGGCTGTAAGAGGAATCAATTTCTCCTTCTCTCTGGCTGCATTCATTTTCAGCCATTGAGAACTACTGTGTGAGCTGTGATTGGTCACAGCTTGTCACATGGTACAAGGCTGTTGTGAATGGCCCTGTACTATGTGATCTCTGTGATAAGTATTGTAAGCAATGATGTCAGAAGTTGACATCTTGCTTACTACTCCGCATGTGATTCACTGATTGGTTTACCAATCAGTGGTCACATGATCGGCACCCTCGCACAGAGGTCCCATACGACGATTGGTGTCCCACTGTGTCCGGAGGACATAGCAGGCACCGGATCATGGTGCTGCACGCTTCAAGGGAGCGCACACAGCCCATAATGGTGGGGGGTGCCGTTTATGAACAGCAACCCGCCCCTGGAGTGCCACCGTCCACCGTGTGAGATGGGGAAACAGCTCTCATTGTTTGAACACTGTTTGTGTGGAAGTAAATTAATGTTTTGACTGACATTCTGCGGTTTAGCCACAAGATGTCACTGTTTTTCTAACACACTTCCAGGCCTCAGACTGCATAGATATTTGTATATTCATGAAGATATGGGGTTTTACACACACAGAGTTGGAGAGAACAGGGAAGGAGAGAGAGAGAAGCCATGTTTTGGAGCATGGTGAATAAGGGGACCTGTGAGCTGAGAATCTGATGACATCCAGGTGTGAAAGTGTCCCTCCATAACCAGAGCTGCAACTAAGTGAAGCTTATGAGATTGCTGCCAGGAAGCTGATGAGATTGCTGCCAGGAAGGCTGATGAGATTGCTGCCAGGAAGGCTGATGAGATTGCTGCCAGGAAGGCTGATGAGAGCAGAGGAACTAAGCAACATATACGACAAGACCACATGCTTGTTGGAGGGACATTTGTTCTGTTCAGAGTCACCAGCGGATGCAAAGCAGACCCGGGTCGGTAAGAATCGTGCACGCACCTCATTTCAGTGTTGGCGCCTTGAGACTGAGGCCAGGCCTATAGTTAGTTAGGGTCTCTGTTTGTGTCAGGCCACAAGTGTTGTTACTGATCATTGAAAGGACTCCATAACTTAAAGTGACATTTCACATTGGAGAGCTGATAACATCCCACAAACTCCATCCAGACTGGCGTTTTGCTCAGAAGGAATACTCAGGCACGTGCTACAGGACCAGTTATGGGAGGGGGAACACTGTAGATCTGTGTAAGATTGTAAGCTGCTGTGCTGCACCACAGGCTAGCCCATCCCGTACCCCCATACACTGATTCCTGCTCTGTAGGGTAATAACAGGTAAGGTGTGGCAGCTTAGTTGTGCCCCCCAGTAGGTAAATTTCTTACACTTCTACTTTCATCCATCAGGGGGCGCCGTGCTGTGCAGCACAAGGGTCTCAGCCAGCTGGGTGTATGTAAATATATTGTATGTTCCCAGCAATTGTGGTTGTGTTTATTTGCCACATCTAAGTAAAATTCTGTTGTGACAAAAGCTGGTGTTGGGGTGTTTCCCTCGTTCGTGACTTCACTGTATCCTGGGGAGCCCCCCCCCCGGTACACGGCTTACAGCTGGACAGCAAGTGGTTAAGGAGTTATACGTTGCGCAGTATTTTTTCCGAGGTGACTTCCATTGCTTCATAATAATGCTGAAAGTATTATAATAGCACAAGCAGCAGTAAAACTTCCCTGCCCACAGAACAGGCTAAATAAAGCATGGTATGCGCCTTGGTGAATAGAACCTTTAGAGATACGAGCTATGTAGGGCACAGTATCTAATAAATAATGGCCAAACGGGAGAAAAACAGCTTTGTGAATTGAGCCTACTGAAAGAAACTCAGAAGTTCCATATATTAGAAAGTACATAAAACAAGGGTACAGCTCACCCAGTTTTATTTATTAATGCCCAAATGGCAAGGTATCTGAAGAGCCGCGGGAAGAATCTCGAGGAACCAAACAGAACAGTCATGCTTAGGGGACTTCATCCAAGAAAAACAAGTATCCGTCCTTCAAGGGGAAAACCAGAGGAAAGTCTTCGAGGAATTTGCTACGAGTGAAATCAGAGGAAAAGATGGCGTCGGTCCCATTCCATATATATCTGAAGTGTGATAACAGCATTCCAAAGGGAATGAGTATTCCCTTGTTTTAGAACGATGGTCAGATTGTTGGGACAACATTGTCCTCAGATTCCGGGCTTTTCATTTAAAAACGGTGAGTTGTACTCATGTTATGTACTTGTTTCTGAAGCAAAGTTTTTCAGTGCTGATTTCTTTAATTGTGATTAGGGCTGTATTTTTTCTAAAGCAGGCATGGGCCAGTGCCTAGGAGCAGCAGGCAGCAGGGTTAGAAGAAGCAGCACCAGGCCACATGAATTTAAAAGTTGTGACCTTTATTTGTCTTATTTTAATTCCTTCTTCTGGCCACCTGTGAGCACGGGTCAAGGGCTTCTTAGCTTTTTCACACTACATTTTGTTTTGTGAATGGAGTAGCAGTACCATGTACCCCATACTCATTCACATGGGGGGGGGATCTGGTGGCCCCCTTGTTAAGGCCATGGTTGTGGGGAAGAGGCCCTTGTCCTCATCAACATGGGGACAAGGTGCTTTGGGGGGGAGGTCCCATGCCCCAAAGCACCCTTCATGTGTGAGAGCATGTGGCCTGGTATGGTTTGGGAGGGGGGCACTTTCTCACCCCCCCCTTTCCTGACCTGCTGGGCTGCATGCTTGGATAAGGGTCTGGTATGGATTTTAGGAGGGACCCCCACACCATTTTTTTTTTCATTTGGGTATGTGAGTTCCCCTCAAAATCCATACCAGACCCGAAGGGCTTGGTATGGATAGGGGGGGGAATCCCACGCTGTTTTAAAAGACAAAAATGTAATGTTGAGGGCAATGCCAACAATTCTTTTGACATTCAGCTGTCTACGGGGGACCCCCACTGACACCAGGAACCCCACTGACACCAGGAACCCCACTGACAATTGAAACATGAAAGAGTGTTTCACTACTAATATGACGTAATGATATAACCCATGCGGTATGTTAGTATCTGAGCGGCGTCATACCATAAGATACCGCTCAGTAAATTGTCCCTGTTCGTAGTTCGTGGTCAAACTTTTGGTAGGTTCGAATTTTCGAACCAAACTGGAGGTTGTTTGGCCCATCACTATTGCAGAACAGTCCTGTCCTGTTCCACCACCCCATCCAGCAGAAGCTGTCCTCCGGTAATCTCTGTTTCAAATCTACGGGGCTGAGGTAGACTGTATGGTCTTATTAGGTGCCTTGAACCGTGTGAGCTCCTACGCCATTGCCAATCTATGCCTATAAATGTTAATGAAAGCTGTTGTGTGAGTTGGATTCTTCCCGAACCTGCACCAAGACCCCTCCGACATGGCCTATGGCCATTTGTGGTTACATTTAGCAGGAGGACTGTGGGGAGTGCAAAGGACGTTGAGAGGAATCTGTTATCTGTTTCTTATTGGGTGGATGTGAAACTGTTCTTCTGCCTCCTATAGAACACAGTAGAAGGTCCCATAGGTCCTTTCCCGTAGTTGTCCTTCAGCCAGGCACCCAGTCACTCCTTTGGTTCAATGAACAGTCTAAGGGTGTCCTTTTCTGATGCTTTATTGTAGAAATTGAACTTGGATAGGAGTAGGGTAACTTGACACTAATCTTCCTTCTTTAACCACTTCATGTCCGGACACTGGAAATATAAAATATACAGTATGTTGAAATGCATTATTATTACAAAATATATGGAAAAATATTTTTAAAAATAAATTTTCAAAATATACTGTATGTTTTTAGAATACATTTAATCTACATTTTTGGAACACATTTACAAATACAGTTGCTAGAAAAAAGTATGTGAACCCCTTGGGATTCCGTGGAGTTTTGCATGAATTGGGCATAAAATGTGCTCTGAACGTCATCTAAGTCACAACAATAGAAGAACACAGTCTGCTGAACATAATACTACACAAACATTAGATGTTGCCATGGTTTAATTGCACATAACATGTAAAACATTCACAGTGCAGGGAGGAAAAAGTATGTGAACCTTTGGACTTAATAACTGGTTGACCCTCCTTTGGCAGCAATAACCTCAACCAAACGTTTCCTGTAGTTGCAGATCAGACCTGCACAACGATCTGGAGTAATTTTGGATCACTCCTCTTCACAAAACTGTTTCAGTGTAGCAATATTCTTGGGATGTCTGGTGTGAATCGCTCTCTTAAAGGTCATGCCACAGCATTTCAATGGGGTTGAGGTCAGGACTCTGACTGGGCCACTCCAGAAGGCGTATTCTGTGCTGTTGCAGCCATTGTTTTGTTGAATGACTTGTATGCTTTGGGTCATTGTCCTGTTGCATCACCCATCCTCTGCGGAGCTTCAGTTGGCGGACAGATGGTCGTACGTTTTCTGCAAAATGTCTTGATAAACTCTGGAATTCATTTTCCCATCAATGACAACAATCCGTCCAGGCCCTGAGGCAGCAAAGCAGCCCCAAACCATGATGCTCCCTCCGCCATGTTTCACAGTGGGGATGAGGTTTTGATGTTGGTGTGCTGGGCCTTTTTTTCTCCACACATAGTGTTGTGTGTTCTTCCAAACAACTCAGTCTTGGTGTCATCTGTCCACAGTATATTCTGCCAGTAGTAGTGCTGTGGAACATCCAGGTGCTCTTTTGCACACTTCAAACGTGCTGCAATCTTCTTTTTGGACAGCAATGGCTTCCTCCGTGGTGTCCTCCCATGTACTCCATTCTTGTTTCATGTTCTCCTTATTGTAGATGTGTCAACAAAAATGTTAGCATGTGCCAGAGATTTCTGTAGGTCTTTAGCTGACAGTCTGGGATTCTTCTTTACCTCATGCAGCATTCTGCGCTGTGCTCTTGCAGTCATTTTTTTACAGGATGACCACGCCTAGGGAGAGTAGCAACAGTGCTAAACTTTCTCCATTTGTAGACAGTCTGTCTTACCGTGGACACATGAACATCAAGGCTCAAGGAGATACTTTTGTAACCCTTTCCAGCTTCATGCAAGTCAACAATTCTTGATGGTAGGTCTTCTGAGAGCTCTTTTCTGCGAGGCATGGTTCACATCACACAGTGCTTCTTGAAACCAGTCAACCCAAAACAGGTGTCAGAACACATCCAATATCATCACACTGATTGGAGTCAAGGTTGCTCACTCCTGGCTCCAATTAGCTCTGGGAGAAGTCATTAAGCTAGGGCCTCACATACTTTTTCCTCCCTGCGCTGTGAATGTTTACATGTTATGTGCAATTAAACCATGGGCAACATCTAATGTTTGTGTAGTATTATGTTCAGCAGACTGTGTTCTTCTATTGTTGTGACTTTGACGTTCAGAGCACATTTTATGCCCAATTCATGCAAAACTCCACGGAATCCCAAGGGGTTCACATACTTTTTCTTGCAACTGTATATGTAAAACTATGTTAAAATGACTCTTTTATATGTTAAAAAAAACTGAGAATACATTTAAAAAATATATATATTTTTAAAAATATTTTAAATATATTTTGTAATATAAAAAAAAATGCATATCAACATGCAGTATATAAATGTACTATATACTATACTATATATATAAACCCATTCTCTTCAGGGAAGCCTACCCCTTCCCCTCCTCACCTAACAGCCGATCTCCTCCACTCCTCCTACCACTCCATCCCCCACAGCCATTTCCTCCTGTACCACTACCCCCTCTCTCCTAGATTGTAAGGTCCAAGGAGCAGGGCCCTCGATCCCCTCATGTATTGTATTGTTACTGTCTTGTCTCATGTTCTGTCCCCCACTATAATGTACAGCGCTGAGCACACCTTTTGGCGCTATATAAATACTGTATAATAATAATAATAATTTAAATATATTGGAACAATGGCCAATGGCCACACGTGTTAAAAAAATTGCTGGCTAATGAAATTCCTCAATCAGAACTTTCTGTGTTACAATATCGGTGTTCGTTTTTTCTAGAAAAAAAAAAGAAAAAAAGAAAAAGTAATTTTGTAGCAGACAGAGAACATGACTTACAAATAGGTCATGTAAAGGCAGAGAATGGAGATTGTAGCCATTTTCTTCCATGGACTTTGTGTTTTCCTTTCCTGTGTTGTACATACAACATACAAAGAAAAAAAAATATTCTAAATATATTTTACAAATATTCTTTCCAATATGTTGACGTATATTTGAAATACTACAATTTTGGCTGTATTCAATATATTTAAAAAAAAAAAATAAAAATATATTCTAAATATATTTTAAAAATATTCTTCCCAAGTATATTGACATATTTTTGAAACACTACAATTTTGGCCGAATTCAATATATTTAAAAAAAAAAAATAGAAAAATATATTCTAAATATATTTTAAAAATATTCTTCCCAAGTATATTGACATATTTTTGAAACACTACAATTTTGGCCGAATTCAATATATATTTAAAAAAAAAATAGAAAAAAATATATTCTAAATATATTTTAAAAATATTCTTCCCAAGTATATTGACATATATTTGAAATACTACAATTTTGGCCGTATTCAATATATTTAAAAAAAAAATAGAAAAATGTATTCTAAATATATTTTAAAAATATTCTTCCCAAGTATATTGACATATTTTTGAAACACTACAATTTTGGCGAATATTCAATATATTTAAAAAAAAAAAAGAAAAATATATTCTAAATATATTTTAAAAATATTCTTCCCAAGTATATTGACATATATTTGAAATACTACAATTTTGGCCGTATCAATATATTTAAAAAAAATATAGAAAACTACATTCTAAATATATTTTAAAAATATTCTTCCCAAGTATATTGACATATATTTGAAACACTACAATTTTGGCCGTATTCAATATATTTAAAAAAAAAATAGAAAAAATATATTCTAAAAATATATTTAAAAATATTCTTCCCAAGTATATTGACATATTTTTGAAACACTACAATTTTGGCCGAATTCAATATATTTAAAAAAAAAAATAGAAAAATATATTCTAAATATATTTTAAAAATATTCTTCCCAAGTATATTGACATATATTTGAAATACTACAATTTTGGCCGTAATCAATATATTTTAAAACAAATATAGAAAAACTACATTCTAAATATATTTTAAAAATATTCTTCCCAAGTATATTGACATATATTTGAAACACTACAATTTTGGCCGTATTCAATATATTAAAAAAAAAAATAGAAAAATATATTCTAAATATATTTTAAAAATATTCTTCCCCAAGTATATTGACATATTTTTGAAACACTACAATTTTGGCCGTATTCAATATATTTAAAAAAAAAAAATAGAAAAATATATTCTAAATATATTTTAAAAATATCTTCCCAAGTATATTGACATATATTTGAAATACTACAATTTTGGCCGTCTTCAATATATTTAAAAAAAAATAGAAAAAATATATTCTAAATATATTTTAAAAATATTCTTCCCAAATATATTGACATATATTTGAAATACTACAATTTTGGCCGTATTCAATATATTTAAAACAAATATAGAAAACTACATTCTAAATATATTTTAAAAATATTCTTCCCAAATATATTGACATATATTTGAAATACTACAATTTTGGCCATATTCAATATATTTAAAAAAAATTAGAAAAATATATTCTAAATATATTTTAAAAATATTCTTCCCAAGTATATTGACATATATTTGAAATACTACAATTTTGGCCGTATTCAATATATTTAAAAAAAAATAGAAAAAATATATTCTAAATATATATTTTAAAAATATTCTTCCCAAGTATATTGACATATATTTGAAATACTACAATTTTGGCCGTATTCAATATATTTAAAAAAAAAATAGAAAAATGTATTCTAAATATATTTTAAAAATATTCTTCCCAAGTATATTGACATATTTTTGAAACACTACAATTTTGGCCGAATTCAATATATTTAAAAAAAAAATAGAAAAATATATATTCTAAATATATTTTAAAAATATTCTTCCCAATATATTGACATATATTTGAAATACTACAATTTTGGCCGTATTCAATATATTTAAAAAAAAAAAAAGAAAAATATATTCTAAATATATATTTTAAAAATATTCTTCCCAAGTATATTGACATATATTTGAAAACACTACAATTTTGGCCGTCTTCAATATATATTAAAAAAAAAATAGAAAAATATATATTCTAAATATATTTTAAAAATATTCTTCCCAAGTATATTGACATATATTTGAAATACTACAATTTTTGGCCGTATTCAATATATTTAAAAAAAAAATATAGAAAACTACATTCTAAATATATTTTAAAAATATTCTTCCCAAATATATTGACATATATTTGAAATACTACAATTTTGGCCATATTCAATATATTTAAAAAAAATTAGAAAAAATATATTCTAAATATATTTTAAAAATATTCTTCCCAAGTATATTGACATATATTTGAAATACTACAATTTTGGCCGTATTCAAAATATTAAAAAAAAATAGAAAAATATATATTCTTAAATATATTTTAAAAATATATTTCCCAAGTATATTGACATATATTTGAAATACTACAATTTTGGCGGTATTCAAAATATATATATATATATATATATATATATATTTATTTATTTTTAATATATTTTAATACGGCCAGAATTTTGTGGGTTCATGTGGGTATTCAAAATATATATTTTATATATATATATATATATTTATTTATTTATTTTTATTTTTTTAAATATATTTAATACGGCTAGAATTATAGTATTTCAAACATATGTCAAATATGTTTGGGAAGAATTTTTTTAAAATATATTTAGAATATATTTTTCTTCCATGTGGGTAGTACAACAGGTACAGCTCACTCCATTACACAACACAGGAAAGGAAAACACAAAATATATGTAGGAAATGGCTACAATCTCCATTCTCTGTCTTTACATGACCTCTATGTAAGTCATGTTCTCCATTTGCTACAAAATTACTTTTTTTTTTTTTTTTCTAGTAAAAAGTGAAGTGTACGGATATTGGAGCGCCGAAAGTTCTAATTGAGGAATTTCATTAGCCAGCAATTTTTTTTTAACAAGTGTCTGGGGCGCTGCGCTCGCGGTGGCATATTGTTCCTCCATTTACATGCGCATTGAACGTTTGTCAATATCCTCGCTAATATATATGCGGCAATGAATCTTATTGCTAAGAATCGCGCTGGAACAGCCCCCTCCAGACACGCCAGACATTTCTTATTGCTTTGTACCGGCGCAGATATTGTCATTTTTTTTTTCTTTTAAATAAAACTCGACTTCTAAATACAATGGAATCCTTTTCCCCGCTGATTGAATCGGTGGGACCCCCGGGGAGGCGTGATGTAATCCCGAGAGGCGAGTTCGCTTATTACTGGCGCCGGAGACGCGGAGGGCTGACAGGGACCTCAGTAATTATAACGCCGTTATCACCGAGGGTAAAAATACTTGTAAAAATTACATTTGCGGGAAACTTTCTGCTTTTTTCTGCCGACTTGCACTTTCCGATGAAGGATTTATAGCAACAACAAAACCTTTTTCAGCAATAAAGTTAATGTGGTTTTTATTTTCCTTTTACTATTTAAATTCCTTTAGAATAACGTGCGGTTTTTTTTTTTTCTGGAGGAGTCATCAGTTTATGTTGCTACAGACACCAATGTTTTTCAGCACCATGTTGTCGTCGGGGGAGGTTTTGGGGATATTTTTATTTGTTGGGTGAAATTTCTGCTTCTATTTTTAAATAAAAAAGAAAATGATTTAAAAAATGTATCAAAAAAAAAAGGAGAGAAAACGTTTCAACTAAAGTTCTACCTCTGAAAGAACAACCAAAACATGTGTACATATACTGCTAAAAGAACATACAGAGGACAAGGGGGCGCTCTTTACGTCTGGAGGAAAAGAAATGTCATCTCCAAACACGGAAAGGTTTCTTCACAGTAAGAGCTGTGAGAATGTGGAATAGACTCCCTCCAGGGTTGGGTGTGGCCAGCTCAGTGGATTGCTGTAGGAAAGTCCTGGATTCTTTCTTGGATACACAGAATATAACTGGATATAACATTTATAGGGAAAGTTGATCCAGGGAATATCTGATTGCCTCTCGGGGGGTCAGGAAGGAATTTTTCCCTGCAGGAGCAGATTGGATCGTGCTTTGCCGGGATTTTTTGCCTTCCTCTGGATCAACTGTAGGTGTAGGATTATAACTTATTTTTTTTAATGGTTGAACTAGAGCAGGGGTCTCCAAACTTTCTAAAAAAAAGGGCCAGTTTTCCGTCCTTCAGACTTTAGGGGGGCCGGACTGTGGCCATCGGGGAGTAGAAAATGTCCCTCATCATTCGGAGTAAACAATGCCCCATCTCTGATGTCAGTGAGATGAATTGTGCCCTATCCTTGGTGTCTTTGGTAGGACTAGTGCCCCCTCATTGGTGTCATTGGGGCCCATCATTGGAACTGTGCCCCATCATTGGGATTGGGAACTGTGCCCCATTGTTGGTGTCATTGGGAGGAACTGTGCCCCATCATTGGTGTCATTGGGAGGAATTGTACCCCAACATTGATCTCATTAGGAAGAATTGTAACCCATCATTGGTGTCATTGGCAGGGGGCAATCTTTACGTCTGGAGGAAAAGAAATTTAAACTTCAAACACGGAAAGGTTTCTTCACAGTAAGAGCTGTGAGAATGTGGAATAGACTCCCTCCAGAGTTGGTTGTGGCCAGCTCAGTGGATTGCTGTAGGAAAGTCCTGGATTCCTTTCTTGGATACACAGAATATAACTGGATATAACATTTTATAGGGAAAGTTGATCCAGGGAATATTCGATTGCCTCTCGGGGGGTCATCAGGAAGGAATTTTTTTCCTTGCAGGAGCAGATTGGATCGTGCTTTGCTGAGTTTTTTGCCTTCCTCTGGATCAACTGTGGGTGTAGGATTATAACTTTTGTTTTTTTTAATGGTTGAACTGGATGGACTTTTGTCTTTGTTCAGCCAGACTAACTATGGAATTATGTAACTATACAGTATTTGTTCCCCTAGAATTCACGCAGTATAGAGCAATATTAGGATTAAATCCAAAAAGACAAATCTAGTTGTAGTAAAGTATTGATCCAGCAATAGAGTTCGTTCTACACCTCCAATGATCAGCCCATCACATGTAAACATACAAATCAATGTAGCAGCACACACATAAGAGCATCTATAAGTCACAAAAATGACACTAAGACCTCATTTACATACCAGCTGAAAACTGCATTGATATGGATGGGGTCACCGCTCTACGCGTTTCACATTGCTCTTCATCAGCAAGGTGAGGTCGGCCCGGTCTGGATTAGGGACCCATGCTCTGCTATCATGTTGTTGGAGCTGAGAATGGAGACTCTTGACAGGGCATGATAAACTGGGGATACTTACCTTTTATTACTTCTGAGGACCTGGGTGACTATAAGTCATCTCAAGAGATCTTGTGAGGTTCATTCACTGCACACGATTATCCAATACATGTATGTTTGGGCCTCTGGCTCTTCTGGTCACCCTTTCCTAGTGATAGGGCATGTAGGTCCCTCCCCTACTGTGGACCTCATCAAACTCTCTTGGTTGTATTCCAACATGTACGTGTGGGCCCCTGGCCTTCCCTGTAAGAGGGGAATGTAGGTCCCTCCCCAACTGTGGACCTCATCAAACTCTCTTGGTTGTATTCCAACATGTACGTGTGGGCCCCTGGCCTTTCCTGTAAGAGGGGAATGTAGGTCCCTCCCCAACTGTGGACCTCATCAAACTCTCTTGGTTGTATTCCAACATATACGTGTGGGCCCCTGGCCTTCCCTGTCAGAGGGGAATGTAGGTCCCTCCCCCACTGTGGACTGCATCAACCGCTCTCGGTTGTATTCCAATAGGCTATCCTCTTAAGTCTCTCACATTTTTGCATTTCATCAGGAGAGGTGGGGTTGGCCCGGTCTTGAGGAAAATCAGGGATGGCGTGTTGGAATACAAACAAGAGAGTTTGATGAGCTACACAGAAGGGAAGGGCCCGACATGCCCCCTCACTGGGAAGGGATGACCAGAAGAGCCAGAGGCCCAAACACACATTTATTGGATAATCGTGTGCAGTGGCTGAACCTCACAAGATCTTTTGAGATGAAATATGGTCACCTAGGTCATCAGAAGTAATAAAAGGTAAGTATCCCCAGTAGCTGCATCCACACAAGCGTATCTATAAGTCACAAAAAAATGACATTGAGACTTCATTTACATACCAGTAGACAGTTGCATTGATTATGGATGTGGTCATGGCTCTACGCGGTTCACATTTCATCAGGAGAGGTGAGGTGATAGCAGATTGGAATAAAATAGTGGCATTCTTGGTAAAGTTTATCTTCTCTAGTAGTTGAGATGCAGCATCTTCTTAACTCCAACTCCTAACCCCAACCAACCGGTACACCTCGGCTCCATAGGCGACTCTCGGGCCTCAGCCTTCCCCAATTTATACCACAGGTGGGCTGCCTGAAACCCCAAAAGCCCACAAACTGGTAACCAATAGTTAACCCTTACCCAACCCAGCCTGGGCTGACTCCTAATTTGCTTAGGCAGGGTTCAACCTGCTTACATGCTACTTAAGGGCCTACTACCACTGGGACATTTTAGGACGCTGTCCTCCAAGTTTTCATGTGCCTTGGGTATCCTGCAACCTCAGCCCCCCTTTGTGCATTTTCCTTTTCAATTAAACTTAATCAGTCCTCCAGGCCGGAGCCTGAGTTTGTCAGTGGGCTACTGGGACTGGAAAAAGGGTGGGCAGCCTCTAAACAGGCAGGGGGGACCCAGTTAATTTTTAGTGGCTCCTTTTGGGGGTCATCATTACAAACATAGACTTGATTATACATTTCATATAGATAAAGTAATTATCCAGATTTAATCCTAATTAAAAGGTATGCGCTAATGACAAACTTATACAAAGGTGTATATCATCATCCAAAAAAAACATTTAGTGTTTTAAATAAATAATTATAGTGACCAAACATAAATTAGTGTCCAAAAAAATATATATTAGTGTCCAAAAAATATATATATATATATATATCTTCAGTGACTTGAACCAATTGTGAAAAATCCACCACCAAAAGGAGATTAAATGAAGTCACCAGAGCTAATGGCTGGTCAGATTATAAACCAGCAACAGCGCTTGTGCTCTGGGAGCAATGACCCCGATGTCCAAATAGATATGGTGATGTTTCAGATACTTCCGGATAATTTTTTTTTTTTTAATTCTTTTATTTAAAATGTATCAAAATAATTCACAAGAAACAACAACAAACAATTTTCCATTTTACAGATTTTCAAGAAAAACAAAAACCACAAAAAAACCGGAATCAAAACAGAGGACAAAATTCATCACAACAAACTTCAAAAAACTATCAACATCAAGAAATAATACATACAATACGAAAAATAATAAGTAATAAACGCATAAAAAAATAAATAAAATTACATCCAATGAAAAGAATAAAAAAAAATTTAATTTTAAAACATAAATAAAACAAAATAAACTATAAACATATGCCAGGTTTTGTGTGTGAAGCTTCATCTCTTTTCGTTTTTCCTTCTTTTTTGCAGCAGAAAACATCCATATACGACGATCCATATGCATCAGCAATAAAGTGATCAAACCTCAAATAACATAAGAAAACATCCAAAAAAAACAATCCCCATAACCACCACTTGAATGTACTCCATGCCCCAGGTTATGAAAAAATTCCAGACAATCCCCTCAAAACATAACACACAAGACACCCGAACCCCCACCCGTCCACCCTCCCCACCCCTTATCCAAATTGGAAGCACAAAGCAGAAGCAAAAGAAAAATCCAGAAGACCACAACGCACCCAATCCGGCCACCCACCTACTGGAGGAAAGGGAAAAGGATTAAACAGTAAGTCCAAACAAACACATGTCTAAAGAAACTTATGAAATCCACTCCCTCCATTTTGAAAATCTCCATAATTCCTCTGCTTTCTCCTTCCCCAACCTTTTCATATCACACCACCCATAGAAGAAGAAACTCCCCCGAATCACGGCCACACAATCTTTAGCATCCACCACGTCTTTCTTAAAAACTAAAAATATTGCGCACGTCCCATAAGCACTCCTTAACGCAGTTCACAAACATCCACAACAATCTCGCCCTTCCACCCTCAATCTCACACAAACCATACATCATCAACTCCGCAGTAATTTTTCCCAACACCCAAACAAACCTTTACCCCCTTCCTGACCAGGGCAATTTTCAGCTTTTAGCGCTATCACACTTTGAATGACAATTGCGCGGTCATGCAACACTGTACCCAAATTAATTTTTTAACATTTTTTTGAGATAGATACAGCTTTATTTTAGTGGTATTTATTCACCGCTGGGATTTGTATTTTTTTTGCTATGTAAATGAAATGTCCAAAAATTTTGAAAAAAAGTGTTTTTTTTTTATAAAATTTTGCAAATAAATAATATTTCATCATAAATCTTAGCCAAAATTTATTCCGTTATCTTTTTAGTAAAAAAAAAAAAAAATCCAAATTAGTTTATAAGCAAAAATTATAATTTTTAAACATTTTTTTTTACATTTTTATTTTTAATTTTTTTTATTTTTATTTTTTACATACTGTCACCCTAGCAGTACAGTGTCACCATGGTGACACTGTACTACTTGTGAGGGGTGATGAAGATTTTTTTTTTTTTTTTTTTTACACTGATTGCTTTTACACCCATATAGGATGTAAAAGCAATCATTTCTCTTTCTCTCTGTGTGCATTCATGCACTCATTGAGAAGAACTGAGTGAGCTGTGATTGGTCACATCCTGTCACATGGTGCAAGGCTTTTGTGAATAGCCTTGTACCATGTGACCTCTGTGATCATTCACAGATTTCACACATAGTAAGCAATGATGTCACAAGTGACATCTTGCTTACTACTTTGCATGTGATCACTGATTGGCCAATCAGTGATCACATGATCGGGACCTCGTACAGAGGTCCCGTCCGACGATCGGTGTTTCACTGTGTCCGGAGGACACAGCGGGCACCGGATCGCGGTGCTGCGCGCTCCCAGGGAGCGCGCACAAGCAGGGTGCGGGGAGGCCGTTTATTGACGGCCACCCGACCCTGCAGTGCCACCGTCCGGCCGTTTATATACAACGGCCGGTCGGCAAGTGGTTAATGAAACTACCAAACAAACCCCACACCTCCTTCGCATGCTTACATTCCCACATTAAATGCATTACATTTTCCACACACCTGCACCCTTCTCTAGGACAGATTTCGCTGTCCACCAATCTCCTCCTCCTCTGAAAGGCCCGAGTGGGCAGGCAGCTATGAGCCACCATCCAGGCAATATCCTTGTGCTTATTCACTAACCCACCACTTCAGTGATCTTCAGTGACTTGAACCAATTGTGAACAATCCACCACCAAAGGAGATTAAATGAAGTCACCAGAGCTAATGGCTGGTCAGATTATAAAGCAGCAACAGCGCTTGTGCTCTGGGAGCAATGACCCCGATGTCCAAATAGATATGGTGACGTTTCAGACACTTCCGGATAATAATAATCACAGACATACAACTTTGCAGCCCAAGCTCTTATGATGAACTTCTCCACTCTCTCATACCTCCATGAGAGCATGCAGTACACTCAGGGACAAAAAAGAGAACATAATGGTGCAATACGTTTTTTTTTCATTTATCTCTTTAATAAAAAAGGTATAAGGAAACTCACAAACAAGGTGTCCAACAGACACCAGCTTCAATCACAGAACAAGGTGAGATACAGTTACCGCTCACCGTGGATCTCTCCCATACAGCACAGAACAGCAAGGCTCTCTAACGTCCACATCAAGTAGGCCACTCCCAACCGGTTTTGTCACACCGACGTCATCAAGGGGCGGTACAAATGGGAACGTCAGACAGCTCTCATAAATACCACCCTTCATCTACATAATTTTTACACCCAGCCAATCACTGCGTTCCTAGTCCTTAATCACGCCGGCTTGAACAGGTGTTTCACAATTTAATTATACATATACACTCTACTACATAAAAAAAGCTAAATATATATACCCTGTAGGTTTGAGTCAGCGCAATACCGCTCTCCTTCGAAAATTTTTTATTTTTTTTTTTTCAGAACACACCAAAATACAAGTCATGAAGTCATAAGCATAATATCCAAAAACTCACACACATAACACATTTACATATATGCAAATTTGTGCAAAAAAGGAGCTTCCATCTCCAGAAATATGTGATGCCACAGGGTTTTGAGGTGTACATCCAAAAATAGGTCTGTCCCTTTACAACTTTCCCTTAAAATCCTAGACAGAGACCATCCATCCATCCTCACCGATACTGTCCCTCCTTCAGCCATGTTACCTATAACAAAGAAGAAGAAGACATAAATTTCATCTTTCATTAGAAACATAGGAATACAAAGACAAAACCATTCAGTTTTAATGTCTTCACAGAACGCATACACCACAAGGCTGACAGATTTCTGTACATTCCAGATCCCTGGGATTCCACCAGACTCTTAGACACCTCCAGACTGAGAAAAGGGGAAAACATCAGGCTTCATGCAACTCATGGAGAGAACATTCCCATTAAACCAGAATCCATCTCTTCCAAGAAGCAAACTGCCAGATTTCGTTTGCTCTTGCAGCACCCAACTTCTTACAGTCTATATATCCGTAGTTGTACAGCCGTCCACGGACCATGGCCACACACTCTCGCACATTCAACACCTCTTTCTTAAACAACAAGATATTTTGTACGTCCCACAAGCATTCCTTCACACAATTCACCAGCATCCATAACACTCTCCCATCATTCTTCCCCAACTGCCATAAACCAAACATCACCATCTCATATGTCACCCCCTTCACTCCCACCAAACCCTCAATCATACCCCCCAAACATCTCCATACCTTCACCGCATACCTACACTTCCAAAACACATGTTCAACACTTTCTACCCCCACACAACCTCCCCTCGGACACCTCTCAGTCGCACACATCCCACGCCGTCTCTGAAACATCCTCACAGGCAAACACTTATGCACCCCATCCACGCGATATCTTTTTGCCGATTATCCAATTCCCAATAACACATGTTCTTCCATACTTTCTCACATTCGACCGACCTCAAACCACCTATCCCTTCCATCACCTCATTCTCGTCTAACCGCTTACATATCTTCTTACAATCACCCCACATTTCTTTCGTTATCCCACTCAACGCAAACTTCTCCGCTCTCCTTCGAAAATACCCACAAAAAAAAAATATATATAAAAATATAAACATAAATATATGCAGAAAAGCAATATATATACTATCCTGTGCATGGCTCTTCGAACCACAGAAAACCCTTAAAGGGCCATGCACAGAACTTAAAGCACAACTCTTCTCAGAATCAAATCAAATTACAGACATTTATAAAAAATATAAAACCAAATTAAAATACATTATATATAACAAACACTATATGTATATCAATATTTAAAGCAGATAATAAATATCTATGTTTAAACCTCTTGATACTAAAGACTCCAATTCATATATCCAAAAAGTCTCCTTTTTTGATATTTCTTTAATCAGATCTGAACCCCTCCAATGACTTTTTACTCTCTCAATTCCATAAAAAAAAATTTTTTTAAGATTCATATCTTTAATTTCAGTCTCAACCATTTTTTTTTAAAAACATCTAGATATACATTCCCTATATTTTTAGGATTAAACGTAGAAGAGTTCTTCAGATTACTATGCATGTAGACCTTTGCAGGTACTTTACTAATCCCCTCTTTCTTATTATCTTTAGTTTTCTCAAAAAAAAATTTTTTCATGTTCAGCTTTCTAATGAATTTTTGCAGATCGATAAAAACATCGAATTTATTTACATTTTTTTCTGGGTATATATTTTAGCCCTAAATCTAAAACTTATTAAACTCTTTTTCAGTAAGACAAACATCACTTAAATTAAAAATTCCAGTCCCTATAGATCTCTTATCCTTTTCTTTTCGTTTTCGTTTACCTCCTTTTTCCTCTATACCTCCTCCATTGTTTTTCATACCATATGTATCTCTTTGCTTCCATCCCCTGTAATTGGGATTGTAATATCTCATCTCTGGGTCCCATCCTCTGCTCGGGTCTTGAAATCCCCCCCTCTATTGGAAAAATTACCCTGAAAACCTCCTCTATTGGATAAATTACCCTGAAAACCTCCTCTATTGGATAAATTACCCTGAAAACCCCCTCTATTGGAAAAATTACCCTGAAAACCTCCTCTATTGGATAAATTACCCTGAAAAACCCCCTCTATTGGAAAAAATTACCCTGAAAACCTCCTCTATTGGATAAATTACCCTGAAAACCTCCTCTATTGGATAAATTACCCTGAAAACCTCCTCTCTGAAACCAATTACCCTGTTCACATCCCACCAAATACGAATCTGTTTTTCTAACAAGTGCTTTAAATTTTTAAAATATCTTCCAATTTCACTCCATTTTTCCCCCTATAGGGTTAAATACTTCTATCTATCTATACTTAACCGTTTCAATACCGGGCAATTTTCCCCCTTCCTGCCCCCAGGCCATTTTTCAGGTTTCAGCGCTCTCACACTTTGAATGACAATTGCGCGGTCATACAACATTGTACCCAAACTAAAATTTTATCATTTTCTTCACACAACTAGAGCTTTCTTTTGGTGGTATTTAATCACCACCAGGGTTTTTTTTTTTTGCTAAATTATCAAAAAAAGACCAAAAATTTTGAAAAAAAAAAACACGTTTTTTCTTTGTTTCTGTTATAAAACTTTACAAATAAATAATTGTTCTTCATAAATTTAGGCCGAGATGTATTCTGCTACATGTCTTTGGTGAACATAACCCAAATTAGGATGTATTTTTTAGTTTGTAGGAAAGTTATAGAGTTCACAAACTATGGGATAGATCTGAATATTGATCAATCCTGAAGTACTGACAGCCAATCTAATTTCTTGAGGTTCAGAATGTCAGAATAGTACAGATATCCCCCAAATGTCAGGACAGTACAGATATCCCCCAAATGTCATGTCAGGACGGACAGTACAGATATCCCCCAAATGTCAGAACATATATCCCCCCAAATGTCAGGACAGTACAGATATCCCCCAAATGACCCCTTTTTGCAGAGTAGACAGTCCGACGTACTTCATAAGAGGAATGGCAAGTTTTTTGAAGTTGTATTTTTTTGTCATAATTTTTCGGAAAATGAAAAAATTAAAAAAATTATTTTCACTATTTTTTTTTTACATACTGTCACCAGTGCAGTACAGAGTCATCATATAACTGGCATGGCGGTTAACAGGGACACTGATTGGTGACAGTATGAAAAAAAAAAATATTTTTTTTTTTTTTATTTTTTTTAATTTTTTAATTATATTTCATTTTTTATTAAATTTTTTTTTATTTTTTTAAAGATTTTTTTTTCATATTTTACTATGACCAAAGTAGTAAAATGTTACCATAGTAACACTGTACTACTTTGGGGAAGTGATCAGTATTTTTTTTTTTTTTTTTTACACAATTTGCTTATAGCAAAGAATTACTTTGCTATAAGCAAGCATTTACCTGAATGAAATCGATTCATTCAGCATTTTTTTTTTTTTTTTTTTTTTTTTGTGCTTAGCTGTGATTTGGTCACAGCTAATCACATGACATGTGCATGTGACCTGCTGTGACCATTCACAGCTAGGCACTAGTATACAATGGATGGCATCATGAATGAAGCCACCCATTGTATACAACTGTCATGTGACCTGCTGTGATTGGTCAGCAGGTCACATGGTACCAGCAACGGGGCCGGTACTCGGATCTGTCATCGGCCGTGTCCGAGGTACACGGCCGGTGACAGATCGCGCTGCTGCGCCGCTCTGCATTAGCGCAAACTGCGCATGTGCGGGAGCACGCCAAATGGCGTCCACCCGGAGTGCAGGGACACATTTGAAGCCGCCAAACGGCCATTGGTCGGGCGGCTAATGGTTAAATCCACCTTTCTTTTTTCCATATACCCAAAGATATCCATGGCATTTTTTTTTGGATGATGATATACACCTTTGTATAAGTTTGTTATTAGCGCATACCTTTTAATTAGGATTATTGTTGCCAAAATTTATTTTGGGTGGGATATGCTGCTGACACTTTGGTGTTTTTTGTAAGTGGCGCTTTTTTCTTTTTTTTTTAATTTGGTACTAATTATCCAGATTTGCTTGGCTGCAAGGGCATTGCCAGGACTATTTTGCTGGGCCCAGTAGCCCTCACATACATGGCGGTTGTGGCTTCAAGGGTCAGTAATGAAATTCCGGCCACTTGGATGTTTAATACCACAGGGCCAATCAATGGAAGAACATTGGCGATAAGGTTGCACAGAGAGCATACTTAATTTTAATTGACATGGGAGTACAAGCTCTGCCATGGCAATCACACGGCATTCATGTGCCCTCCGCAGAGTCCAGGCCTCCTGTGCTCTTCAGAGTCACTGCCATTGACAGGTTGATAACAGCCTTCAAAATCAATTTCTATTTAGCATCTTTCTGTGAGTTTGGTGGTTGCTGAAGCAAAGTGGGTGTAAAATCTTCAACAGCGCAGTTAAAGCCCTTAAAACGAACATTTTTAGACTGGAAAATCAAATGATTTAAGAAGTAACTTCTTTAATAGTATGTGTGGGAGAAGGATGAATTGTGCGCTGATATGGGAAAGGTGGAGGAAAACGGTTTTTAGTTTTTATTTCTACAAAATCCCAGTAATAAAGTGCAACCATTTAATTTTACTTTTTTTCCCCTGGAAAGTTATTTTGTAGATATTTTGTGGATTACTTACAGAGGTCTGGAAAAGTAGAAAATTGTGGCCGTCATAACCGACAAAGGGTGGTGCATTTAACATTGTGTTCATTGGTCACCTCTGTAGCACCCTCTATATAGGATGCCTAAAAGGTTTGGGTAAATCTAGTTCTTTAGCACCTCTGTAATCAATGGAGGGGTGTGTGATTATTTTTGGCTGTTCTGGATCTCTCTGGTTGCAGGCTCAACTGCTTTTCGCACCTTCTGGTGGATTCTGGAGTGCAGTGGGATGGAAGAGGCAGACCCTCGGCCTGAATATTTATGATGCCTAAGCCAACCTCTTTCGGGGAGGATGCCCAGTAGGTGGAGGTGTACATAAATAGTCTGGGACCTGGAGCCATCACACTTCCATGCACATCGATCCAGCGCCAGGTTTTACCTCCTGTCTGAGTTGCTCGGGTTCCTTCCCATCCATCCCATCCAATATTTCCTCCTCCCCGATCCCCCACTCACGACTTTACCATTAAGATCAACAGCACAACCATTGGTCCTTCCCCTCATGCCAGGCTGCTAGACGTAATCCTAGACTCTGACCTCTCCTTTGGGCCCCACATCCACTCACTGGCTAAATCCTGCCGCCTCAACCTCCGGAACATTTCCAAAATCCGCCCCTTTCTGACCAATGACACCACAAAACAACTTATCCACGCCTTGGTTATATCCTGCCTTGATTACTGCAACTCCCTCCTCACTGGTCTCCTGTTACACAGGTTATCCCCCCTGCAGTCTATTATGAATGCTGCTGCTAGACTCATACACCTTACCAACCGATCAGCGACTGCTGCCCCTCTCTGCCAATCCCTGCACTGGCCTCCACTCAGTGTCCTCCACCCCTCTCTGCCAATCCCTTCACTGGCCTCCACTCAGTGTCCTCCACCCCCCTCTGCCAATCCCTCCACTGGCCTCCACTCAGTGTCCTCCACCCCCCTCTGCCAATCCCTCCACTGACCTCCACTCAGTGTCCTCCACCCCTCTCTGCCAATCCCTCCACTGGCCTCCATTCAGTGTCCTCCACCCCTCTCTGCCAATCTCTCCACTGGCCTCCATTCAGTGTCCTCCACCCCTCTCTGCCAATCCCTCCACTGGCCTCCATTCAGTGTCCTCCACCCCTCTCTGCCAATCCCTCCACTGGCCTCCACTCAGTGTCATCCACCCCTCTCTGCCAATCCCTCCACTGGCCTCCATTCAGTGTCCTCCACCCCTCTCTGCCAATCCCACCACTGGCCTCCATTCAGTGTCCTCCACCCCTCTCTGCCAATCCCTCCACTGGCTTCCACTAACCCAACGTATAAAATTCAAAATACTAACCACAGCTTACAAAGCCATCCACAACACTGCCCCTAGCTACATCACCAACCTCATCCACAGATACCGCCCAAATCGCCCACTCCGCTCCTCCCATGATATCCTCCCTCTAGCTCCCTCATCACCTCCTCCCACGCTCTCCTCCAGGACTTCTCCAGAGCCTCTCCCATCCTCTGGAACTCCCTACCACAGTATATCGGGTCAGCCCCCACCCTGTCTGCCTTTAGGTGATCTTTGAAAACTCACTTCTTCAGGGAAGCCTACACCGCCTCCTCCTAAGAACTGTACTTGAATCACCTCCACCAGATCATCCCCCGCAGCTATCACCTTTTGTACCAACTCCCCCTTCCTTTAGATTGTAAGCTCCACGAGCCGGGCCCTCCTATCCTTCTGTACTGAAATGTATTGTAATTGTACCGCCCCCCTTATATCGTAAAGCGCTGCGCAAACTGTTGGCGCCATAAATCCTGTATAATAATAATAATAATCCATCCTGAACCTAGGTATTATTAAGCTTCTGCACCTGTGTGTTAGTGTTCGAGCAATGTGTCTCCATGTAGAAGCCAGATCCTTCAGTTTCCTCTGGTGTTCAATGCCATTTGAGTATTTTCATATTTGTCGTGTTTGATTCTGTCATTTTTCCCAGAGTTTTTCCCTGGCTGTACAGTTGTATCTCATTTGCTCCCTGGCCGTGGATCCCTTCCTTCCCTGTTGCTTTTTGTGTCCTTCCCAGCATTGTTTCTTGTTGTTGGTTTGCCCTGCAGTCCCTTCCCAACTTGCTGCAATTGGTTACTTTGTTTCCTTGTATCCTGTGTGTTCCCCGTGTCCTTCCAGCATGCTATTTGGTTGCACTGTGCCCACACGGGTGTGTTAGAGAGCCGCAACCTGGGGGCTGCCATGCAGTACAACATCTACACCTCTATTAGCTCTGGTGAAGATTGGGTGGCTCCTTAGATTCTGCAACTGTGACACACCAATGTGGGCACAATGTGTGAAGTGTGACAGGAGTAGCAGGGTTCTTGTCCAGGAGGGGACATCCCCAGCCTGAAGGGCTGCCTCCCTTTTGGGCAGTACAGCTGAAATTTTCAGGAGTTCATCGAGGCCCAGCTCACCATACCAAAGGATTTCACTGAGGATCTGGTCTGGGAATTGAAGGGGGAAGTGCCTGGCTGATATTGGATGGAAGCAACCAAGTATCCAGGCCTGAGTGTAGGATCCTAGTGACTGTTCATTACTCCTATCCCTTTGAGCAATAGCTCCAGTACTTGCTTTGTTTGAGACACTAACCATTTTGGGGTCCCAGTGTTGCTCATTCCCCTAGTGTCTGCAAAATGGGACTATCATAAACTTTTTAGACAAAGCAAAGAGTGTCCTCTGATTATTGCACTGTTCTGGAGTGTTCTAGAGTAGCCCCCATCTATTTCCTCTTGTAATAAAGCATCAAAAGACACTTCAGACCAATTATTGAGCCTTGAGACAGTCTGTTCTGTGTGCCTGGCTGTTCTACACCAAATTGGGAAGAGAACCTGGGAAAAACTAGTGTCCCATCAGGGGGCTAGAGCTACACCTCTATCACGACCTTTGCAGTGTCTCAGTTCCAATGGGACTACACAAAGGTGAAACGTGTAGGAAGGTGTTCAGTGGTCGTGTAGCTCCTATTTGTGACCACTAGAAATCTTCCTTCCCTATAGAGAGCATATAAATAGAGCAGTGAGCTAATTGAGTTAGTTATGGTGATTGGAGAAGGTGGCAGGATTGGTCCCTGTGGGAAGTCTTGGGACCCCCAGCAGAAAAGATGTAAGTGGTTCAGAATTGGGCTTTCCCTGGCTAAGGATTGTCTGGAAGACCTTCTTCCCTCTTGGGCTTAACCAGGGAGATAGACGTCATGAACACCCCTGAGGTATGGCAAATGGGGACATCCTCTAGTGCTTGGGACTTGGCTGTCAATGGTTACAGAGAAGATGTCTGACTCTCTGTGAAAGACCTTCTGGAGTGGACTTGTTTTATTCCTGTTATGCCGGCCAGTTTGTAGGGGACCAGTAAGTAAGGAGACCTTTTGATCTTCCAAAGGAGAGACTAAAAGGTATTTGTGCTACTTAATGCTGATTGGTGAGCTAAAAGGATTTGGGTTATGACTCCCTCAGAGAATGTGGGCCTAAAAATAGCTAATGGTACCAGGGAAGCTAAATGTTGTACCAACATTGTATTTGCCCCAACTACAGATGCTCCACCCACCTACACTATCAGCACCCAGCTAGGAAAATGACACTGTATGGAGGAGCATCCAGTATAAAAGTTCATCTCACTTAAAAGACTTTTTGAAACATCTAATGGTTAAAAGCATCAAAGACAACCAATGCGTTGATCCTCTCCAAGATCCTCTCTGATGCCCGCCTCACCACCTGCCCCCTTGACCCTATCCCCACACAACTCCTACAACCTCCCTCCCCCTCCATCCTATGCTCCCTCACCCACATCTTCAATCTCTCCCTCTCCTCCGGCACTTTCCCTTCCCCTCTGAAACATGCACACATCACCCCCATACTTAAAAAGCCCTCCCTGGACCCCAATGACCCGAACAACCTCAGACCCATCTCCCTGCTCCCATTTACATCTAAACTCCTCGAGCGCCTAGTCTACGCCCGCCTATGCTCTCACCTCAACGACAACAACCTCCTCGATCCCCTACAGTCCGGCTTCCGTCCCCTACACTCCACCGAAACTGCCTTACTCAAACTCTCCAACGACCTGCTAACCGCCAAAGCTAATGGCCACTATTCAGTGCTCCTACTCCTTGACCTCTCTGCGGCCTTTGACACAGTCGACCACCCCCTCCTCCTCAAAAAACTACACTCCCTCGGCCTCAGAGATTCTGCTCTCTCCTGGCTCTCATCCTACCTGTCACAACGCTCTTTCAGCGTTACCTATAATGCCACCACCTCCCTCTCACTCCCCCTCTCTGTTGGGGTCCCTCAAGGCTCTGTCCTCGGGCCCTTCTCTTCTCCATCTACACCTCCTCCCTTGGCCAACTCATACACTCTCACGGCTTCAACTACCACCTCTATGCCGATGACACACAAATCTATCTCTCAACCCCCCACCTCACCCCCTCGGTCTCCGCCCGAATCACACACCTGTTGAGCGACATATCAGACTGGATGTCGCTCCACTTCCTTAAACTGAACCTCTCCAAAACCGAGTTTCTTGTCTTCCCTCCAGCCCGGACACCACCCCCCATTGACTTCTCCATCATGTCCAACAACGCCACCATCAAACCCGCCCCGCAGGCCAGAGTACTTGGTGTCATTTTGGACTCCAACCTATCCTTCCAGCCCCAAGTCCACTCTTTAACAAACTTGTGCAGACTCCACCTCCGCAACATCGCCAAAATCCGCACGTTCCTAACTCCAGAAACCACTAAACAGCTCATCCACTCCCTCATCATATCGCGACTCGACTACTGCAACTCCCTCCTCACTGGCCTGCCTCGCCGCTGGCTATCCCCGCTTCAGTCCATCCTGAATACGGCTGCCAGACTCATTCACCTTTCCAACCGCTCCGTTTCCGCCACCCCCCTCTGCCAATCCCTCCACTGGCCTCCACCCCCCTCTGCCAATCCCTCCACTGGCTTCCGATTGCGCAACGGATCAAATTCAAAATCCTAACGCTGACGTACAAAGCTGTCCACCATACTGCCCCGAACTACATCACTGACCTAATATCCAAGTACCGCCCCAACACGCACACTCCGCTCCTCACAAGACCTCCTTCTCTCTAGTTCCCTGGTCTCCTCCTCCCATGCCCGCCTCCAGGACTTCTCCAGGGTGTCACCCATCCTCTGGAACTCCCTGCCCCAACCCATCAGATTATCACCTACTCTCCTCTCCTTTAGGCGCACCCTGAAAACCCATCTCTTCAGGGAAGCCTACCCCGCCCCCTTTTAACTTGCCGACCTCCTCCACTCTTCCTACCACTCCATCCCCCACAGCTATCTCCTCCTGTGCCATCCCCTCCCTCCTAGATTGTAAGCTTGAAAGAGCAGGGCCCTCGATCCCCTCATGTTTTGCATTGTATTGTTATTGTTCTGTCACATGTTCTGTCCCCCTTTGTAATGTACAGCGCTGAGCGAACTATTGGCGCTTTATAAATACTGTATAATAATAATAAAAAATAATAATAATGCGTTTTGGGGGATAGAAGGAATTGATGGACAGTTAGAGGCCCTGCCACTATGGAAATGTAGGAGAAAATGACACAGGATTCCCATCAAGGCTTAATGTGCAGTTCCAGACTATTGTTTCTGAGAAGATAAAGCTATGTTTTTGGCTTTCTCTGGATTCTGTAATCCCAAAATTTAGAACTGGAGCTTGAAGCTTTCAAAGTGTATTAGGAGGGACAGAATCTTCAATCCTCTGTCTGGTCTTTACCAGATGCCTGTAACCTCTCTGAGTGCTTATATGTGCAGGGTCGTTCGTTATACACACAAGCCTGAGGATAGCTCGGGGCTCCCATTTTGGAGGCAGGAGGTTTAATCCAGGGGTCAGAGGTTTTCCATCCAGGTGTTGGAAGACAGGAGGACTCACCCAGGGGTCAGAGGTGCCCCAACCAGGTGTAGGGAGACAGGAGGTCTCACCCAGGAGGCAGGGGTGCCCCAGCCAGGTTTTAGGAGACAGGAGGTCTCACCCAGGGGTCAGAGGTGCCCCAGACAGATGTAAGGAGATAGGATATCTCACTCAGGCGTCAGAGGTTTTGGAAGACAGGAGGTCTTACCCAGGGATCGGAGATGCCCCAGCCAGGTGTTAGGAGACATGAGGTCTCAAGCAGGGGTCTCAAGCAGGGGTCAGAGGTACCCCAGACAGGTTTATGGAGGCAGGAGGTCACATCCAGGGGTCCAGCCAGGAGACATCGTGGGGGCTGCCATCCATTCTTAATTTCACCCCCCACGCATCTCGACCAGTATTGCCTTTGTGGGTTCAGGAACCTCATGAAAATCACATGGTCAAAAGCATGCTGCCATTTATCTGTGGCTGCATTTGAAAAAGGTGCAATCACTTTTTTTTGTAGGAAATGCAGGCTGCCATGCCCAAGCAAACATGGGCTGCAAACCCTCCCAGATGTAAACTGAAGGTTACACAGGTCCCCTAATGCATTCTGCTGTGATTCTGTTAATGTTGATTTCTTGAGGTCAGTTCCTTCCCTCCCTCTTTCATTTCCATTGAAACACTACATATATACTACATGTATTATATATTATGTAATATTTTACTGTATATGAATATTGAATCATCTCGATTGCCAGATTATTTTTTATGAGTGACCACCAGCTTACTGAACATTTTAAGGAGATATTTACAGTATGTTTTACCTTTTTTAGGGGTTTTCTGTACATTGACCCTGAAGAAGCTTTTTCCCCTGAAACTTGTTGGCTGTGTTTGATGCTTTTACCAATAAAATGTTGTGACGGGAGTGACTTTGGGTGGGGTCCCATGGAACACAGCTCACATTGGAGAGGTGGGGAGACCCTGTCTCAGCTCCCCATATCCCTATTATGTGTAAGTCACCCTGTGCCTGTTAGGGGTACAGGGTGATCTGTCCTAATATTGTGTAGACATGTATAGGTGGGGTGTGGGGGGGTTGTTCATTGTTTACTGCCCACGTGGTCCCATTGGTCCATTGTGTGTCCTGCTTGGGATCAAAGGATTATGGGATATATATGTTTGTACTGGCTTGGTGGGGGGTGTTTCCGGCAGCTCTTCCCCCTGATGGGACGGCCTGCTGATGTGTTTCCTGTCTGGGTGTGTATTTCCCCGCCCTGTGTATATATCTTGTATCTATGTTAAAATAAAGCAGTCTATTTCCTGTATTAATATGAGTCTGGTGCTTTTTCCTGAGTGATTTCAAGGGTGGTGTCCGCGGATCTGTGTTCGGACAGGGAAGTGGGAGTCTAATGGAAATGCCCTAGGGCAGTCGGGGTCCGGTTCCGTTACAAATGTGTTAAAAAGGTCTCTAAGTGAGATAAACTTTATTATCAGACGCTCCTCCATACCCAGCCAATGGTTCAATGACGGTGGGCATCATTCAGCCTGGAAAGGACTGGCGTTGGATGGCAGAGCAGTAAGTCTACAGGGGACAGTGCCGGAGGGGGAAAACTGCAAATATTTTAACCCCTGCAGTGCTATTAGAAAATATTCCTGAAATGGGGCATTACCTACCGGACTATATTATCTGACATGGGTTGAATAAGATTCAGTGTGTGAGGGGGGCAGATGGAAAAAAAAGATAAGAAAGCTAAGAATTTTATAATAATCTTTCCTCTGGATTCCTCTGCTTCTTGTGTGGACAGCAGAGAGGAAAGCAGTCCTGTCACTCTCATTGTTACATCTATTGACTTTACCTGCCTTTTCCCACGTGTTTGCTTCCAGCGATCAATATATCCTGTAATCTATTCAGGGACTTTTAGTTGAAACTTGTACAACGAAAAACAAATTCTGTAAAGAGCATTTGTAGCTGTCGACTTTTAATTTGTTTTTTTAAATTGGGTGACATTCCTCCCCAGGGATGGGGATCGCCCCTTCCCTACTCTTCCCTTTCTGTCCGCCATTGATCCCAGGATCTGTAGTCTTTTTATCAAACCTTTTTACTCCTTCTTTCTCTTTCTTTCCCTTCCTCTTCCCATAGGTACTGTAGATATGGTACATTCTCATACAGTACCAGGACAGGTTCATCCAGTGCCCAGTGCAAGGATGTGGAACTACGGCCCCTCCGCAGTTGCTCATGCATGATGTATCGCCCTGCACCCGCTCTCTGCCCTTTGCTCTGGCTGCCCATGGTTGGTATGGAGTGTTCACTTCCCATGTGTGGCCAATGGTGTATTTTATTTGAGTCAGCTGTGGTTGGACGGGATGGAAAGTGGGAACATTAGAGCCCAATGTGACAGCAGTAGCTGTCAGAGCAGAAATGAAGCTGCAATCTGCTGGTTGCCAGCCACTGATCTACAACATGAGGTGAGGGTGCAACTACCCCACCACTGTGCCCAGCATGCTGCTCCTCCTGCCCACCCCTTGTTCTGGCTTTCTTCTCATATCCAAGCCCCATGTAGAATGACTCTAGAAAAGGCTCATTGATGGAGGTGGGGAAGGAAGGCTCACTGATGGAGGTGGGGAGGAAAGGCTCATTGATGGAGGTGGGGGGAAGGATCATTGATGGATGTTGTTATGGTGGGCTCATTGATGGAGGTAGTAGGTGGGAGGTCATTGATAGGAAGGGAAGGCTCATTGATGGAGGTGGGGGGAAAGCTCCTTGATGGAGGTGGGAGGATGGCACATTGATGGAGGTGAGTAGGGAAGGCTCTTTGATGGAGGTGGGGAGGAAGGCTCAATGATGGAGGTGACAAAGCTCATTGATGGAGGTGGGGAGGGAAGGCTCCTTGATGGAAGTGGGAGGAAGGCTCATTGATGTAGGTGGGGATGGAAGGCTCATTGATGCAGGTGAGGAGGGAAGGCTTATTGATGGAGGTGGGGAGGGAAGGCTCATTGATGGAGGTGGGGAGCAAAGACTCATTGATGGAGGTGGGATGGGAAGGCTCATTGATGGAGGTGGGGAGGGAAAGCTCATTGATGGAGGTGGGGGAAAGGCACCTTAATAGAGGTGGGGGGAAGGGTCATTGATGAAGGTGGGGAGGGAAAGCTCATTGATGGAGGTGGGGGAAATGCTCATTGATGGAGGTCGGGGGAATGCTTATTCATGAAGGTGGGGAGGGAAGGTTCATTGATGGAGGTGGGGAGGGAATGCTGGCCTGTGTAGTCTGATTCAAAAGAATAGATATTGGAGCTCAAATTGATGGAAAAGTAAATACTGGTTCTGATAGAGAGGTGTCAGAACACACAGAGCATTGCAGTTTGTTCTGTATGGGGGCTGTGTAGCTGCAGACCAGTCAGGGTACCCATGCTGACCTGTGTCAACAGCAAAAAGTGCCTACAATTGGCACGTGAGCATTAAAACTGGACCATGGAGCAATGGAAGAAGATTGCCGGTCTAATGAACCACATTTTCTTTTACATCATGTGAATGGCTAGGTGCGTGTACATCACTTACTGTACCTGGGGAAGAGATGACACCAGAATGCAGTGTGGGAAGAAGACAAGCCAGTGGAGGCAGTGTGATGATTTAGGCAATGTTCTGCTTGGAAACCTTGGATCCTGCCTTCATGTGGATGTTACTTGACACGTACCACCTACCTTAATATTGTTGTTGACCATGTACACCCCTTCATGGACATGTTATTCCCTGATGGCGGTGGCCTCTTTCACTAGGATAATGCGACCTGCCACATTGCAAAAATGGTCCATAAATAGTTTGAAGAACACAACAACGAGTTGAAGGTGTTGACGTGGCCTCCAAATTATCCAGATCTCAATTCAATCGAGCATCTGTGGGATGTGCTGGAAAAAATATTCTGATCCATGGATCCTCACACTTTTCAGGACTTAAAGTAGCAATCTCCAAACTGCAGCCTGGATGTGGCCCTTTGCTTGCCTGTAATTGGCCCTTGAGGCACTATTCCTTGCACTGATACCAATGGTAGGATACCATTCTGTCTTTTGACACCAACCATGGGAACTCTTTTTCTCCCTAAAACCAATGATGTGGAGCCTGCCCAATTACACTAATGGCCAGTTATGTCTTCTAACATTCCTATTCACTGCAGCCAAACTTTAGTAAAAAACATTGGTGGCCCTTTTTACCTACTTTTACCTTAGCTAGGAACAAAATGATGTGATACAGGACCAATATGACCAATGACCTTGCTGCCATGCCCCACGATAAATCCAACTGGGAAAATCTAGTCTCCTTGGATTAAGTCATGCCTCCACAAGACTTTGATAAAGCCTTGTTACATTTAGAACCTAATTACTGGCTCATATTGATGTCCACTTTCTTGGTCCTCGTCCTGACTTCCTCTCTGGCCCTTTCCTTCTTTTCTTTTTCCGCTTTCACTTATCCTCGACCTTCATATCTACACCACGAAGGAAGAATGTTGGTTATGCCTTAAAAAATTACTTTTTATTTCCCTATATTATTATTTATAATGTATTATTTATTATCCTTCATTATAATTTCATATGATTTGTATTAACAACCATTTAAGGTTTTTATGTAATTCTTCCATTTTCCATTATTAATGTATAGTTAAAGGATGTTTTACTTCCCTTTAATGCATTTGCAGAAAGCTATCAGCTACCTAACAGGCTTTTCATTCAATATCTCCAAGCTGTGCTATGCTCTACAGTGCCAAGCAGCGACCTTCCCGTTAACAAACACAAAAATGGCAAAAGTATTGGGCCGCCGGCCTTTCCACGCACATGACCTTTATTGGCCCCCCAGTCTTAGTCCGTAGGGTTCAATATTGGGCCGCCGGCCTTTCCACGCCCATGACCTTTATTGGCCCCCCTGTCTTAGTCCGTAGGGTTCAATATTGGGCCGCCGGCCTTTCCACGCACATGACCTTTAATGGCCTCCCAGTCTTAGTCCTTAGGGTTCAATATTGGGGCTGCCAGCCTTTCCACGCACATGACCTTTATTGGCCCCCCAGTCTTAGTCTGTAGGGTTCAATATTGGGCTGCCGGCCTTTCCACACACATGACCTTTATTGGCCCCCCCAGTCTTAGTCAGTAGGTTCAATATTGGGCCACCGGCCTTTCCACGCACATGACCTTTATTGGCCCCCCCCAGTCTTAGTCCGTAGGGTTCAATATTGGGCCGCGGCCTTTCCACGCACATGACCTTTAATGGCCTCCCAGTTTTAGTCTGTAGGGTTCAATATTGGGCCGCCGGCCTTTCCACACACATGACCTTTATTGGCCCCCCAGTCTTAGTCCATAGGGTTCAATATTGAGTTGGCCCCGCCCTTTGCAGCTATAACAGCTTCAACTCTTCTGGGAAGGCCGTCCACAAGGTTTTAGGAGGGTGTCTATGGGAAGGTTGGACCATTCTTCCAGAAGCACATTTGTCAGGTCAGGCACTGATGTCGGGGGAGGAGGCCTGGCTCGCAGTCTCCACTCTAATTTATCCCAAAGGTGTTCTATGGAGTTGAGGTCAGGACTCTGTGCAGGACAGTCAAGTTCCTCCACCCCAAACTGGCTCCTCCATGTCTTTATGGACCTTGCTTTGTGCACTGGTGGGCAGTCATGTTGGAACAGGAGGGGGCCATTCCCAAACTCTTCCCACAAAGTTGGGGGTATGAAATTGTCCAAAATGTCGCCTTAAGAGTTCCCTTCACTAGAACAAGGGGGCCGAGCCCAACCACTGAAAAAACAACCCCACACCATAATCCCCCCTCCACCAAACTTTACACTTCGCACAATGCAGTCAGGCAAGTACCGTTCTCTTGGCTACTGCCAAACCCAGACACGTCCATCAGATTGCCAGACAGAGAAGCATGGCCACTGCAGAGAATACATCTCCACTGCTCTAGAGTCCATCGGTGGCGTGCTTTACACTCGGCATCTGATGCTTTGCATTGAACTTGGTGATGGAAGGCTTGGATGCAGCTGCTCGGCCATGGAAACCCATTCCATGAAGCTCTCTACGCACTGTTGTTGGGCTCATCTGAAGGCCACACCAAGTTTGGAGGTCTTTAGCTATTGACTCTGCAGACAGCTGGCGACTTCTGAGCACTGTGCGCTGCATATAGTTAGCCTGGCTGAAAAAAGACAAAAGTCCATCCAGTTTAACTATAAGAAAAACAATTGTAATCCTACACACACAGTTGATCCAGAGGAAGGCAAAAACCCAGCAAAGCACGATCCAATGTGCTCCTGCAGGGGAAAAATTCCTTCCTGATCCCCCGAGAGGCAATCGGATATTCCCTGGATCAACGTTCCCTATAAATGTTATATCCAGTTTATATTCTGTGTATCCAAGAAAGAATCCAGGACTTTCCTACAGCAATCCACAGAGCTGGCCACAACCAACTCTGGAGGGAGTCTATTCCACATTCTCAGCTCTTACTGTGAAGAAACCTTTCCGTGTGTTTGGAGATTAAATTTCTTTTCCTCCAGATGTAAAGAGCGCCCCCTTGTCCTCTGTGATGACCTCAGGGGGAATAACTACACCGAGTTCACTATATGAACCACTGATGTATTTATACATGGAGATCATATCCCCCCCTTATGTATTATACATGGAGATCATATCCCCCCTTATGTATTATACATGGAGATCATATCCCCCCGTATGTATTATACATGGAGATCATATCCCCCCTTATGTATTATACATGGAGATCATATAACCCCCTTATGTATTATACATGGAGATCATATCCCCCCTTATGTATTATACATGGAGATCATATCCCCCCTTTATGTATTATACATGGAGATCATATCCCCCCCCCTTATGTATTATACATGGAGATCATATCCCCTTATGTATTATACATGGAGATCATATCCCCCCTTATGTATAATATATGGTGATCATATCCCCCCCTTATGTATTTATACATGGAGATCATATCCCCCCCTTATGTATTATACATGGAGATCATATCCCCCTTTTGTATTATACATGGTGATCATATCCCCCCTTATGTATTATACATGGTGATCATATCCCCCCTTATGTATTATACATGGAGATCATATCCCCACTTATGTATTATACATGGAGATCATATATCCCCTTATGTATTATACATGGAGATCATATCCCCTTATTTATGTATTATACATGGAGATCATATCCCCCCTTATGTAATTTATACATGGAGATCATATCCCCCTTATGTATTTTATACATGGAGATCATATATCCCCCTTATGTATTTATACATGGAGATCATATCCCCCCTTATGTATTATACATGGAGATCATATCCCCCCTTATGTATTATACATGGAGATTATATCCCCCTTATGTATATTATACATGGAGATCATATCCCCCCCCCTTATGTATTAACATGGTGATCATATCCCCCCTTATGTATTATACATGGAGATCATATCCCCCCTTATGTATTATACCCTTATGGAGATATATCCCCCTTATGTATTATACATGGAGATCATATCCCCCCTTATGTATTATACATGGAGATCATATCCCCCCCCCTTATGTATTATACATGGAGATCATATCCCCCTTTTTATGTATTATTTTTTTTTGGAGAATCATATCCCACCCCCTTATGTATTTTACATACATGGAGATCATATCACCCCTTATTCTTATACATGGAGATTTTTTTATCCCCCCTTATGTATTATACATGGAGAGCTTTTTCATATCCCCCTTATGTATTATACATGGAGATCATAGGTATTCCCCCTTATTTTATTATACATGGAGATGGTGGCGCCATCATATCCCCCCTTAGTGTATTATACGATGTGGCTGGAGTTTAAGCTATTTTTTTTTTGCTCAGTGTCCCTGTTTACGGTAGAGGGTCATATCCCCCCTTAGCCTTTTTATTTATTACTGCTAGATTATAGTTCACATTTTCATAGTGTCCCTTAAGATAGGGGGCATCAAGATGATCAAAGAAGAGACCCTTGTTTCCCCTAGGACTTACTACTCCAGGTGATACATGGAGATCATATCCCCGAGGAGTTGAATGTTTGTATCATATACATGGAGAGATCATATCCCCCCTTATGTATTATACTTGGAGATCATATCCCCCCCCATATGTATTATACTGGAGATCATAAGATAGATCACGATCCCCCTTTAGATATATTAGATAGATACATGGAGGATCATATCCCCCTAGATAAGATGTATAGTTTACATAATAGCTGAATAGATCATAGATAGATAGATAGAAGATGATAGATAGATAGATAATAGACTTAGATAGAATATTAGATAGATAAATAGATTAGATAGATAGATAGATAGATAGATAATAGATCAGATAGATAGTCATAATAGATAGATAGATAGATAGATTAGATAATAGATAGATAGCTAGAATAGATAGATGATAGATAAAGATAGATAGATAGGGATAATAGATAATATTAGATAGATAGATAGATTAGATAGATAGACGATAGATAGATAGTCTAGATAGATAGATAGATAGATAGATAGATTAGATAGAGAGATAGATCATAGATAGATAGAATAGAAAGATAGATTACGATAGATAGATAGAATAGATGATAAGATAGATAGATAGATGGTGCTGATAGATATGATATAGATAGATATTATCATATGATAGAAATAGATAATAGATAGATTTAGATAATATAGATAGATAGATAACTAGATAGATAGATAGAATAGATCATAGATAGAATATGATAAAATAGAATAGATAGATGATAGATAGATAGAGATTAGTAATAGAAGATAGATAGATAGATAATAGATAGATAGATAGATAGATGATAGATAGCATAGATAGATTTAGATAGATAGATAGAGAAAGAAGATAGATATTAGTTTTGGGGGTGTGGGGTGATGGGTGGGGTGGGTTAGATAGATAGATATAGATAGTAATAGATAGATATAGATAGATAGAATAGATAGATAGATAGATAGATAGATAGATATAGATAATAGATAGATAGATAGATAGATAGATAGATAATAGATAATAGATAGATAGATAGATAGATAGATATAGATAGATAATAGATAGATAGATAGATCGATAGATAGATAGATAGATAGATAGATAGATAGATAGATAGATAAAATAGATAGATAGATAGATAGATAGATAGATAGATAGATAGATAGATAGATAGATAGATAATAGATAGATAAGAATAGATAGAAAATAGATAGATAGATAATAGATAGATAAGATAATAGATAAATAGAAAATATAAAAGATAGATAATAGATAGATAGATAGATAATAATAGATAGATAGATAGATAGATAATAGATAGTTGATAGATAGATAGATAGATAGATAAAATAGATAGATAGATAGATAGAAATAGATAGATTTAGATAGATAGATAGATAATAGATAGATAGAGATAGATAGATAGATAGATAGATAGATAGATAGATAGATAGATAATAATAGATAGATAATAGATAGATAGATAGATAGATAGATAGATAGATAGATAGATAATGATAGTAGATAGATAGATAGATAGATAGATAGATAGATAGATAGATAGAATAGATAGATAGATAGAAATAATAAATAGATAGATAATAGATAATAATAGATAGATAGATAGATAAATAGAAGATAGATAGATAATAGATAGATATAGATAATAGATAATAATAGATAGATAGATAGAAAAAAGATAGATAATATAGATAAAATAGATAGATAGATAGATAGATAGATAGATTGATAATAGATAATAGATAATAGATAGATATAATAGATAGAAAAAAGATAAAGATAGATAGATATTAGATAGATAGATAGATAGATAGATAGATAGATAATAAAAGAAATAGATAGATAGATAATAAAATAGATAGATAGATAATAATAGATAAAGATAAAGATAGATAGATAGATAGATTTAATAGATAAATAGAATAGATAGATAGATAGAATAGATAGAAATAGATAGATAGATAGATAGATAGATAGATAGATAATAGATAGATAATAGATAGATAATAGATAATAATAGATAGATAGATAGATAGATAAAGATAAAAGATAATAATAAAGAAATAGATAATAGATAAATAATAATAAAGATAATAGAAGATAAAAAAATATAATAGATAATAGATAGAATAGATAGATATATAAAAGATAGATAGATAATATAGAAAGATAAGATAAAAATATAGATAATAATAATAATAGATAGATAAAAGATAGATAAATAATAGATAGATAGATAAGATAAAGATAGATAGAATAATAGATAGATATAGATAGATAGATAGATAGATAATAAAATAGATAGATAGATAGATAATAAATAGATAGATAATAGATAGATAGATAGATAGATAGATAATAGATAGATAGATAGATAATAGATAATAAATAGATTAGAGTAAAGAAAAAAAAAAAAAAAAAAAGGAGAGGAAAAAAAAAGAAATGAAATGAAGTACATGAGCAATATAGGCAGAGAGGTAGGCAGAGTTCTACAGCTAGCAACAAAGTAACTCAATCAAATCCTGAGTGGTCCCTAATCATAGAGTACATTTCTAGGAGTTCTCCAAATTTCCCGTTTTTTGTCAAATAAGTGCATCTTATCCAATAAAGTATATTGAATTCTGTCCATGAGCATCACCACATCAACTCTCTGCAGAACTGTGGCCAATGGTACCGTGATGGATTTCCAGTGTAGGGCGATAGCCCACAGGGTGGATATACAGATGATATAGATTGGCCTCATAACCTCAGTCCGAACTCCCCGAGATATTGACTCCTAGTAGGCAGGACTTTATAGACAGACGCACCGGGGCACCTGACACTGCAGAAGAGACCTCAGAGATTTTGCGCCACACCAATGAGAGGCTTGGGCAGGCCCAAAATATATGCACTAAGGTACCAGCAAGGCCACAGCCCCGGAAACAAAGATGGGACAACTCTGGATACATGACGTGTACACTCTAAAAAATAACTCAAGCGACCTGTTACCACCACTTAATTAAATGTGTATTTCCAAGATAAAAATCCTAATTTATTGGTTTAAATAAACTTTTTCATTTAAAAACCTACTTTCATGAGTTGTGTTGAAATGATAAATTTGGAAATTACATCAAGTTAATATTGTGTGTCATGTACAGTTACATTTCTGCATTCATTGTTGTACAATGAAATTGAAGTTAAGGTACCTTCATAAATTTGACTTGGTAACTTAATTTTGCTCTACATTGAGAGCTGCATTGCAAGTCTCCACCCCCATTCACTTAACACAAATCAAGTCTCAGTTGTTTCAAAAACTGTTCCTTGAACTTGATGGACTGAAAGCCAGTGCTAAAGTGATGGGTCTCAAGTACAGTATTCTCTGAAGAACGTATGTGTTCCATAGCGCAGTCATACTCAGATGACATTTTTCACTTTTATTTCAGTTCACAAAATGGTTGTGGCAGGGTAATGCGGAAAGAATATAGCAAATTGTAAAGAAAGCTCACAAAATATCAACTTTCAATATCCTCCAATAGCTTCACTATATTGCCACAATTTGTTGCACAATATAGCAAAGGTCTTGTAGAGAAACAGTTTCTGCACCAGACAGACAATATTAAAAAAATCTTAATGCAAAGTGCTTCCTCATTCATCAGTACAACTTTAAGGATTTGATTTTGGTGTGCAAAAAATGTCAATTGTTTAACAATTGGATTGCTGGGCCTCGGTTTCACACAATGAAGTGCATGGGAATCACAAAGGAACTGCAACACATTCCTGTGCAATTCACATGTGGTTCAGTGTAATGCATTCATTTTGAATGAGCTCAAATCACACCACATCGCACCAAAGACACGCAAGCACCAATGTTTGAACCACAGTGCAACCAGATTGCATGTTTTGTTTTGTACCATGCAATCTGGTGCCGGCAAATGCACTGTGTTTGCAACACTGACATCCACTGCAGACTGCAAGGGTAGTGCGATTTGAATGCGGTGCGCGAAATGCACACAGATTGCGGGGTTTCTGCAACACATTCTAGTGTGAGCCTAAACGGATTAATTCGTTTTTGAAAGCTAGTATAAAAAAAAGCTAAAAACTAATACAGAAAATCAATTTGGATCAACTTGATTTTTAACTGCTTTTTAACTTTAAAAAACGTGCTCATAATTGTAGCAATTAAGTCCACGTGACTTGAAGGTTTCTTATAAAAACTGGAAAAACTCTTTGAATTAACTTAATATGTTTAACCCCTTCACGCCTGAGGGTAAAACAAATCTAAAGGCCTAAGCACAATTCTGCACCGTTGACATGTGATAGCAAAACCGTACATATCATCACAACTACTTTGCACATCCAGGTGGATTATACCTTGATTTTTTCAAGACAAATTGGGCTTTCATTTGGTGGTAAATGGTAACGGATATCTCCTGATTTTTTTTTATTATCAAAGGAAAAACTGGCCCAAAATAGTAAAAAAAATCCTTTTTTTTTTATTTAGCTATGTGTTTCTTGTTATGACCATAACCTACCACCAAAGAGCAACCCAAAATAAATTCTCCAGCTCTTGACGATCGCAGCGATACCATATATGTGTGTTATTTGTTGTTTGTACCCGGAGTACAGCCCAGAAACCATAGTGTGCATTTGTTTTTGTCTTTTTTTTTTTTTTTTTTTTTTTTTTGACACTAACTGACTTAACACTAACTGACACTGACATTAACACTAACTGACACTGACATTAACACTAACTGACACTGACATTAACACTAACTGACACTGACATTAACACTAACTGACACTGACATTAACTTATGCAGGCCATAGACGGGTCGAAAATCGGCCGATTTTCGGATCGTTAGTGGGCGATTTGGTCGGCCGTTTTTCGGTATTTTCGCGGCAATTAGTGGGCAAATCGGCCGATTTTTTACCGATAAAAAATCTGCGCATGAGCAGTGACCTGCAAGAGGAAGACAAAAAGAAGAAGAGGAAGAAGAAGAAGAGAGATGAGGATGAAGAAGAAGAGGATGAAGAAGAAGAAAGATGAGGATGAAGAAGAAGAAGAAGAAGAAGAAGAGAGGAGAAGAAGAAGATGAGGATGAAGAAGAAGAGGAAGAAGAAGAGGATGAGGATGAGGAAGAAGAGGAAGAAGAAGAGGATGAGGATGAGGAAGAAGAGGATGATGAAGAAGAAGAGGATGAGGATGAGGAAGAAGAAGAGGATGAGGATGAAGAAGAGGAAGAAGAAGAAGAGGATGAGGATGAAGAAGAGGAAGAAGAAGAAGAGGATGAGGATGAAGAAGAAGAAGAAGAGGAGGAGGAGGATGATGAAGAAGAAGAGGATGAGGATGAAGAAGAAGAAGAAGAAGAAGAAGGATGAGGATGAAGAAAAAGAAGAAGAAGATGAGGATGAAGAAAAAAAGAAGAAGAAGAAGATGAGGATGAAGAAGAAGAAGAAGATGAGGATGAAGAAGAAGAAGAAGAAGAAGAGGAAGAGGATGATGATGAAGAAGAAGAGGATGAGGATGATGAACAAGAAGAAGAGGGTGAGGATGAGGAAGAAGAAGAAGGAGGAGGAGGAGGAGGAGGATGATGAAGAAGAAGAGGATGAGGATGAGAAGAAGAAGAAGAGGATGAGTATGAAGAAGAAGAGGATGGGGATGAAGAAGAAGATGAGGATGAAGATGAAGAAGAAGAAGAGGATGAGGATGAAGAAGAAGAGGATGAGGATGAAGAAGAAGAAGAAGAGGATGAAGATGAAGAAGAAGAAGAAGAAGAAGAAGAAGTAGGATGAAAATAAGAAGAATTCCAGTCCAGCAAAAAGTGTATCTGCAGAGAGCTCCGCTATTTCTGACAGTTCTCTGACAGTTCCTTCACATTTACAGCGGTTGAAACATTGTATCTATTTGTTTCCGAATAAAAACATCTGTATCCTAAATGGAAACAAATAGATACAATGTTTCAACCGCTGTAAATGTCAAAGAACTGTCAGAGAACTGTCAGAAATAGCGGAGCTCTCTGCAGGGACACTTTTTGCCGGCTGTAGAAGGGATGAAAATCGGCCGATTTTTTTTACCATTGATGGTAACGTCGGCCGCTTGAACGACCGAATTTTCGTTTTTTAAAAGAAAAATCTGCCGTTTTTCTCCCCATCTATGGCCTGCATAACTGACACTGATACCAATTTTTTTTTAAATCTTGACCTTTGACCCTGACCTAAACACTAACCCTGGCACTGAACTAGATCAAACCTTGATCTAGGTATTTTTTTTTCTTTTTTCTTTTATTTTTTTAATATTTATTTATTTATCTTTTTTTTTTTTTTTTTTTCTTACAAACTTTTTTTTTTTTCTTCTCTCTGACAGGAGTTCGAGAGATACAATGTATCTCTCTTCTCCATTCATAGAGAGAGAGAGAAAAAAAACAAGGGGGCCGGGCTGCACAGTGACTGATCACTGTGATAGCCAATCAGAGGCTATCACAGCGATCATGTGACCCGGGACCGGGAGTCCCGGGTCCCGATCGTTAGAACGGGACCCGGTGCTCTCAGTGACACCGCGGTCTCGGTGCTGGGAGCGCGCTGAGGGGCGCGCTCCCAACACAAAGACAGGTACGCAAATATGCGGCCCCACGGAAAAAAGCCCAGGTCCGTGAGGCCGCATATTTGTGTTACGTCGGCGTCAAGGGGTTAAGTACTCAACTTAAAAACATGTTTATAATGCGTTTATAATTACGTTGGCGGTAAATAAAAATGCATTCATTTCTATCAGAAAAGCTAATTACCTCAATGCAATGTAGTTTGTTGCTTCAACTTAATTTCACCAGACATTGTCACAACTTAAAAAGCTTCATGCAAACTGTTGCGTTCATTTTTTTTTTGTTGAGCCAAAAAATTATTTTTTAGAGTGTAGTCTAGATGGGGTATAATACCATCTGGTTATTACTTTGAGGGCCGTCTCAAGGACAGAAAGAGATCGGGGTTTTCTTTGTTGGGTAACACCCTTTTATAATCACCTGTCTGCTGGACGCCTGTTTAACCCCTCGCCTACCAGGCACTTATACCCCCTTCCTTACCAGGCCAATTTTCAGCTTTCAGCGCTGCCGCACTTTGATTGACAATTGCGCGGTCATGCAACATTGTACCCATATGAAATTTTGATCATTTTTTTCTCACAAATAGAGCTTTCTTTTGGTGGTATTTAATCCCCGCTGGGCACTTTACTTTTTGCGCTATAAATAAAAAATTGCCAAAAATTTGAAAAAAAGAAAAAAGTTTCTTTGTTTCTATTATAGTATTTTTCAAACAGGTAATTTTTCTCCTTCACTGATGTGCGTTGATGAGGCGGCACTGATGGGCACTGATAGGCAGCACTGATGGGCACTGATAGGCAGCACTAAAGGGCACTGATAGGCAGCACTAATGAGGTGGCACGGATAGGCGGCACTGATAGACAGCACTAATTAGGGGTCACGGATAGGCGGCACTGATAGGTGACACTGATGATGGGTACTGATAGACGGCACTGACTGGCATCACTGCTGGGCACTGACTGGCGACACTGACTGGCACAACCGCTGGGCACTGACTGGTGGCACTGACTGGCAGCACTGCTGGGCTGCACTGGTGGGTGGCACTGGTGGGCAGCACTGGTGGGTGGGCACAGGTGGGTGGCACTGGTGGGCACAGGTGGGTGGGCACAGGTGGGTGGCACTGCTGGGCACAGGTAGGTGGCACTTCTGGGCACAGGTGTGTGACATTGCAGAGTGGCACAGGTGGGGGCATTGCTGGGCACAGGTGGGGGCACTGCTGGGCACAGGTAGGTGGCACTTCTGGGCACAGGTGTGTGACATTGCAGAGTGGCACAGGTGGGGGCACTGCTGGGCACAGGTGGGTGATCTGCTGGGCACAGGTGGGCGGAGCTAGTGGGCGCACTGCTGGGCGGAAATTGCGGGTGGCACTGCTGGGCACCGATCATCAGTGCCCTGATGATCGGTGCCGATCCCCGCTCTGACAACTGCCGGTTCTCGGAAGTACTTTCCTCACGATCTGACAGCGTGAGGAAAGTGCAGCCGAGAACCGACACTTGCATTTCCCTGTGATCAGCGTGTCATTGGACACCACTGATCACGTGGTAAAAGGCTGCTGTGATTGGCCTTTTACCACATCACGTGATCAGCTGTAGGACACAGCGATCATGGAGATCCCCGGGTGCGCGCCCCCTGAAGCGCGTAGGAGAGCGCGTTCTGGGGGGACGTCATATGACGTTCACTCAGAACTGGCCGGCCGCAGTGCAGCCGTCATTCGGCTATCTGCGGTCGGCTACTAGTTAATGAATAATTAGAGTCACCTGGAGTTGAATTCTTGTTAATTAGGATTGTTTTCCAAAATTTAGCTTTGCTTCTAAGACTTTCATTGGGGTGTGTTCATTTTTGCAACATGGTCTGGGATGAATTTGTTAGGAAAAATACTTTTTTGTGTGTGCAAACAAACAAATCTTGTCTGCAATCAATGGCCGGCATTTGTGGGAGGAGTTTGTAGTATAGAGTCCCACCGAAAATGTGGATTCTGAAAGGAAAGGAAATATTTTCTGACAAATCTGTTGGAGTGGACTCATTTATGCTGAGCCCTGTATATATATATATATGACCACCCACCATAACCCATCATGGCATGGACTCCACTAGACCTCTGAAGGTACGCTGTGGTATCTTGCGCCAAGCCATCAGTAGCAGATCCTTTAAGTCCTGTAAGTTGTAAGATGGGTTCTCCAAGGATCAGACTTGTGTTTCCAGCATATCCCACAGATGTTTGATTGGATTGAGATCTGGAGAATTTGGAGGCCAAGTTAACACCTCACACGTGCTGTTGTGTTCCTCAAACCATTCTTGAATTCATAAGATCAGGTCACCTTCTTCCATGGCTCTGTGGTCCAGTTCTGATGCTCACTTGTCCATTGTAGCCGCTTTTAGCTGTGGACACGGGTCAGCATGGGCACCCTGACCGGTCTGCAGCTACACAGCCCCATTCACAACAAACCACAATGCTCTGTGTGTTCTGATATCTTCTTTTCAGAACCAGCATTCATTTTTGCAATTTGAACTCCAGTAGCTCTTCTATTGGATCAGACTACATAAACAGGCCAGCCTTCCCTCCCCAACACCATCAATGAGCCTTTCTCCCCCACCTCCATCAATGAGCCTTCCCTTCCCACCTCCATCAATGAGCCTTCCCTCCCCACCTTCATCAATGAGCCCTCCCTCCTCACCTCCATCAATGAGTCTTCCCTCCTCACCAACATCAATCAGCCCCCCACCTCTATCAATGATCCTCCCCCCACCTCCATCAATGAGCCTTCCTTCCCCACCTCCATCTATGAGCCTTTCCTTCCCCACCTCCATCAATGAGCCTTCATTCTCCACCTCCATCAATGAGCCTTCCCTCCCCACCTCCATCAATGAGCCTTCCCTCCTCACCTCCATCAATGAGCCTTCCCTCCCCACCTCCATCAATAAGCCTTCCCTCCTCACCTCCATCAATGAGCCTTCCTTCCCCACCTCCATCAATGAGCCTTCCTTCCCCACCTCCATCAATGAGCCTTCATTCCCCACCTACATCAATGAGCCTTCCCTCCCCACCTCCATCAATGAGCCTTCCCTCCTCACCTCCATCAGTGAGCCTTCCCTCCTCACCTCCATCAATGAGCCTTCCCTCCTCAGCTCCATCAATGAGCCTTTCTTCCCCACCTCCATCAATGAGCCTTCCTTCCCCACCTCCATCAATGAGCCTTCATTCCCCACCTACATCAATGAGCCTTCCCTCCCCACCTCCATCAATGAGCCTTCCCTCCTCACCTCCATCAATGAGCCTTCCCTCCTCACCTCCATCAATGAGCCTTCCCTCCCCACCTCCATCAATAAGCCTTCCCTCCTCACCTCCATCAATGAGCCTTCCCTCCTCAGCTCCATCAATGAGCCTTGCCTCCCCACTTCCATCAATGAATCTTCCCTCCTCACCTCCATCAATGAAACGTCCCTCTCCACCTCCATCAATGACCCTTCCCTCCCCATTTCCATCAACGAGCCTTCTCTCTTCACCTCCATCAATGAGCCTTCCTTTCCCACCTCCATCAATAAGCTTTCTCTCCTCACCTCCATCAATGAGCCTTTCCTCCGCACCTCCATCAATGTGCCTTCCCTGCTCACCTCCATCAATGAGCCTTCCCTGCTCACCTCCATCAATGAGCCTTCCCTCCTCACCTCCATCAATGAGCCCCCCCCCCCAACCTCCATCAATGAGTCTTCCTTCCCCACCTCCATCAATGAGCTTTCACTCCCCACCTCCATCAACTAGCCTTCCCTCCCCACTTCCATCAATAAGCTTTCCCTCCCCACCTCCATCAATGCGCCTTCCCTCCCCACCTTCATCAATAAGCTTTCTCTCCCCACCTCCATCAATAAGCTTTCCCTCCCCACCTCCATCAATGAGTCTCCCCTCAACCTCCATCAATGAGTCTTCCTTCCCCACCTCCATCAATGAGCCTTCCCTCCCCACCTCCATCAATGAGCCTCCTCCTCCCCACCTCCATCAATGAGCCTTCCCTCCCCACCTCCATCAATGAGCCTTCCCTAACTCCATCAATGAGCCGACCTTCCCACATCCATCAATGAGCCTTCCCTCCCCACCTCCATCAATGAGCCTTCCCTAACTCCATCAATGAGCCTTCCCTCCCCACCTCCATCAATAAGCCTTCCCTCCCCACCTCCATCAATGAGCCTCCCCCTCCCTCACCTCCATCAATGACCTTCCCTTCCCACCTCCATCAATGAGCCTTTCCTCCGCGTTCCATTTTTTTCTGCTTTCAACACACCAACTTCAGAGACAACACGTTCACCCGCTGCGTCACATATCCCGCCCACTTTCAGATGTCATGGTGACGAGATAATCGATGTTACCTGTCGGTGGTCAGAATGTTACGTCTGATCGGTGTATTTCCACAACAATATTTCATCTGCAGAAAACAAACCCCCGGGGGGAAGCTCTTTGTGTGGATTGTTGTCACGTTCGGAGGAAAGTGGCGGATTTACACCTCCATCAATGAGTCTCCCCTCAACCTCTATCAATGAGTCTTCCTTCCCCACCTCCATCAATGAGCCTTCCCTCCCCACATCCATCAATGAGCCTCCTCCTCCCCACCTCCATCAATGAGCCTTCCCTCCCCACCTCCATCAATGAGCCTTCCCTCCCCACCTCCATTTTTTTCTGCTTTCAACACACCAACTTCAGAGACAACACGTTCACCCGCTGCGTCACATATCCCGCCCACTTTCAGATGTCATGGTGACAAGATAATCGATGTTACCTGTCGGTGGTCAGAATGTTACGTCTGATCGGTGTATTTCCACAACAATATTTCATCTGCAGAAAACAAACACCGGGGGGAAGCTCTTTGTGTGGATTGTTGTCACGTTCGGAGGAAAGTGGTGGATTTGCACCTCCATCAATGAGTCTCCCCTCAACCTCCATCAATGAGTCTTCCTTCCCCACCTCCATCAATGAGCCTTCCCTCCCCACCTCCATCAATGAGCCTCCTCCTCCCCACCTCCATCAATGAGCCTTCCCTCCCCACCTCCATCAATGAGCCTTCCCTCCCCACCTCCATTTTTTTCTGCTTTCAACACACCAACTTCAGAGACAACACGTTCACCCGCTGCGTCACATATCCCGCCCACTTTCAGATGTCATGGTGACGAGATAATCGATGTTACCTGTCGGTGGTCAGAATGTTACGTCTGATCGGTGTATTTCCACAACAATATTTCATCTGCAGAAAACAAACACCGGGGGAAGCTCTTTGTGTGGATTGTTGTCACGTTCAGAGGAAAGTGGCGGATTTGCACCTCCATCAATGAGTCTCCCCTCAACCTCCATCAATGAGTCTTCCTTCCCCACCTCCATCAATGAGCCTTCCCTCCCCACATCCATCAATGAGCCTCCTCCTCCCCACCTCCATCAATGAGCCTTCCCTCCCCACCTCCATCAATGAGCCTTCCCTCCCCACCTCCATTTTTTTCTGCTTTCAACACACCAACTTCAGAGACAACACGTTCACCCGCTGCGTCACATATCCCGCCCACTTTCAGATGTCATGGTGACAAGATAATCGATGTTACCTGTCGGTGGTCAGAATGTTACGTCTGATCGGTGTATTTCCACAACAATATTTCATCTGCAGAAAACAAACACCGGGGGGAAGCTCTTTGTGTGGATTGTTGTCACGTTCGGAGGAAAGTGGTGGATTTGCACCTCCATCAATGAGTCTCCCCTCAACCTCCATCAATGAGTCTTCCTTCCCCACCTCCATCAATGAGCCTTCCCTCCCCACCTCCATCAATGAGCCTCCTCCTCCCCACCTCCATCAATGAGCCTTCCCTCCCCACCTCCATCAATGAGCCTTCCCTCCCCACCTCCATTTTTTTCTGCTTTCAACACACCAACTTCAGAGACAACACGTTCACCCGCTGCGTCACATATCCCGCCCACTTTCAGATGTCATGGTGACGAGATAATCGATGTTACCTGTCGGTGGTCAGAATGTTACGTCTGATCGGTGTATTTCCACAACAATATTTCATCTGCAGAAAACAAACCCCCGGGGGGAAGCTCTTTGTGTGGATTGTTGTCACGTTCGGAGGAAAGTGGTGGATTTGCACCTCCATCAATGAGTCTCCCCTCAACCTCCATCAATGAGTCTTCCTTCCCCACCTCCATCAATGAGCCTTCCCTCCCCACCTCCATCAATGAGCCTCCTCCTCCCCACCTCCATCAAGGAGCCTTCCCTCCCCACCTCCATCAATGAGCCTTCCCTCCCCACCTCCATTTTTTTTCTGCTTTCAACACACCAACTTCAGAGACAACACGTTCACACCCGCTGCGTCACATATCCCGCCCACTTTCAGATGTCATGGTGACGAGATAATCGATGTTACCTGTCGGTGGTCAAAATGTTACGTCTGATCGGTGTATTTCCACAACAATATTTCATCTGCAGAAAACAAACCCCCGGGGGGAAGCTCTTTGTGTGGATTGTTGTCACGTTCGGAGGAAAGTGGTGGATTTGCACCTCCATCAATGAGTCTCCCCTCAACCTCCATCAATGAGTCTTCCTTCCCCACCTCCATCAATGAGCCTTCCCTCCCCACCTCCATCAATGAGCCTCCTCCTCCCCACCTCCATCAAGGAGCCTTCCCTCCCCACCTCCATCAATGAGCCTTCCCTCCCCACCTCCATTTTTTTCTGCTTTCAACACACCAACTTCAGAGACAACACGTTCACCCGCTGCGTCACATATCCCCCGCCCACTTTCAGATGTCATGGTGACAAGATAATCGATGTTACCTGTCGGTGGTCAGAATGTTACGTCTGATCGGTGTATTTCCACAACAATATTTCATCTGCAGAAAACAAACACCGGGGGGAAGCTCTTTGTGTGGATTGTTGTCACGTTCGGAGGAAAGTGGTGGATTTGCACCTCCATCAATGAGTCTCCCCCCTCAACCTCCATCAATGAGTCTTCCTTCCCCACCTCCATCAATGAGCCTTCCCTCCCCACCTCCATCAATGAGCCTCCTCCTCCCCACCTCCATCAATGAGCCTTCCCTCCCCACCTCCATCAATGAGCCTTCCCTCCCCACCTCCATTTTTTTCTGCTTTCAACACACCAACTTCAGAGACAACACGTTCACCCGCTGCGTCACATATCCCGCCCACTTTCAGATGTCATGGTGACGAGATAATCGATGTTACCTGTCGGTGGTCAGAATGTTACGTCTGATCGGTGTATTTCCACAACAATATTTCATCTGCAGAAAACAAACACCGGGGGAAGCTCTTTGTGTGGATTGTTGTCACGTTCGGAGGAAAGTGGCGGATTTGCACCTCCATCAATGAGTCTCCCCTCAGCCTCCATCAATGAGTCTTCCTTCCCCACCTCCATCAATGAGCCTTCCCTCCCCACCTCCATCAATGAGCCTCCTCCTCCCCACCTCCATCAATGAGCCTTCCCTCCCCACCTCCATCAATGAGCCTTCCCTCCCCACCTCCATTTTTTTCTGCTTTCAACACACCAACTTCAGAGACAACACGTTCACCCGCTGCGTCACATATCCCGCCCACTTTCAGATGTCATGGTGACAAGATAATCGATGTTACCTGTCGGTGGTCAGAATGTTACGTCTGATCGGTGTATTTCCACAACAATATTTCATCTGCAGAAAACAAACACCGGGGGGAAGCTCTTTGTGTGGATTGTTGTCACGTTCGGAGGAAAGTGGCGGATTTGCACCTCCATCAATGAGTCTCCCCTCAGCCTCCATCAATGAGTCTTCCTTCCCCACCTCCATCAATGAGCCTTCCCTCCCCACCTCCATCAATGAGCCTCCTCCTCCCCACCTCCATCAATGAGCCTTCCCTCCCCACCTCCATCAATGAGCCTTCCCTCCCCACCTCCATTTTTTTTCTGCTTTCAACACACCAACTTCAGAGACAACACGTTCACACCCGCTGCGTCACATATCCCGCCCACTTTCAGATGTCATGGTGACGAGATAATCGATGTTACCTGTCGGTGGTCAGAATGTTACGTCTGATCGGTGTATTTCCACAACAATATTTCATCTGCAGAAAACAAACACCGGGGGGAAGCTCTTTGTGTGGATTGTTGTCACGTTCGGGAGGAAAGTGGCGGATTTGCACCTCCATCAATGAGTCTCCCCTCAACCTCCATCAATGAGTCTTCCTTCCCCACCTCCATCAATGAGCCTTCCCTCCCCACCTCCATCAATGAGCCTCCTCCTCCCCACCTCCATCAATGAGCCTTCCCTCCCCACCTCCATCAATGAGCCTTCCCTCCCCACCTCCATTTTTTTCTTCTTTCAACACACCAACTTCAGAGACAACACGTTCACCCCGCTGCGTCACATATCCCGCCCACTTTCAGATGTCATGGTGACGAGATAATCGATGTTACCTGTCGGTGGTCAGAATGTTACGTCTGATCGGTGTATTTCCACAACAATATTTCATCTGCAGAAAACAAACACCGGGGGGAAGCTCTTTGTGTGGATTGTTGTCACGTTCGGAGGAAAGTGGTGGATTTGCACCTCCATCAATGAGTCTCCCCTCAACCTCCATCAATGAGTCTTCCTCCCCCACCTCCATCAATGAGCCTTCCCTCCCCACCTCCATCAATGAGCCTCCTCCTCCCTCACCTCCATCAATGAGCCTTCCCTCCCCACCTCCATCAATGAGCCTTCCCTCCCCACCTCCATTTTTTTCTGCTTTCAACGCACCAACTTCAGAGACAACACGTTCACCCGCTGCGTCACATATCCCGCCCACTTTCAGATGTCATGGTGACGAGATAATCGATGTTACCTGTCGGTGGTCAGAATGTTACGTCTGATCGGTGTATTTCCACAACAATATTTCATCTGCAGAAAACAAACACCGGGGGGAAGCTCTTTGTGTGGATTGTTGTCACGTTCGGAGGAAAGTGGCGGATTTGCACCTCCATCAATGAGTCTCCCCTCAACCTCCATCAATGAGTCTTCCTTCCCCACCTCCATCAATGAGCCTTCCCTCCCCACCTCCATCAATGAGCCTTCCCTCCCCACCTCCATTTTTTTCTGCTTTCAACACACCAACTTCAGAGACAACACGTTCACTGCCGCTGCGTCACATATCCCGCCCACTTTCAGATGTCATGGTGACGAGATAATAGATGTTACCTGTCGGTGGTCAGAATGTTACGTCTGATCGGTGTATTTCCACAACAATATTTCATCTGCAGAAAACAAACACCGGGGGGAAGCTCTTTGTGTGGATTGTTGTCACGTTCGGAGGAAAGTGGCGGATTTGCACACTTCAGTTCTAGAAGTTTCCGTGACAGCAGCCGGTGTAATAATGAGAAAATGGGCCGAATGATGAGAGCGGGATAACAGCTCTGCGCAGGAATGTCACACTTCAGCTGCTCGTGTTCCACCTTCTCAGCTAGATTATAAGACTCGTGTTCCTCTAATTGCACCTATGTCACCGCCGCCGAAATAAACATTCTCCTCCATCACACATATTTACCTTCCTGAGACCCCCGTCATCGACATCAAACCTCCTCGGCACTGCCGGGGGACCGAAAACCAAAGTCACCTGTTTAATTGCTTTGGAAAGAGCGAGAGAGAGAGAAAAAAAAAAAACCCGTGATCGCCGCATCGGCCGCGTACAAAGCACAGGAGGCTTCCATTATGTTCCTGACAGCAAAATGCCGCGCGGCTCCCTGCCTACGTCTTTCTTCCTAACAAGATGGAGTTTGTCAACAGGAAGACGTCTGCTTGGAAGTTAACTCAGAAATTGCATGTCAGCGCCGGCGGAGGGGAGGCTGCGCTCCCACGAAGGCTGATGGAGTTATAGAACGGAGGAAGAGTTTCACTTTCACCGGCAGTAAGGGACGCCAGAGCTGCCGGCAAATCTCTGATCCGTGTATTCGCCAAAGTCGTCACAAACTACTGGGGCTTGTTTACACTCGCTTCGGCTTTTAACACGGGTTCAAGAGCCTGCCGCTTCGACGGGTGTTTTTGATGTGCTTTTGAAACTTCGGTGAAGCTGTTTCGAAGCTTTAGAGAGGCTTGACAAATGCACTGCGTGTTTTGATTTTTTTTTTGTTTTAAAGGGGCCCAGTAGGACCCCGACTTTGCAGATCCCCAGTTCATTAGTACCCCTGTTCAGCAGATCCCCACCTCATTGGTACCCCTGTTCAGCAGATCCCCAGCTCATTGGTACCCCTGTTCAGCAGATCCCCACCTCATTGGTACCCCTGTTCAGCAGATCCCTAGCTCATTGGTACCCCTGTTCAGCAGATCCCCAGCTCATTGGTACCCCTGTTCAGCAGATCCCCACCTCATTGGTACCCCTGTTCAGCAGATCCCCAGCTCATTGGTACCCCTGTTCAGCAGATCCCCACCTCATTGGTACCCCTGTTCAGCAGATCCCCAGCTCATTGGTACCCCTGTTCAGCAGATCCCCACCTCATTGGTACCCCTGTTCAGCAGATCCCTAGCTCATTGGTACCCCTGTTCAGCAGATCCCCAGCTCATTGGTACCCCTGTTCAGCAGATCCCCAGCTCATTGGTACCCCTGTTCAGCAGATCCCTAGCTCATTGGTACCCCTGTTCAGCAGATCCCCAGCTCATTGGTACCCCTGTTCAGCAGATCCCCAGCTCATTGGTACCCCTGTTCAGCAGATCCCCAGCTCATTGGTACCCCTGTTCAGCAGATCCCCAGCTCATTGGTACCCACAATTAGCATATCTCCAGCTTGTTAATATCCCTAGCTCTGCTGATACCCCACTCAGTAGTTACCTTCAGTCCTGCTGATTCCCTGATCAGTAGTAACCCTCATTTCTGCTGAACTCAGTAGTTACCCCCAGGTCTGCTGATCCCCTGCTCAGTAGTAACTCCCAGCTTTGCTGATCCCTGGCTCAGAAATACCCCCAGCTTTGCTGACCCCCTGCTCAGTAGTAACCCTCAGCTCTGCTGAACTCAGTGGTTACCCCCAGCTGTGCTGATCCCCTGCTCAGTAATAACCCCCAGCCCTGCTGATTCCCTTCTCTGTAGTAACCCCCAGCTTTACTGATCCATGTCACAATAGTAACCCTCAGTTCTGATTAACTCAATAGTTACCCCCAGCTCCGCTGATCCCCTTCTCAATAGTAACTCCCAGCTCTGCTGATCCCTCACTCAGTTGTAATCCCCAGCTTTGCTGATCTCCCGCTTAGTAGTAAACCCCAGCTTTGCTGACCCGTGGCTCAATAGTAACCCCCAGCTTTGCTGATACTTGGCACAGTAGTAACCCTCAGCTCTGCTGAACTCAGTAGTTACCCCCAACTCTGCTGATCCCCTGCTCAGTAGTAACTCCCAGCTTTGCTGATCCCTGGCTTAGTAGTCCCTCCAGCTTTGCTGATCCCTTGCTCAGTAGTAACCCTCAGCTCTGCTGAACTCAGCAGTAACCCCCAGCTTTGCTGATCCCTCGCTCAGTAGTAATCACCAACTTTGCTGATCTCCAGCTCAGTAGCAACCCTCAGTTTTGCTGATCCCCGGCTCAGTAGTAACCCCAGTGTTGCTGATACCTTGCTCAGTATTAACCCTCAGCTCTGCTGATCCCCCGCTCAGTAGTAACCCCCAGCTCTGCTGATCCTCTGGTTTTTTGATCCTCCTCTTCCTCTGGTCCCTGGTCACTGCTATATTGCTCCCATGTTGTGCACCACATGTGACATTGCTAGTTTCTCCTGCTCCGGTCCCACAGATCTGCTGATCCTCTGGCATTCAGTCCACCTCTGCAGTCCCCACTCTAATTCTGATACAGCTTTCCCATGTTGTGCACCAGGTGTGCCAATACCCTATGTATTTTGATTTTCTATTTGTTTTAAAAGGGCCCAGTAGAACCTTGACTCAGCAGGTCCCCAGCTCATTAGTACTCCTGTGGAACCCCCAGCTCTGCTCATCACCCTACTCAGTAGTTATCTTCAGTTCTGATGATCCCCCGCTCAGTAGTAACCCCAGCTTTGCTGATCCCCCCGCTCAGTAGTAACCCCAGCTTTGCTGATTCCTCACTCAGTAGTAACCCTCAGCTCTGCTGAACTCAGTTGTTACCACCAGCTCTGCTGATTCACCGCTCAGTAGCTACCTCCAGTTATGTGGATCCCCCACTCAGTAGCAACCCCCAGCTCTGCCGATCCTCTGTTTTTTTAATCCACCTCTCCCTCTGGTCCCCAGTCACCTCCTGCCATATTGCTCCCACACTGTGCACCACATGTGACATTGCTAGTCTCTCCTGCTCTGGTCCACCAGCTCTGTTGATCCTCTGGCACTCAGTCCACCCTCTCCAGTCCCCACTCACCTTCTGCTATAGCTTTCTATGTTGCACACTAGGTGTGCCAATGCCCTGTGTATTTTGATTTTCAATTTGTTTTAAAGGAGCCCAGTTGAACCCTGACTCAGCAGGTTCCCAGCTCATTAGTGCCCCCATTCGGCAGATCTCCAGCATGTTAGTACCCTCGTTCAGCAGATCCACTGCTCAGTAGAACCCCCAGCTCTACTGATCCCAAACTCAGTAGTTACCTCCAGCTCTGCTGATCCCCCACTCAGAAGTTACCTCCAGCTCTGTTGATCCCCCACTAAGTAGTTACCTCCAGCTCTGCTAATCCCCCGCTTAGTAGTAATCACAGCTTTGCTGATCCCCCTGCTCAGTAGTAACCCCAGCTTTGCTTATCCCTTGCTCAGTAATAACCCTCAGCTCTGCTGATCCTCCACTCAGTAGTAACCCCCAGCTCGCTGATCCTCCACTCAGTAGTAACCCCCAGCTCTGTGGATCCCCTGCTCAGTAGTAGCTCCCAGCTCTGCTGATCCTCTAGTTTGCTGATCCCTCCTCTCCCTTTGGTCTCCAGTCACCTCCCACTATATTGCTCTCACACTGCGCACCACATGTGACATTCCTAGTTTCTCCTGCTCTGGTCCCCCAGCTCTGCTGATCCTCTGCCACTCAGTCCACCCTCTCCAGCCCCCACTCACCTTGTGCTATAGCATTCCCATGTTGTGCACCACATGTGCCTGCTAGTTGCTTTGCTCCTGTCCAGACCCTCTCACCTTCCTGCAGCTCCACGCTGCACACCAGATGTGACATCTGCGCCAGACACTCCCAGAATATAAACACATGAACCGGAAGTGACTGCTGATGACGTCTTTCTGGTTTGCTTGTTGGGTTCCCAGTGCATCCTGGGATATCTCATACCTCCAATACCTCTAAAACAAGGGGAATGTCCCTAATAAATGTCCCTCAAAAGCTGCAGGTGCTGTTAGTGAGCATTTTCATAGACTTCTGTGGAGGCTTTGGAGTTGCTTTGAAGTACAAAGAAAGTGACACGGGGTGTAATTTTTGAAGTGGAGCAGCATTGTAAGCAGCATTGTAAGAGGTAACCATTTTATTTAGCGACAGAGGCTTTGATTGGTATTAAGAGTTCTTTAAATAATCTCCAAGGATCATCTGGTGTTGGAGTAGAATGTCAGAAGTGACTCATGTAGATAGGAGAGAAAAGCTAGAAATCACACTTTGAACTGAGGCATCTACACACTTTGGAACAGGGGTGTCAAACGCAATTTCATCGCTGGCCGCATCAGCATTATGGTTGCCCTCAAAGGGTCGGTTGTATCTGTAAGACTCCATGTACAGAGCACCCCCGTTTACATCGATATCAAGAGCCCCACACCATCAAAAGAGTCCCACACCCTCCATCACATCACAGTGTATCCCCCTTACCTTGTGCTGCTGCCGGGAAGGAGCTGGGGGTGGAGCTGGGAGGCAGAAAGTGTAGAGTCTGGAGAAGGGCCAGGGGAGGGCTGGAGTCAGCTTCTACAGTCTGCTCAATGCTGAGTCCAGGGGAGGTGGAGACAAGGGGGTGCTGCAGCTGCACTGAGAGGAGCAGGATCTGGTGATGGAGTTCTGTCCTCTTCTCTGCTACAGACTGCTGAGACAAGGTAGGGGTGGAAACAAGTGGGGTGCCCCAGCTCCAGGAGAGGTGCAAGGGCAATATCAAGTGGTCTGGCGGGCCGTATTCAGACTGCGGGCCTTTTGTTTGACACATGTGGCATAGAGCAGGGAGCTGAGTGTAATCTGAGACCTGAGAGGAGGGAATGGACAGACATCCACTCTACACAGTCTCATCGGGAAACATGCACAGCCAAGGCTGTAAATCACATGCTGTGTGCTTAAGGGGAGGTGGGGGTCATCTCCTGGGTTTGCTTGGTGTTGGAATAAAAAAATCAGCAGTGAATCATGCAGATAGCAGAGGAAGGAAAGAAAAGCTATGAATCACATTCGGGGCTCTCGGTGCCTCAATCAGGCCACAACCAGGGGTAACAGTATCCAATGATTAATTCTTGTCAAATCAATAAATCTCAAACACTATTGTTCTTAGAATGTTACATTTATAATAGCAATACCTATATTACAAAAAAACAGGTACTTCCCCTCCCCCTATCCATGGCAAAACCATTAAAATGTAATAACCTTCAATTAAACATTCAATTAAAAATCTCAAAATATTTACATATATATTTAATTATCTAAGAGATACCTGATATCCTGCACAGCAGCACAGCGGCTAAATGGTTAACACTTCCGCCTGGCAGTACTGGGGGCATTGGTTCAAATCCCAACCACAGCACCACCTGCCTGGAATTTGCATGTTCTCCCTGTGCCTGCGTGGGTTTCCTCCAGGTACTTTGGTTTCCTCCCACACTCCAAAGACATGCTGGTAGGTAAATTGTCCCTAGTATGTGTATGTATGAATGTGAGTTAGGGACCTTAGATTGTACGCTCCTCGGGGGCGGGGACTGATGTGAATGTACAATATATATGTAAAGCGCTGCGTAAATTAACATCACTATTAGAGATGAGCGAATCGAACTCGGCGAAGTGGAATTCGTTTCGAATATTGGGAAATATTCGATTCGCGCCGAATCCGAAAATTAGCAAACTTCGGATGCACAAATCGAATTTTCCCAAAAATGGCGGCGACATGTGTGGCGACGGAGCGGGGATCTCTGGGAAGGCGCGCAGACAAGGCGCGCTGACCCATAATGCATTCATTCATGACATGTGATCGCATTAGCCAATCAGCAGCCAGCCAGCCAGCACTGTGTAATGGTGGAGCTATAAATCGCGGCCATCTTAGAATTCTCCATTAGCCTCCGGTCATTCAAGAGAGACAGACCTCTCTGTATTAGGGACAGAGTTAGGGCCACAGAGACTTTAGGGCCACAGAATCGTTACTTAGGGACACAGAATCGTTACTCAGGGACAGACACAGAATTGTTACTCAGGGACACAGAATTGTTACTCAGAGACAGACACAGAATTGTTACTGAGGGACACAGAATTGTTTACTGAGGCACACAGAATTGTTACTGAGGGACACAGAATTGTTACTGAGGGACACAGAATTGTTACTCAGGGACAGACACAGAATTGTTACTCAGGGACACAGAATTGTTACTGAGGGACACAGAATTGTTACTCAGGGACACAGAATTGTTACTCAGGGACACAGAATTGTTACTCAGGGAAAGACACAGAATTGTTACTCAGGGACAGACACAGAATTGTTACTCAGGGACAGACACAGAATTGTTACTCAGGGACACAGAATTGTTACTGAGGGACACAGAATTGTTACTGAGGGACACAGTATTGTTACTCGGGGACACAGAATTGTTACTCGGGGACACAGAATTGTTACTCGGGGACACAGAATTGTTACTGAGGGACAGACACAGAATTGTTACTGAGGGACAGACACAGAATTGTTACTGAGGGACACAGAATTGTTACTCAGGGACACAGAATTGTTACTCAGGGACACAGAATTGTTACTCAGGAACAGACACAGAATTGTTACTGAGGGACACAGAATTGTTACTCAGGGACACAGAATTGTTACTCAGGGACACAGAATTGTTACTCAGGGACAGACAACAGAATTGTTACTGAGGGACACAGAATTGTTACTGAGGGACACAGAATTGTTACTGAGGGACAGACACAGAATTGTTACTCAGGGACACAGAATTGTTACTCAGGGACACAGAATTGTTACTCAGGGACAGACACAGAATTGTTACTCAGGGACAGACACAGAATTGTTACTCAGGGACACAGAATCGTTACTCAGGGACACAGAATTGTTACTCAGGGACACAGACACAGAATTGTTACTGAGGGACACATAGAATTGTTACTCAGGGACACAGAATTGTTACTCAGGGACACAGAATTGTTACTGAGGGACACAGAATTGTTACTCAGGGACAGACACAGAATTGTTACTCAGGGACACAGAATTGTTACTCAGGGACACAGAATTGTTACTCAGGGACACAGAATTGTTACTGAGGGACACAGAATTGTTGCTCAGGGACACAGAATTGTTACTCAGGGACAGACACAGAATTGTTACTCAGGGACAGACACAGAATTGTTACTGAGGGACACAGAATTGTTACTCAGGGACACAGAATTGTTACTCAGGAACACAGAATCGTTACTCAGGGACACAGAATCGTTACTCAGGGACACAGAATTGTTACTCAGGGACACAGACACAGAATTGTTACTCAGGGACACAGAATTGTTACTCAGGAACACAGAATCGTTACTCAGGGACACAGAATCGTTACTCAGGGACACAGAATTGTTACTCAGGGACACAGACACAGAATTGTTACTGAGGGACACAGAATTGTTACTGAGGGACACAGAATTGTTACTGAGGGACACAGAATTGTTACTCAGGGACAGACACAGAATTGTTACTCAGGGACACAGAATTGTTACTCAGGGACACAGAATTGTTACTCAGGGACACAGAATTGTTACTCAGGGACAGACACAGAATTGTTACTCAGGGACACAGAATTGTTACTCAGGGACACAGAATTGTTACTGAGGGACACAGAATTGTTACTGAGGGACACAGAATTGTTACTCAGGGACAGACACAGAATTGTTACTGAGGGACACAGAATTGTTACTGAGGGACACAGAATTGTTACTCAGGGACAGACACAGAATTGTTACTGAGGGACACAGAATTGTTACTCAGGGACACAGAATTGTTACTCAGAGACAGACACAGAATTGTTACTCAGGGACACAGAATTGTTACTCAGGGACACAGAATTGTTACTGAGGGACACAGAATTGTTACTCAGGGACAGACACAGAATTGTTACTCAGGGACACACAATTGTTACTCAGGGACACAGAATTGTTACTGAGGGACACAGAATTGTTACTCAGGGACACAGAATCGTTACTCAGGGACACAGAATTGTTACTCAGGGACACAGAATTTTTGCTCAGGGATACAGAATCGTTACTGAGGGACACAGAATTGTTACTGAGGGACACAGAATCGTAACTCAGGGACACAGAATCGTAACTCAGGGACACAGAATTGTTACTCAGGGACAGACACAGAATTGTTACTCAGGGACAGACACAGAATTGTTACTCAGGGACACAGAATTGTTACTCAGGGAAAGACACAGAATTGTTACTCAGGGACACAGAATTGTTACTCAGGGACACAATTGTTACTGAGGGACACAGAATCGTTACTGAGGGACACAGAATTGTTACTCAGGGACACAGAATTGTTTCTCAGGGACACAGAATTGTTACTCAGGGACACAGAATTGTTACTGAGGGACACAGAATCGTTACTGAGGGACACAGAATTGTTACTCAGGGACACAGAATTGTTACTCAGGGACACAGAATCGTTGAATTAAAGAGTATGTCAGACAACACGCAGTGGGCAGGCAGAGGAGTGGCAGAGGAGGCAATGTTTCAGGAGCGAGCAGACGTGGCAGCAGAGGAAGGGGTCGAGGCAGCACTAGTCGCAGCCAGAGGCCAGTGCTCCCGGTGTCATCCAGCGGTCGTGTCTCCACCGACAACCCTGCCGTAATCGATTGGTTGGCTCGGTCGTCTTCCTCTTCCCAGGTCACCTCTGACACCTACAGCCAACGGTCGGTGGGTACGTCAGACACAACCGTTAGTTGGCATGGCCCGGGAGCAAGCCCACTGAAATCACGTGTCCTCTACCTGCCCCTGTCCTTTGGTGTTCCCTCACCAAGCGAAGTATCGCATGCTGTGGGCTCAGCCCCACTGTACAGTGAGGAAGAGCTAACAGAGGGCGGTCAGGAACGGGGGGAGACATCCGCCTCTTCAGCAGCCAGGCGAAGAAGTAGTGTGGCGAGGAGAGTGGCTCGGTAGCCGGTCTAGAGACAGGTCTGTCTCCTGACCCACACGCAGCCGAGGGGGCTAGTAGTGAGGCGGAGACCCTAATTGATGATGATGAGGCTGATCGCACTTGGCAGCCTCGTCGTCATCAGGCTATTGCTTCCCATCATCATCAGGAGAAGAGGGTGCCAGCTTGGCAGCGAGCAAAACAGTCGGTGGGTTGCCCAGGAGGCAGCAGGGTCGCAGCAGTGTCAGTGGAGCCAAACGGCCACGGAGTAGAGCATCAGCTCCACTGCAGCCTACCACCACGGCCAGTAGTGGTGCCGGTGTGCACGGAGGAGGAAGTAGCAGTCAGCCAGTGAGGAGTAGCGGGGGCAAAGTTTCCTACTCGGCGGTGTGGCAATTTTTCGTCAAGCCGCCCGAGGAAGTAAACGTAGCCGTATGTCGACTATGTGGCCAGAAAGTCAAGCGTGGCCAGGGGGCCCATGTTGGGACTACAGCGTTGCGTCAGCATATGCAGCGTCGCCATTCGGTGGCCTGGGAAAACCGTGATAAAGATACGGCGGTTCTGCCTGCCCCAGCCCCCGCTCCATCACCCGCTCCGTTACTTGCTCCGTCACCCGACGTCAATCGCCCTCTATCAGCCAGTCAAGGCTCCAACACCTCTGCTGAGGGGAGTTGTCGCTCGTTGCCATCTTCCGCTCGTTCAGATGCTCCTTCTCCTGCTACTCCTCTTCACGGATTCCATCAGCAGTCTTTCTTGGAATCCGTTTCCAAGAGACAACAGTTTGCGAGCACGCACCCGACGGTGCAGAAGCTGAACGTCCTCCTGTCCAAGTTGCTGGTGCTGCAGTCCCCCCTTTCCAAGTGGTGGACTCAGCACCTTTCCGAGAAATGATGGCTTGTGCCGCGCCGCGGTGGAGAGTGCCAAGCCGTCATTTCTTCGCCAAAAAGGCAGTGCCAGCCCTGCATTCACATGTAGAAGAGATGGTGGGCCAGTCTTTGAGCATGTCGGTCTCTGCCAAAGTGCACGGCAGCGCCGACGTGTGGAGCTGTAACTACGGTCAGGGACAGTACATGTCATTTACGGCCCACTGGGTGAACGTGGTGCCGGCACAGCCGCACCAGCAACTTGGACAGGTCACGCCGCTTTTGCCTCCACGTTTGCACGTCCTTGGTCCAGAAAAGATGTCCGCCTCTACCACCTCTTCTTCCGCCGTGTCCTCAGCCGCCACCCCCGTGCCAAGTCCCATTACCCGACCGGCATATCACATGTGCAGGGCGCAACGGTGTCATGCTGTGCTGCACCTGGTATGCCTTGGCGAACGTAGTCACACAGGGGAGGAACTTCTCAGTGTAATGAACAGAGAAATCGACAGATGGCTGTCTCCGCGCAAACTGAAAATCGGAACCATGTTGACCGACAACGGAAAGAACATGGTGTCTGCTCTGCGTCAAGGAAGGTTGTGCCATGCGCCATGCATGGCTCACGTGTTCAATCTGGTTGTCAAGCGGTTCCTAAAATCCACCATCCCACTGCAAGACATCCTTAAAATGTCACGTAAACTTTGCATGCATTTCAGCCATTCCTACACCGCAAAGCACACCCTCCTTGAGCTGCAGCGGCAGAACGGAATTCCACAGCATCGCCTGATCTGCGACGTTGCAACAAGGTGGAATTCAACCCTACACATGTTAGACCGCCTTTACGAACAGCAAAAGGCCATCACCGATTTCCTGATGTTACAAGCGGATAAAGGTACTCCCCTGTGTAACTTTGATGTCAGCCATTGGCAGCTCATGCGTGACACCTGCCGCTTGCTCAGGCCCTTTGAGGAGGCCACGCTATTCGTGAGTCGGCAGGACTATGGGATGAACGACGTCATTCCTCTGTTGCACGTCCTGGAACAAATGCTGTTAACAATGGCTGGTCAGGGTGCGGTAGACGTGGCGCACAGATCTCAACGCCACATGACCCCTGTGGGGGCAGGACAGGAAGAAGAGGAGGAGGTAGAGGAGGACATTTGTGCTCAGGAATTATTGAGTGAAATGGGTGGTTTTTCCACTCAGCGGACAGGAGTGGAGGAGCAGGAGCATCTGGTAGAGGAGGAGGAGGAGGAGACAGAGGACCCAGACGCACCGTGGCAGTATGCTGTGGAGATGGAGGCAGGGAGTCCCTCGCATTCCTTGGCACAAATGGCCCATAGCATGCTCGGTTGCTTGCGTAGCGACAGCCGAATAATAACCATCAGACAGAGGGATGACTTTTGGCTGTCCACCTTGTTGGACCCCTCGCTACCGTTCAAAAATGGTGGCCTTTTTCACACCTGCTGAGAGGGAGGCCAAAATAACGTACTATAAAAACCACCTATGTAGTCAGTTGGTCTCTGCCTTTGTGCGCCAACGTCCATCCTCAGACACTGTGGGCCCTGTGCGCTCGCGTTCCGCTGCCATGGCAGCAGGGGAGGGGTGGGGTGGTAGGAGCAGTGGCAGCTCCACCAGCAGCGGCTGCCTCAGTCTGCAGTCGATGATGAGTAGCTTTCTTCACCAGCGCAGTGAGGAAACTACTAACCAGCCGCAGCAGCAGCAGCATCAGGTGGACCTGGAGCAGGACCTCAAACAACAGGCTTGGGCCTACTTGGACAGCACCCTGCCAACCGAGGTAGACAAATCCCCTTGACTACTGGGCAACGAAACTTGACCTTTGGCCCCAACTAGCTGAATTTGCCCTTGAAAGGCTGTCATGCCCGGCCAGTAGCGTGGCATCGGAGCGCGTTTAGTGCGGCAGGAGGTATTGTAACTCCGCGGAGGACACGACTGTCCACCCAAAGTGTGGAGACTCACGTTTGTGAAAATGAATCAGGCGTGGATTAGTCTGGATTTCAAACCACCAGTTCCTGACACAACTGACTAAATCCGCCATGAATCATGCCCAAACATGTTATTATTTTTAACATAGGCCTCTGTATGGCCTTCAATTTAAGCTGCTTACGCTTCGCCACTCTGCCATGGGCCCCTGTACCGCCTCCTCTTGCTGCTGCCAGGTCCAGAGTGTGTCATGGGTCCCTGTACGGCCTCCCATTGCTGCTGTCTCCATCGCCACACTCTGCCATGTGCCACTTTCAGGTCTCCTCACACTGCTGGTGGGTTCCATTTTGTCATAGGGTGCTGGCAGATTACGGGCCTCCCATAGCTGCTGCCAGGCCCGTAATCTGCCATGGGCCCCCGTACCGACTCCTCATGCTGCTGCCAGGTCCAGAGTGTCTCATGGGTCCCTGTACGGCCTCCCATTGCTGCTGTCTCTCCATCGCCACACTCTGCCATGTGCCACTTTCAGGTCTCCTCACACTGCTGGTGGGTTCCATTTTGTCATAGGGTGCTGGCAGATTACGGGCCTCCCATGCTGCTGCCAGGCCCGTAATCTGCCATGGGCCCCCGTACCGACTCCTCATACTGCTGCCAGGTCCAGAGTGTCTCATGGGTCCCTGTACGGCCTCCCATTGCTGCTGTCTCCATCGCCACACTCTGCCATGTGCCACTTTCAGGTCTCCTCACACTGCTGGGTGGGTTCCATTTTGTCATAGGGTGCTGGCAGATTACGGGCCTCCCATTGCTGCTGCCAGGCCCGTAATCTGCCATGGGCCCCCGTACCGACTCCTCATGCTGCTGCCAGGCCCGTAATCTGTCATGGGCCCCTGTACCGCCTCCTCATGCTGCTGCCAGGTCCAGAGTGTGTCATGGGTCCCTGTACGGCCTCCCATTGCTGCTGCCAGGCCCGTAATCTGCCATGGGCCCCCGTACCGACTCCTCATGCTGCTGCCAGGCCCGTAATCTGTCATGGGCCCCTGTACCGCCTCCTCATGCTGCTGCCAGGTCCAGAGTGTGTCATGGGTCCCTGTACGGCCTCCCATTGCTGCTGCCAGGCCCGTAATCTGCCATGGGCCCCCGTACCGACTCCTCATGCTGCTGCCATGGCCCGTAATTTCATGGGCCCCTGTACCGCCTCTCCTCATGCTGCTGCCAGGTCCAGAGTGTGTCATGGGTCCCTGTACGGCCTCCCATTGCTGCTGCCAGGCCCGTAATCTGCCATGGGCCCCCGTACCGACTCCTCATGCTGCTGCCAGGCCCGTAATCTGTCATGGGCCCCTGTACCGCCTCCTCATGCTGCTGCCAGGTCCAGAGTGTGTCATGGGTCCCTGTACGGCCTCCCATGCTGCTGCTGCCAGGCCCGTAATCTGCCATGGGCACCCCGTACCGACTCCTCATGCTGCTGCCAGGCCCGTAATCTGTCATGGGCCCCTGTACCGCCTCCCTCATGCTGCTGCCAGGTCCAGAGTGTCTCATGGGCCCCTGTACGGCCTCCCATTGCTGCTGTCTCCATCGCCACACTGTGCCATGTGCCACTTCAGGTCTCCTCACACTGCCAGTGTTGAGTTTTTCATAGGGTGCTCCTGTACGGGCCTCTCCATTGCTGCTGTCTCCAGGCCCCTAATCTGCCATAGGCCCCCTTCACCGTCTCCTCACATGCTGCTGGGTTCCAGAGTGTCTCTTGGGTGCTGTATGGCCTCCCATTGCTGCTGCCTCCACCGCCACACTGTGGCTCCACACTCTGGTTTTGGCCCCGTGACTGCCCAAATGAGTGAAGTGTGCGGTGATTCTAAGATCGACGGCACTCATCTGCATGTCATACTGACTGACAGTATTATTTCTCTTCCCCAGCAGACTCCAAGGGCATTTAAATTAAAGGTACAGTGTTCTGCACTAATATAAAGGCTCTCTGAAGCCTAGAAACACCCTTTTTATAAGTTAAATTTCGCAGCGAATATATTCGACTCGAATCGAATTTATTCCGCGAATTTGCCGAATCAGCCGAATCGAATTTTTGAATACTTCGCTCATCTCTAATCACTATACAAATACCTGAAATAATAAATAATTAGTAATTACGCCCAGCTGTGATATTATCATAGTAACCCTCACCATCCTAATAATAAGGAATTGCAAATATGAGAAGTCACACCCCATTCATAGTCCAAGCCTATCAGTAAATGTCCCAAATCATTCTCCAGGACATGAGATGGATTTTCTCTCTACTGCTAACTGGATTTTACATCTTTTGTATTATTGGTGTTTTTAAAGATACTTATATACAACCATACAGTGTTTGTTCTTTTATTACTGCTTATATGGTAAAGATGGTGTGCAGACCCAACCGGGACAAGGGGCTTTTGGTGTGGACTATGGGTTAGCCTTCTACCCACTGACTATGGCCCATGGAGGAGACCGGGGATTTTGTCTGCTTCTCATGGTCCGAGCATGGAGGAGAGCCAAGTCCTGAAACTCTCTGACTGACGAGAGTACTTACTGGGATTATGGGGCCAGGAAGTCCCCAGAACAGTGGTGCGTCTGCAAGAACATTGTGGACAGATCATGCAGACGCACCTTCACCAACTCTTCTTGGGCATGTTTCTTATCTTGCCCTGGCTGGACCTCGAGAGCTGCATAATGCAGCGTTTGCCCATTTTGCCCCAGATAATACTAACCAGGGGCGGACTGACAAGTCATGGGGCCCCCGGGCAATTGGGGATCATGGGGCCCTTGTGTCCTTGCCCAAACTCACAAAAGCCTATGAAAAAGGTACCAGGGGCATCTCATGGGGCCCCCTACTGACCCCCGGGCCCTCGGGCAGTGCCCGAGTTTCCAAATGGTCAGTCCGCCCCTGCTACCAACTTTATATTATCTGCTTGCCAACCGCCCTATAGCAGTTTTACTGCTACATAGTGGCTGCTCTGTGCAGAATCATGTATATACATGTGATTCTGCACTTCTGGGAGGGTGGCGTGCATGTGCCGCTTCTGCTGTGCCTTGTCACGGCAGAAGCCGATCAACGGATGCCAACCAATGGATGTCTGCCAGCACCCGCTGATCGGCGAGGAGACACACAGGACGGAGCTCTGTCTATGGCCCTGTTTAGCGGATCTGCTTGCTTTCCGTTGATCCCCGTTGAGCAAGCAGATGACAGGTCCGTGTCTGCTCCGCTGCTGCAGAGCGTACACAGACACAGCCTGCTGTCCTCTATGGGTGGTCGGATGGAAATGGACAGGTGCCATCCCATCTCATCCTAGGGACAGAAGGAAGGGGAATGGATTCCCATCCGTCTCTTTTTGGGGATCGGATTGGATGTCGGCGGGTCTAAACAGACACATTTACACACTCCACTCCATAGAGGAGAATAAAGGTTCCGACTGGGTTCATCTAAAAAATGGGCAGGCATACCTGGAACATCCTTGAGAAAGGGTCCTAAGTAAACAAGGCAGATCTGTGTCCTGTCAGAGGGGATGCAAAGCTGAGAATAAAAATCAACACATCACTTGTGGAATAGACTCCCTCAAGGGTGAATAGACTCCCTCAAGGGTGGAATAGACTCCCCAAGGGTGGAATAGACTCCCTCAAGGGTGGAATAAACTCCCTCAAGGGTGGAATAGATTCCCCCTCAAGGGTGGAATAGACTCCCTCAAGGGTGGAATAGACTCCATCAAGGGTGGAATAGATTCCCTCCCTCAAGGGTGGAATAGACTCCCTCAAGGGTGGAATAGACTCCCTCAAGACTCCCTCAAGGGTGGTGGAATAAACTCCCTCAAGGGTGGAATAGATTCCCTCAAGGGTGGAATAGATTCCCTCAAGGGTGGAATAGATTCCATCAAGGGTGGAATAGACTCCCTCAAGGTGGAATAGACTCCATCAAGAGTGGAATAGATTCCCTCACGGGTGGAATAGACTCCCTCAGGGGTGGAATAGACTCCCTTAAGGGTGGAATAGATTCCCTCAAAGGTGGAATAGATTCCCTCACGGGTGGAATAGATTCCCTCAAGGGTGGAATAGACTCCATCAAGGGTGGAATAGACTCCATCAAGGGTGGAATAGACTCAAGGGTGGAATAGACTTCATCAAGGGTGGAATAGACTCCCTCAAGGGTGGAATAGACTCCCTCATCAACTCCCCTCAAGGGTGGAATAGAATAGGGTGGATTCCCTCAAGGGTGGAATAGACTTCATCAAGGGTGGAGATTCCCTCAAGGGTGGAATAGAATAGACTTCATCAAGGGTGGAATAGACTCCCTCAAGGGTGGAATAGACTTCATCAAGGGTGGAATAGATTCCCTCAAGGGTGGAATAGATTCCCTCTCCCTCAAGAGTTGGTTGCTTTAAAAAATTCCTGGATTCTTTGTTGGATACACAGAATATAACTGAATATAACATTTATAGGTAACGCTGATCCAGGGAATATCCGATTGCCTCTCGGGGGATCAGGAAGGAATTTTTTTTCCCTGCAGGAGCAGATTGGATCATGCTTTGCTGGGTTTTTTTGCCTTCCTCTGGATCAACTGTGGGTGTAGGATTATAACTTTTTTTTTTTTTTTTATGGTTTAACTGGATGGACTTTTGTCTTTTTTCAGCCAGACTATGTAACTTAGTAAATACACCTAGAAGTAAACACAAAATCACTGGTTAGGCACACAGTTAACCCTTTGATTGCCCTAGATGTTTCACCCCTTCCCAAACAACGTCATTAGAACAGTGACAGTGTACCAGGTGGTATCAAAAAGTTTTGAGCCTAGTTTTGAAGCATGCCAACAGGTGGCAGCACAAGGCTTCATGCACAGTCACAGGGAGCACCGACCCTCATAAGTCAGTGTGCCAAAATACATTGTTTCATTTCATGATGGACAGCAGGTTAGAACTATGTGAATCCACACATATAAAGGCAGTCTGCGAAAAGTGCCAATCATAGCCTCAAAAATGAATACTGTTCCAAATGTGGTGAACAAGTTGAAGGTTATGGTCCTCCTACTGGTGAGTGAGCCCACTTCCCTGGTGCTGTAAAATTTTCACTCAATGGGCATCACCACACTCGTGTGTATAAAGTGGACCCTCACCTTCAGATATTGACCTAATAAATAAACAGGTCAAAGCACACTTTCTCCCTTTATTGGAGATCTGTATGGGCATCTCAGTAATGGTCCCAGGTCTCCCTTTCTCCTGCACTGCCCATATGCCGTGTGTAAGTCCTAATGGTTGATTTCCCACTGCTGTAGTTCTCTAGGATGAAGCTCAAAGCAAAAAGAAGCCACCATAGCGCAGTGCATTGAAAGAGCCAACTGGTTTATTTCAAATGACACTCACATATATCAAAGTAAAGGCCCGCTTACAACAAATGCTACGACTCCAGGTAATCAGCACTGAGCGTCCCGTGATACCTCCAGTATTCTGGCTCTCCCATCCCCCTGCTCCTCCCCATGCGTGTTGTCACAGTGAATATCGAATTCTATATTCAGTCCTTTAGGTGCAAATGTCTTAAGTAAATAAATCCATCTGGATTCCCATTGGCTCAGGACCCTAACTTTGTGGCTGCTCCTCCAATGTTTCTTATAAGCCCATTCCCATTGGCTCAGGACAATGCCGCAATGTGGTGCTATCCAAAAAAAATGTACCAAGATGAAATGAAGAGATTACTAAATGGTGGGGATAGGCATCGGAAACTTAGAGGTGACCAAACACTGTAGAAGATGAAACTTGAGAAATTAGTGAAAAAGGGAGTAAAAAAATGCATTTTGAATGAAAAAGAGGCCAAATATCTGATTCCAGAAGTATGCAGAGTACCAATCATATACATTGTTCCAAAAATACATAATGATAAGAATAACGCACCTGGCCGTCCAATCGTAAATGGAATAGAGTCGGTTACGGCCAGATTAGGGTGATATATAGACGGGTTCTATTGTAGTGTTACCCTCTTGAGGGCAGCTAAGATTTGCTTTGGGTCCCCCCTAAGCTCTGCACGGCCACATCTGCACACTTGGAGTCAGTAAACAGTTTTTTTTATTGAGGGGTTTATAACCTGGATGGGGTCTAGGGGTATATAGGATGGGGTCTAGGGGTATACGGGATGGGGTCTAGGGGTATATGGGATGCCCAAGGAACTGCAAACCTGAGGACAAACATCTTAGCAACAATACTGTACAAGAAAAAAGTGGATACAAAATAACTGTCTCTGTTAAAGAGCACTGAAGTCCCCTTGATGTACCTCCTCAGACCCCCAGATAAATCCTCCTCTTCATCCAGCTGCACTGAGGATATCCTTGGGCAAGGGATTACAAGATCTAACAATGAAGTAAAGTAATCCCAGATGAGAACTAGTTGCGTCTTGCACCTGGCCGCCCTCTTCCTTTATCTGGCCCCAGGGGGTGTAGGAGTCCTCACACTGTTCTGTTCTGTTAGCTTGGTGGGTTGCAGATGCTTTCAGGCCTTACACTGGGCTGGCTACTTCCATGCTGACAGGTTGTTCTCCCTAGGAGACAGTGGAGATCCTTCTGTCCAGCAACCAGCCTATAGGTAGGCTCCTTTCCCTGGAGCCCCCTCCCAGGCTCCATACTCCAGCCTTCCTCTCGGTCCGTCTGTAAGCCGTGTACTGGGGTGGGCTCCCCAGGATACAGTGAAGTCACGAACGAGGAAAGCAACCCCAACACCAGCTTTTGCCACAACAGAATTTTACTTAGATGTGGCAAATAAACACAACCACAAATGCTGGAAACATACAATAAATTTACATACACCCAGCCTGGCTGAGACCCTTGTGCTGCACAGCACGGCGCCCCCCTGATGGATGAAGGTAGAAAGTGAAGTAATTTACCTACTGGGGGGCACAACTAAGCTGCCACACCTTACCTGTTATCACCCTACAGAGCAGGAATCAGTGTATGGGGGTACGGTATGGGCTAGCCTGCGGTGCAGCACAACAGCTTACAATCTTACACAGATCTACAGTATTCCCCCTCCCATAACTGGTCCTGTAGCACGTGCCTGAGTATTCCTTCTGAGCAAAACGCCAGTCTGGATTGAGTTTGTAGGATGTTTTCAGCTCTCCAATGTGAAATGTCACTTTACGTTATGGAGTCCTTCCAATAATCAGTAACAACACTTGTGGCCTGACACAAACAGAGACCCTAACTAACTAACTATAGGCCTGGACTCAGTCTCTAGGCGCCAACACTGAAATGAGGTGTGTGCACGATCCTACCGACCCGGGTCTGCTTTGCATCCGCTGGTGACTCTGAACAGAACAAATGTCCCTCCAACAAGCATGCGGTATCGCAGTGTATATTGCTTTGCTCCTCTGCTCTCATCAGCATTCCTGGCAGCAATCTTCCTTTCTCTGTACAGGATCAGGGTCTTGGACACGATCAGCTTCACCCAGCTGCAGCTCTGGTTACTGAGGGATGTTCTCACACCTGGATGCCATCAGATTCTCTGCTCACACAGCTCCTGCATTCACCATCCTCTAAACATGGCTGCTGTCTCTCTCCTTCCTGTCCTCTAAACCCTGTGTGAAAACCCCACCTCTTCATGAATATAGAAATATCTATGCAGTCTGAGGCTGTTAGGAAAACAGTGGCATCTTGTGGCCAAACCGCAGAACGTCAGTCCCAAACATTTAATTTACTCCACACAAAAAGTGAGAGCTGTTTCCCCATCTCACACGTCTTCCACCCGACTCCCCTGCTGCTCAGGCTCTGCCAAATTTAAGGGTTCTCCTTGGTCATCATGCCTGGGGATTGGCCAAGTGCCCTCAAACTTGCAGATCTGGGCCTCTTCCTCTTCTCCACCCCTCTTACAGAAAGTTCTCTAAGTTTCCGGAAGCTCCAGAAGCCCTGACCTGTAGAGCCTCCCAGCCTGTACTGAGGTGAACTCCTGCCTCACTCCCAGGCTGACTCATTCCAGACTGCTACCTACCTACCTAACGGAGATCATATCCCCCCCTTATGTATTATACATATTATACATGGAGATCATATCCCCCCTTATGTATTATACATGAAGATCATATCCCCCCCCCCCCTTATGTATTATACATGGAGATCATATCCCCCCTTATGTATTATACATGGAGATCATATCCCCCCTTATGTATTATACATGGCGATCATATCCCCCCCTTATGTATTATACATGAAGATCATATCCCCCCCTTATGTATTATACATGAAGATCATATCCCCCCCTTATGTATTATACATGGAGATCATATCCCCCCTTATGTATTATACATGGAGATCATATCCCCCCTTATGTATTATACATGGCGATCATATCCCCCCTTATGTATTATACATGGTGATCATATCCCCCTTATGTATTATACATGGAGATCATATCGCCCCCCTTATGTATTATACATGGAGATCATATCCCCCCTTATGTATTATACATGGAGATCATATCCCCCTTATGTATTATACATGGAGATCATATCGCCCCCCTTATGTATTATACATGGAGATCATATCCCCCCTTATGTATTATACATGAAGATCATATCCCCCCTTATGTATTATACGTGGAGATCATATCCCCCCCTTATGTATTATACGTGGAGATCATATCCCCCCTTATATATTATACGTGGAGATCATATCCCCCCCCTTATGTATTATACGTGGAGATCATATCCCCCCTTATGTATTATACATGGAGATCATATCCCCCCTTATGTATTATACATGGTGATCATATCCCCCCTTATGTATTATACATGGTGATCATATCCCCCCCTTATGTATTATACATGGAGATCATATCCCCCCTTATGTATAATACATGGTGATCATATCCCCCCTTATGTATTATACATGGAGATCATATCCCCCCTTATGTATTATACATGGAGATCATATCCCCCCTTATGTATTATACATGGAGATCATATCCCCCCTTATGTATTATACATGAGGATCATATCCCCCCTTATGTATTATACATGGATATCATATCCCCCCTTATGTATTATACATGGAGATCATATCCCCCCTTATGTATTATACATGGAGAGATCATATCCCCCCTTATGTATTATACATGGAGATCATATCCCCCCCTTATGTATTATACATGGGTGATCATATCCCCCCTTATGTATTATACATGGAGATCATATCCCCCCTTATGTATTATACATGGAGAGATCATATCCCCCCCCCTTATGTATTATACATGGAGATCATATCCCCCCCTTATGTATTATACATGGAGATCATATCCCCCCCTTATGTATTATACATGGAGAGATCATATCCCCCCTTATGTATTATACATGGAGATCATATCCCCCCCTTATGTATTATACATGGAGATCATATCCCCCTAATGTATTATACATGGAGATCATATCCCCCCTTATGTATTATACATGGAGATCATATCCCCCCCTTATGTATTATACATGGAGATCATATCCCCCTTATGTATTATACATGGAGATCATATCCCCCTTATGTATTATACATGGAGATCATACCCCCCCCTTATGTATTATACATGGAGATCATATCCCCTTTATATACCCCTTAAGTTACAACCCAATACACATCTGCCATTTTGATCCCTGGTTAATCAATATACCAAAGGGTCGGTTCGTACAACTAAAGAGTGCTATGAAGTAGAAGCCCAACAAATAGGTAAAATACTCACTGATAAAGGATATAAAAAGAAATCAGTTATAGAAGCTAAAAATAAAAGAAGTTGGACAGATGAGCAGAGAATCCCTGATTGAAGACACATTGCGGGACACAAATGACATGAAACTACCGATTATACTCAATTATAATGCACAGCATAAGAAGGTAGAGAGTTCAATATTTCCCAGAAGTGAGTCCCCCCTCCCCCGTACTGTATACAATGTATATATATATATATATATATATATATATATATACAGTATCTCCCAGAAGTGAGTCTCCCCTCCCCCTCCCCCGTACTGTATACAATGTATATATATATATATACAGTATTTCCCAGACATGAGTCCCCCCCTCCCCCGGACTGTATACAATGTATATATATATATATATACAGTATCTCCCAGAAGTGAGTCCCCCCCCTCACATTTGTGTCAATATTTGATTCTCTCTTTTCATGTGACAACACTGAAGAAATGACACTTTGCTACAATGTGACGTAGTCAGTGTACAGCTTGTATAACATGGAAATTTGCTGTCCCCTCAGAATAACTCAACACTCCGCCATTAATGTCTAAACCGCTGGCAACAAAAGTGAGTCCCCCCCTAAGTGACAAGGTCCAAATTGGGCCCAAAATGTCAATATTTTGTGTGGCCGCCATTATTTTCCAGCACTGCCTTAACCCTCTTGGACATGGAGGTCACCAGAGCTTCAAAGGTTGCCACTGGAGTCCTCTTCCACTCCTCCATGACGACATCATGGAGCTGGTGGATGTTAGAGACCTTGCGCTCCTCCACCTTCCATTTGAGGAGGCCCCACAGATGCTCAATAGGGTTCAGGTCTAGAGACATGCTTGGCCAGTCCATCACCTTCACCCTCAGCTTCTTTAGCAAGGCAGTGGTGGTCTTGGAGGTGTGTTTGGGGTCGTTATGTTGGAATACTGCCCTGCGGCCCAGTCTCTGAAGGGAGGGGATCATGCTCTGCTTCAGTATGTCACAGTACATGTTGGCATTCATGGTTCCCTCAATGAACTGTAGATGCCCAGTGCCAGCAGCACTCATGCAGCCCCAGACCATGACACTCCCACCACCATGGGGCCCCAGACCATGACACTCCCACCACCATGGGGCCCCAGACCATGACACTCCCACCACCATGGGGCCCCAGACCATGACACTCCCACCACCATGCGGCCCCAGACCATGACACTCCCACCACCATGCGGCCCCAGACCATGACATTCCCACCACCACGCGGCCCCAGACCATGACATTCCCACCACCATGCGGCCCCAGACCATGACATTCCCACCACCATGCAGCCCCAGACCATGACACTCCCACCACCATGGGGCCCCAGACCATGACACACCCCCACCACCATGCTTGACTGTAGGCAAGACACACTTGTCTTTGTACTCATCACCTGGTTGCCGCCACACACGCTTGACACCATCTGAACCAAACCAGTTGATCTTGGTGTCATCAGACCACAGGAGACGGTTCCAGTAATCCATGTCCTTAGTCTGCTTGTCTTCAGCAAACTGTTTGCGGGCTTTTTTGTGCATCATCTTTAGAAGAGACTTCCTTCTGGGATGACAGCCATGCAGACCAAATTGATGCAGTGTGCGGCGTATGGTCTGAGTGCTGATAGGCTGACCCCCCACCCCTTCACCCTCTGCAGCAATGCTGGCAGCACTCATACGTCTATTTCCCAAATACAACCTCTGGATATGATGCGTTGCACGCGCACTCAACTTCTTTGGTGGACCATAGAGGCCTGTTCTGGGTGGAACCTGTTCTGTTTACACCGCTGTATGGTCTTGGCCACCGTGCTGCAGCTCCGTTTCAGAGTCTCGGCAATCTTCTTATAGCCTCAGCCAGCTTTATGTAGAGCAAAATTCTTTTTTTCAGATCCCCAGAGGTGCCATGTTGAACTTCCAGTGACCAGTATGAGAGAGTGAGAGTGATAACACCAAATGTAACCCACCTGCTCCTCATTCACACCTGAGACCTTATAACATTAACGAGTCACATGACACCGGGGAGGGAAAATGGCTAATTGGGCCCAATTTGGACCTTGTCACTTAGGGGTGGACTCACTTCTGGGAGATACTATATATATATATATATATATACATTGTATACAGTTCGGGGGAGGGGTGGACTCACTTCTGGGAGATGCCCAAGGAACTGTTAACTGAGGGCAACTTCCTGGAAACTATGTACAAGTCCACAGAAGGGTTATTTTCTTCTCTTGGAGAGCTCTCCAAGCCTCTCCTGATGTACCTCCTCAGACCCCAGATGAAACCTCCCCAACTCCTCACCCAGCTGCCTGAGGGAATCCCTGAACAAGGGGACCCAGAAAGTGCAACTGTAGTAGAGAAGCCCCAGATGAGGACCACCCTCTCCCCTTATCTGGCCCAAGGGGTATAGGATTACTAACTCTGTCCTTTCCTGTGAGCTGGTTGGGTTGGTGGATGCCTTCAAGCCTTTTCCTGGGCTGGCTCCTTCCCTGGCTCCCGGGGTGGTCCTCCCTCTGCAGACCAGTGAGACTGAGTGATCCTCCCTTCCAGGTCCCAGCCTATAGGTAGGCTCATTCCCACTGGGCCCCCTTCCAGGCTCCGGCATTTCAGCCTCTCACTCCATCTTACACTCAAACTCTCCTGCTCAGCAAGCTCCCTCACTCTTAAGGGCTGTCCTGACCCCATGTCAAGCCTCCTTTTTGGGAATCGGGCCAGGATCCCTCAAGTGTGCAGACCAGCTCCTCCTCAACCCCTGCCCACTGCTTCTAGAATCTTCTCCAAGTTCCTGGAGCAGGAGGAAGTATCAGGTAACTCACCTGCAGAACCTCTCAACCCTGACCTAAAACTGACCCTGCTGAGTATTGCCCAAGCTGATACTCAGCCTCTCTAACTAAAACAAACTTGCTAGCTCCCCCTAGCTAACTAGAGGGGCGCTACATGATGTGCCGAGATGTAGGAATAGCGGTGTCACAACTATTTATTGATCTTTATTATTTGGGGCAGCACAGTGGCTAAATGGTTAGCACTCCCCGCCTGGCAGTACTCGGGTCATTGGTTCGCAATCCCAACCACGGCACCTCCTGTCTGGAGTTTGTATGTTCTCCCTGTGCCTGCGTGGGTTTCCTCCAGGTACTTTGGTTTCCTCTCACACTCCAAAGACATGCTGGGAGGTGAATTGGATCCTGTCTAAATTGTCCCTAGTATGTATATGTATGAATGTGAATTAGGGACCTTAGATTGTACGCTCCTCGGGGGGCGGGGACTGATGTGAATGTACAATATATATGTAAAAGCGCTGCGTAAATTGACGGCTCTATATACTGTAAGTATCTGTAATAAATAATAATAATTAAATAATTTGTGATGAACAAATACATACAGTGATTTCAGCAGCTGGAGTTTTCTTTTATATTTATTTTGGCAGAAGTTGGCACAATTTCACACAACTTATTCAGAGTTTATTTTTTACTGACCAGATCACCAGATGGAAAAAAAGGAAAAAAAGCCTAAAAAAAAGAAAACTAATGCAGCCATCACATCTAAGAATTTGGTAAGCTGCAATATAATAAAATCTTAATAATAAAATATTTAATATTTAATAAAACATTGTTAAGAGTAGAAAACCCCCGTGAGCTGCAAATCTTACCCCATTTCTCAGCATTTCTCATGAATCATCGAGTGTTAGTATCTATTGATTGATGATCCTTTAATATATCTAAAATGCAAAGCTATATATCTGGTTGGAAAAAATGATAGGAAGCGTTTCTCCATTCTCCTCCTGATCATTATAATTATTCTCCTTTGTTCTTTTGACATCTTTTCATCAGATCTTCTCTCTTGTCCCTTTTGCATACCTTCGTATATTCATCTCTATATTCTTCTGTTATTATACCCTCTATAAAATCGAGAAAATCAAGAGAGGAATTGATGGGTGATTTCAGGGTGGAGTTGCCAGAAAGAAGACTTTACTGCGCCAATGCCACAAAAAAAGCTCGGTGAGTAGTGTCAAGGTGTTGTTGGGCATATTGTAACCGGGCTTTTTTTGTGGCATTGGCGCAGTGAAGGCTTCTTTCTGGCAACTCCACCATGCAGCTCATTTTTGTTCAAGTATCGTTGTATTGTGCTCCTTGAAACAACCACACTGTCTTTTTTACAGAGCAGCCTGGATTTCTCCTGAGGTGACCTGTGGGGGATTTCTTTGTATCCTGAACAAGTCTTCTGGCAGTTGTGGCTGCCATCTTTCTTGGTCTACCTGAACCTTGGCTTGGTATCAGGGATCCCCGAATTTTACATTTCTTCATAAGTGATTGAACGGTACTGACTTGGAATATTCAAGGCCTTTGGACATCTTTTTATACCCTTTTCCATCCTTTTTTACATAGTTACTAGTTAGTCTGGCTGAAAAAAACAGAAAAATCCCTCCAGTTCAGCCATAAAAAAAAAAGTTATAATTCTCCACCCACAGTTGATCCAGAGAAAGGCAAAAAAAACAAAAACAAAGCAAAGCACGATCCAATCTGCTCCTGCTGCGAAAAAAACTTCCATCCTGAATCCCAACACGAGAGGCAATCGGATATTCCCATGGATCAACTTTCCCCTATAATAAGTTATATCCAATGATATTCTGTGTATCCAAGAAAGAATCCAGGACTTTCCTACAGCCAATCAAACTGAGCTGTCCACACCCAAGACTCATGGAGGGAGTCTATTCCCAACATTCCTCA